>JAGFNQ010002947.1:0-430768 GCA_024364735.1 Boesenbergia rotunda | reverse complement strand
CACCTAGGGACTTCAAAGTCCAATATTTCCTCTACAATTCTGGTTGGGACGATGCTTCACAATTTGGATGAATTCCAGCCTTGGTTGTCAATAAATTCCAACACTTTACAGTTTGGGCTCCCCACTACCTCACAAGTTTGAAATAGAGGACCTTGATCTAGCCATGTGTCATACCAAAAGTTTATCTCACCATTGCCAACAATCCAACCAATATTATCCTCTGCTAAACATCTAATTTTTATAAGACGTCGCCAACAAGGAGAAGCCCTCCAATTAGCCGAAACCACAGTTGAAGGAGTTGAACGACAATACATCTTCAATAAAAAATTTGCCCAAAGGGTGCCTTGTTCCCAGAATCTGAACCAAAGCTTCATTGCAGTAGCTGTGGCAATATCTGATAATTTTCTGATTCCCAGACCCCCCCTCCAACTTTGGCTTACAAATATCCGACCAAGCTATTCAATGAATTTTCTTATTGGCATTAGACATACCCCAGAAAAAGTTAGCAAATAACATTTCTATATGATGTTGAACCGACAATGGTGGGAGGAGGACCTGCAAGGTATAAAATGGAATTGAAGACAAAACACTCTGAATAAGAAGCAAACGACCACCATATGATAGTCTCTGTATATTCCAACCCATTAACCTCTTATTGATTTTCCCAATTAAAGATTGAAAATGACTTGATTTCCTGTTCCCAGTTGCAATTGGGACACCCAAATACATCATAGGGTGCTGACCTTCCATAAAACCAGTAATGGAAGCAATTAAACCTTTTCCTGATACTTGAAATGCTTTTGGCTGGAAAAAATAAGCTTTTACCCGCGTTAATTGATTGGCCCGAGCATACCTCATACTCCTGTAGAAATTTCTTGATGTACTTGACATTATTGATTGACCCATTCATAAAAATAACAATATCATCAGCATATGCTAAGTGAGATAACTTGAAATCACAACCTAGAGTGAAATATAGTTGAGAGAATTTATTAAACAAAGCATCCAGACCTCTTGATAAGAATTCCGCCGAAATAATAAAGAGTAGTGGAGAAATAGGATCGCCTTGCCTTAGACCTCTTCTAGAATTAAAGAAACCCGACAGGTGTCCATTGATTTTAACAGAAAACCAACATTCTGTTATACAACGTTTGATAAGCCCAATAACAGCAGTCGAAAATCCAAAAGCATCCATGACTTTAAAGAGGAAAGCCCATTGCACTCTATCAAAAGCTTTAGCCATATCTAGTTTCAAAATTAAATTTCCACCTCTGACATGGTAATTTAGCTTATGATTAATCTCTTGAGCCAATAATATATTATCCGAGATCAATTTGTCTGAAATAAAACCACTCTGCGAAGGAGAAATGATTTTGTTCATGATTTTGCTCAATCTTGAAGCCAATAGCTTGGAGATAATCTTGTTTGAAACATTACATAAACTAATTGGCCTGAAATCTTTCCATTGTTGTGCATTATCTATTTTTGGAATTAAAATAATTGTGGTAGCCGCCATACCCTTTGGCATTGAGCTACCATGAAAAAAATCCCAAACTGCTTCCAAAATATCATCCTTAATAATTTCCCAACAGGATCTATAAAATTGTGTAGAGAATCCATCAGGACCCGTCGTACTGTCCATGGACATTTCCCAAATGATACCTTTTATTTCCTCCATATCCGGAAGCATAGAAATATTAGCATTGTCACCTGCATTAATCAAGGCAGGTATATTATCAAAATTAACATCATCACAATTATAATTCTCACTAGATAATAGCTTCTCAAAGTAAGCCGAGCTTGAAGTTTGGATTAGCTCCGGTTTGTCTAAACAAATCCCTTCATCCCATATTCTGAAGATCCTGCTAGCCAATCTTTTTCTTTTCACCAAGCCATGATAAAATTTGGTATTTCTTTCCCCTTCCGACATCCATTTCACCGCAGCTTTTTGCCTCCAAAAGATCTCCTCCATGTGCAATGTATTGAAGAGCTGCGCCTGCTTCAGACCTTTGATTGTTTTATTAGCTTCCGAAGGATCTGAATCAAAATTTTTTTCTGCCTCAGCAAAACTTGCTTCTGCTTTGATGATGTTATCGTGTATATTCCTAAAAACCTCCCAATTCCACCATTTCAAATGTTCTTTAAGCCTTTTTAACTTGGATTGCAGTTTTTTGAGACCTTTCTCAGCATTCGGCAGTCTCCAATTCAGAGTAACAGTTTGAAAAAAATCACAGTGTTTAATCCACATATTCTGAAAGCGAAATGAAGCATCAGGTTTACCGAAATTGGGGAAAGTAATAAACAATGGGCAATGATCAGAAGCAGCCCTGCTTAGATGCTCAACACGAACTAAAAATTCATTAGCATTCCAAGATGAAGATAATAGAATACTGTCCAAACGTTTCCAGATTTTATTGTTTATCCAAGTGAATCTATCTCTAACAAATCCTGCATCAACTAAACCAGCTAATATAAGAAATTCATTAAAATCATTAACTGGCCCAAGCTTAGATATAGAACCTTTAGAATGTTCACTTGGATTAGAAATGACATTAAAGTCTCCACCGATTAACCAATATTCAGAATCATCTGGACTGATTTCTAATAGCTTCTCCCAAAGAATGGCTCTATCTGATTGTGAACATTTGGCATAAACCACTGTAATTATCATTTTTATAGGAAAAATATTCGAACTGATTTTCATATGAAGAAACTGATCATGGTCCAATAATAATTCATAATCTATATTAGTATCATATAGAAACTAGATTTTTCCAGAGCAATTGGAAATAGCATTAGCAAAACCAAGCCGCCTAGTGATAGAAATCGCATCTAATTTAATAAATGGTTCTAGAATACCCAGGAAATTCAAATGATATTTTCCTCTAAGAAAATGAATTCTTCTTAGTGATGCCTCATTACCAATCCCACGAATATTCCATATAATACCTGTCATTAGAAAAGATTTGAGGAATTAGCATTTTGTGTTTGAGTTTTACTCCTAGTGACTCTTCGACCATCATCTGTTCCCGCTGTAATAATAGTAGCAGATTTTGCAATTATCTGACTTTTCCCCATTACCTTGCCCTTACTTATTTTTTGAGATTCCAAATCTGCTAAATTGCAGGAAGATGATCTTTGCAGCTGTTCCTCAACCTCATTATCTGTGTCTACCTCTTCCAAAAATGATTTTGAAGATTCAGCAATATTAGATATCTTCTGCTCAATCCAAGGCTTTACATTTTTTCCCGTCTGCAGACCATCTTCCATTGGAAAATCTGAGATATTTACATTCATCACAGAAGAAGAGCCTTCTAATACTTTATTCTTTACACACCCTGCTTCCTTTATGGACCATGAAACATGCTACTTTGACTTATTAATTTTGTTATGTTCTGCAACAACATCAATCAAAGTATCATTATTCTTCAGTGAAAATTTCTCCTGCACAATCCCATTTTCCACGAGCACATCTTTATTAAGACTAGTATCTTCAGTGAATCCATTATTATCATGTTTTCCAACTTCTAAGTCAGCTAGAAGTTGAAATCGATTTATTACTTTATCATATCCATTGATTTCCTTTCTATTGATATCTGCTGGTTTTCTCTTCTGCACCCATTTTAGCTTCTCAGTTTGTTTCAATTCCATCTCTAATATTTGCCCTTCTATATGCAAAGAACCTTCATTATGATACATTCTTTTATTTAGCTGAGGCCTCGAATCATCAACCACAGGATTAACCCTATCCTCAGAAAACCAAATAGGCTTTGGCTTATTACCATTTACATAGCACTCCTCTATTGAATGACCCAAGTGTTTACAATCAACACAATATTTTGGCAATTTCTCATATAAAACTTTCTGTAGACGCTTCTCTTCCCCTATGCCAATCCAAAAATCGTCAACTCTAGATTTCAACAGATCAAGTTCCACACAAATTCGAGCAGCTGATTGTTTGGATCTATCCGCAGTACCTTCATCCATCTTGATTGGTTTTCCAACAATTCTAGCCATTGAAAATAAACTTTGCTTATTAAACATATGAATTGGTAAGTCTGGCAATTAAATCCATATCGGAACCACTGATGATTCTTCATCATAAGAAAAGTGTGGCGACCATTTGAAGATTCTCAGCGGCACACCTCCAATAGACCAAACCCCTCTACACCAAACCCGTGCCATATCTTCATTTGAAGTAAGATGAATAAAAATATAACCCGCTCGCAATAAGCAGATATTGTAGAATCCAGAAAGCCCAAGATTACTAAAAGCTTGCATAATGCTTGCTTGACTTGGCCGCCATCCTGAAAATTTGCCAATTAAGGAGAATTAGTAAGGAGAAGCCATACCTGAGATTTCATCCTCTGAATAAAAAATCCCAGGCTTGTTGTTATAGATTGTAATCGTCTTGAAATTAGCTGCTATGTCAACAAAACTCTTCTTGGTCGTTCGGGGAGAAGCAGGATTGACAGCTTCAGCATACGATGTGTTTGATTTCAGCGCCATTTGAGAGGAAATATGGCCAGATGCCATCGTCGCAGAAGAAGATCTATCTATTGCTGTAGAGCATAGATTAGGTTTAGCAATAACCCTCGACTCTTCACTCACTGGCGCCGCCCCGCTGATGGCGGGATTTTGATGGGAAACATCATCGCAGATAGGCAAAGAAGGTAATAAGGATTTGGAGGATACAAGGGGAGGGAACCCAACGTGCATCACTGGTGACGAATGGCCGCCGGCGGCCAAGCCGCCAAAGGAAAACGCTCGCACGCGATGAACTGCGTGTATCGCCTTTAAATCGCCGATGTTGACCAGTCAAAGCAGAGCCTCTAAACCGTAGTCAAGTGTGGGGCTGCTAGAGATCAGTGAGCTGTCTCCCGTCACTGGAAGAGTCTGCTAAGGATGACCACCAAGTTTCACCAAGAAAGAAAAGCCTGAAATGAGATCCTTTAAATAGAGCTCGAGTCTGAAATGGCCGCTATCAGTCGACTGCCCCAGGGGCAGTCGACTTGTCCTTCTCTAAGCCTAGGGTTACCCTTCCCGAGTACATTTCTCACCGCACTCGAATCCTCCCGTCTTAGTTCCCGAGTACAAACACTCACACTCGGACCCTTACGACCTGGTTGACTCTTCAAACAACAGTCTTGATCTGTTGCCTTCGCGCCCTCTTCATCTTCGGCTCCTGTCCCTCAGATGTGCACGCAAGCCCTCAGCTTGCTCCATGCCATCCTTCACGCATGCCTCGAAGTCTGCGTCCCTCGGCTCATCGTCTCTGCTCCAGCAGCCTCGATCTGTCACCTTCAGCCCTCTTCGACTTTGGCCCTCGTCCCTCGGATACGCACACAAGCCTGCGGCTTGCCTCCATGCTATCCTTCACGTACGCCTCGAAGTCCGCTCCCCTTGGCTCATCGTACCTGCTTCATCCATGGTCCCTCGGATGCGCACGCAAGCCAACAGCTTGCTTCCATGCCACGCTTCACCTGAAGACATCCAACCAAGTCTATGTGTATCTGCAAACCTGCACACTCACATACACATATTAGTCCAACAATAAACCCTAACTTAATCATATTGACTCACACATCAAAATCCATGATTCTCCATATCATACTTGGGCCGATTGCCTCAACAGTCTCCCCCTTTTTGATGTGTGACAATATGTTTAAGTTAGGTAAACAAAAACAACAATATCAATAGCAATTGAAAATTAAAGCATAGCAAACAAGAGGCAACCTCCCCCTTAACCTGAACATAATTTTCAATTCTTACTTACAACACCAAGTTAAGTTATACCCAACTTAACACCACAAGTACGTCAAGTTAAACTTAACTTAACACTTATACCCAACTTAACACCATAAGTACGTCAAGTTAAACCTAACTTAACACCATAATTTCTCCCCCTTTGACACCATCAAAAAGATTGCCCCAAGCAATCCTAACCCTAGTGCCAAAAGGAATCCAACTACCTCTGAAAAACCCTTCAGAAGTCAAACACAGCCATACCAGTCGACTGCCAATCCATCAGTCGACTGGCCTATGTAGTTTGCAAACTACCAGAAACATCAGTCGACTGCCCAGGGCAGTCGACTGATACAGTCCAATTCTGAATTTTCAGCCCAAATTCAGAAACACGTAGAAAATTCTACAAAATCCAGAAAAATATAAAATTTTGCAAGCACATTTGTTAGGATATAATCTACCCTAGAAAAATATATTTTCATGAAAAATATCAAATGTGCTTGACTTTTGATACAAACTCTAATCTCCTCAAAAATTGACATTTTATATCAACTTTGAAATCCATATATGAATCCATGTGTTTGCCAACTTCAACCATTACCATTTTACACATAGAATTGCTTTTACTTCCCCCTTTTTCTCATGTATATTTAATATGACAAACCTCCCCCTCTTTCATCCTTAACCTTCGATACATATACATGAACCTTCTCTTGTGCTCATATAAGTCATATCTTATCATTCAATAGCAATTCATGAATTTCAAACAACATAAGCAATATCAAGCCATGACATAAAATCTCATAAAGTAACATGAAAGCATAAACAAATGTTTCATACATGACTTAAAAATAAAACATGAAAGTAACACAAGGGCTAAAGCCCCAAAGTAGCTAAATATTACAATTCCAAAATGGGTGTTTCAGAGATAAAACATAAATCTACGCAAAACACTCTCAACACTAAATCATCAAATGAACTCTAATACATGTCGTCACCTGGAGGAGGAGTGTTGGATCAAGGAAAATGATAGGGGGGGGGTGAATATCGTTAAAAACTTTTCGGACTTAAGAAAGAGCAAATACGCAGCGGAAATAAATAAATCACACAGGAACACAAGTCAATTTTTTACTTGGTTCGGAGTTGCGGTCGGCTTCTACTCCAAGGCCCACGGTCCTTGACCATTTACTTTGGGTAATATTATAATCGCGCAAAAAGATTTACAAGTTAAGTACAAGAATATTTCAGGAATTTTGAAATAGCTACACTTTTCGTTACCGACGCCCGATGTGGATCGTATTTTGGAGCAGAGGGTCATCGTCAGTGCAGGGATCTCGAAGTCGGAGTTTGCCGGGGCGTAACACTTGAACGAAAAGCTTTGGAGCGTTAAGAAATAGTGATCTTGAAGCCTTGAGGTCGAGCCCCTTTTATAGTGCTCTTACAGGCGCCTATTACGTTGGGGGCGCCTGACACGTGCCCTTTGATCCTCGAATCCTTATCCGCGGGTTCAGTCAGTGCTTATCCTCCCCCACTTGGGCGCCTGAGATGATGGGGGCGCCCGTGACCTCACGGGCGCCTGATCCGCCTTGGTTCAGTGGCTTCGCAGCTATGTTTTGGGTTTTGCCTTCACTCTTGGGCGCCCGTATCCTTACGGGCGCCTGAGATCATTCGAGCGCTTGTCTCCATTCGGGCGCCTAGGCCCAGTGAAGTACCTTCACTTGCAGACGACCAGTCCTTCGACTCTGCAACTAAGGTTAGTCCCAATAACACAACAAGTATTAATTACAGCCGTAGCTGTCTTGGTTTTGACTTCAGGTCTCCCAAATGGAACCCTAGGTCGAACCGACGCCTACTACTCCCTCGACGGGGAATGCGTTCTCACCTACTCCTCTTAAAAGAGTTTACCTTTTGCCAACCGGCTCCTCCGGTTAGACTTTTGCCCGATCCCCCTAACCAGGTCTTCGTGCCCAACTTCCGGTCAGGTCTTCTTGCCCAACTTCCGGTCAGGTCTTCGGTGCCCAGCCCCTTACCAGGACTTCGTTCCCAGTCCTCGACCAGGACTTCTTTGCCCGACTTCCGGTCAGGTCTTCTTTCCTAGTCCTTGACCAGGACTTCTTTGCCTAGCCCTTTGCCAGGACTTCTTACCTAGTGTACCTAGGACTTTTTCCTGCACACTCAGTGAACAAGTTAGATCACAATAACATCTTAACTTCTGAACCCTTTGCCATTATCAAAACCCAGGTTTGACTTAGGTGCTGCCTGCACCAACAATCTCTCCCTTTTTGATTTATGGCAACCCGGTTCAAAAAGTTAAGTTAATGAAGTAATTAAGTAAGTACGTAATTTCCTCCCCCTGGAAGAAATTCTCCCCCTAAGTTTTTCAACAGTACGTGGAGTTTTTGAAAACATTTCTAAGTCCTTGTCTATGAAATGAAAAGCTTTTGCAGTTTTAATACCTAGAAAATTTTCAAGCAAAATTTTACAGTTTTTAACACTTAGAAAAATTTCAAAAAGAATTTTGAAGTTTTAATACTTAGAAAATTTTCAAAAAGCATTTTGAATTTTTAATACTTAGAAAATTTTCAAAATGCATTTTGAATTTTTAATACTTAGAAAATTTTCAAAAAGCATTTTGAATTTTTAATACTTAGAAAATTTTCAAAACATTTTTGCACTTAGAAAATTTTCTAAACTGATTTTAAAGTTTTAACACTTAGAAAATTTTCAAGCAGAATTTTACAGTTTTAATACTTAGAAAATTTTCAAAAAGCATTTTGAATTTTTAATACTTAGAAAATTTTCAAAACATTTTTGTACTTAGAAAATTTTCAACAAGAATTTTGAATTTAGAAGGTTTTCAAAATGATTTTGAATTACTTTACTTTTTGAAAAAGGAGATAAAAGTTTTTGAAAAACAAATTTAAATTGGAAAATTTTAAATTTTAAAACCTTCTTTTCCCTCCTTTTCCAATATCTCCCCCTTTGCCATATATCAAAAAATATAGCAAAAAAAACTGAGTAATAAAACTAAGGTGCTCTATTGAACCAATTCTACGTATAAACTGGACCAAATCAATTTACATTTTCTCTTTCGGGTCCTGTCTAACCCAGTTAGCTACTTGCTAACTGTTATAAACAGTAGCTTTCGCTAGGGTTAGTCAAGTTAAGTGTTCTGATCAAGTTAGATTTTCTAAGCTTGACACTTAACCTGATTACTGTTTAATTGGTATTTATTGCCCCAATTACTGCAGATGCACTGACTTAAGACATCTTGAATCAAGGCATAGACCTAAGCATCTCAACCTAGTCTAGGATATCAATCAAAAGTACCCTAAGATGCTTGTGAGATGATGACTTCTAGATCTATAGGTGCATGCAGTTCTAGGGTTAGGGCCTAAGCTATCCATTTGCGAAAAAGCCCTAGTTTTGAAGGGGGTAAGTTTTCAAAAAACTAAGTCAGAAATCATTTAAATTTCAAGATAAAAATGATTTTTCAAATAAAATAAGAAGTGAAACAGTTTTTGAAAAGAAACATAAGTAGAGCAGTCCTATTCTACCAAGCATAACCCTAACTGCCTTTTTAGTGAGCTGAACTCAGACTCAGGTAAGGGTTTGGTGAAGATATCAGCTAAGTTTGATCTTGAGTCTACATGCTTAAGGACTATTTCACCCCTGGCTACATGATCTCTTACGAAGTGATGTTTAACCTCTATATGTTTAATTCTAGAGTGTTCGATTGGGTTCTTAGTTAGATTAATTGAACTTATATTATCAATGTAGACTTGGGTTTGGGTGTAATCAAGCTGGAAGTCTTTAAGAGTGTGCATCATCCATAAGAGTTGTGCTACACACTCTCCTAAAGCAACATATTCTGCTTCGGTTGTGGATAAAGCTACGCAGTGTTGCTTTCTACCGCACCAACTGACTAGACTATTTCCTAAAAGTTGGTAGCTTCCCCTTGTACTTTTTCTGTCTAGTTTGCATCCAGCATAGTCAGAATCAGAGTATCCTGACAAGTCAAATGTTGAGGTCCTAGGATACCAAACCCCTACATTTAGGGGGTCCTTAATGTATCTAAGTATTCTTTTTAGGGCTGCTAAGTAAGTTTCCTTAGCACAGGTTTGGTATCTCGCACACATTCCTACAGCGAAAAGGATATCAGGTCTGCTAGCTGTTAGGTAAAGTAGACTTCCAATCATACTTCGATATAGTTTAAGGTCTACAGGTTTATCTTCAGGGTCACTATCAATTTTTACATTTGTGGCCATAGAGGTACTTATGCTTTTGGAGTTATCCATCTTAAATTTCTTTATTAACTCCTTAGCATATTTGGATTGGTGAACATAATTTTCATCCCTAGTTTACTTAATTTGTAGTCCTAAAAAGAAGTTGAGCTCACCAACTAAGCTCATTTCAAATTCGTTTTCCATGATTTTTACAAATTCTTTTAAGAAGTTTGAGTTGGTGGATCCAAAAATTATGTCATCAACATAGATTTGAGTAATGAAAATGTCTTTTTCTAAGATTTTAACAAAAAGGGTTGAGTCAATTTGTCCTTGGTTAAATTCCTTAGAAATGAGGTAGGTTGATAGGCGTTCAAACCATGCCCTAGGTGCTTGTTTCAGTCCATAAAGTGTCTTGTTAAGTTTGTAAACATAGTTGGGTTTTTCTAAGTCCTCAAAACCGGGGGGTTGTCCTACATAAACTTCTTCTTTGATAAACTCATTCAGAAAGGCCGACTTAACATCCATTTGGTAAAGTTTAAATCCTTTATGGGCTGCAAAGGCTAACAACATTCTAATAGACTCAAGCCTGGCTACTGGGGCATAGGTTTCGTCATAGTCTAACCCTTCGACTTGACTAAACCCTTTAGCTACTAAGTGGGCTTTATTTCTAACTATTTTCCCTTGATCATTTAGCTTATTCCTAAACAACCACTTAGTATCAATAAAGGATTTGCCCTCAGGTTTAGGTACTAGTTCCCAGACTTGGTTCCTCTCAAATTGGGCTAACTCTTCTTGCATTGCTATGATCCAATCAGGATCAGGTAAGGCTTCCTCTATAGTCATAGGTTTAATTTTCGAAATCAGTGCGATCTGACTAAGATTTCTATAGGAAGACCTAGTTCTGACTCCTAAGGTTGGATCACCCACAATTTGATCAGTTGGGTGACCGAGTTTGGGTTTCTTGGTTCTTCTAGTACTTGGATCAGCCTCAGGTCCGGCTGGACGGTTCGGTTCAGTATTTGGTTCAATTACTTGGGTTGGTTCAATTATTGGTTCAATTGACTCAGTAGTTGGTTCAATAGTCAGTTCATTTAGAGGTTCAACTAGTGGTTCAATTGATGGGTCAATAATTTGTTCATTTTCCTCTTGATCAAAATTTGATGAGTTCAGCTTTTGATTATCAGGTTTTGGACTGGTTTCCTCATCAAAGATTAAATTAGTTGTTTCTTCAATTTTATTAGTTTGTCTATTGTAGACCCTATAGGCCCTACTTGTTGTTGAATATCCTAAGAATATTCCAGGGGT
Source organism: Boesenbergia rotunda (assembly GCA_024364735.1). NCBI lineage: Eukaryota > Viridiplantae > Streptophyta > Magnoliopsida > Zingiberales > Zingiberaceae > Boesenbergia > Boesenbergia rotunda. Next base: position 419,492 of record JAGFNQ010002947.1, on the reverse strand, counting down.
TGACTTAGACTGCAATTTACCTAGGTAGTCCTTGGTGTTTAGGATATGAACTTTACACCCAAAAACCCTTAGGTAATGTAAGTTTGGAAGTCTATGGTAATATAGTTCATAGGGAGTCTTATTATGTCGTTTGTTAATTAGGACCCTATTTTGGATGTAGCAAGCCGTGTTAATTGCTTCTGCCCAAAATTGGTTAGTTAGATTGAATTCATTGAGCATAGTCCTAGCGGCTTCTTGTAGGGTGTTGGATCGGGTTGGTCCGGCTAGAGGGGGGTGAATAGATGGAAACGAAATATGAAATGGAAGGCACTCGTCTTTTAAAAAAAAACTTGGTCGCAACTAAGAACGTTGCTTCCAAGGCAGTGGACGCTCAATTAAAATCTCCTTGTGGCGGAGAAGCCTTACAATAAAAGCACGCTAGACTATAGAGAGAATTACAAGAATTAATTGAATTACTTGAATCTAAATCTCTAAGCCTATTTATAGGTTGAGTGATATGATCTTGATCGTTGATACAAGATTGAGTTGTATCTTGATCATAGATCTAAGATTATCTCAATCAGATTTTGAACTCTAATTAAAAGAGATAAATTTTTATCTCTTTTAATCGGCTCTTGCGCTTCACCAACGTTTCGATTGTTTCTGAAGATGAGGCTTGACTTTTGAACGTTGCTTCCACGTGTGAAGCTTTAACAAGCTTTAATTAAAAGCTTTAAAAAGCTTTAATAAAAGCTGTAATCGGCTTTTAATTAAAAGCTTTAATAAAAGCTATAATCGGCTATTATAGCTTTTAATTAAAAGCTTTAATAAAAGCTATAATCGGCTTTTAATTAAAAGCTTTAAATATAAAAGACGTTCGTAAGTAGATCTTCTAGGTGATTTCTGACCAACTGGAATTAGGCTCACCCGAACCAGACTCGAGCCTTTCGCCCCTCGAGCGTCCTTCCTCCCGGCTTCTCGTCCCTCGGACACCGCGCACGTCCTTCTCGCTCCACCGGTGTACTCTTCCGCAGTTTCCGCGTCCCTCGGATTGCACTGAGCCCGTCGGCTCACTTCCCCGCGCAATCCTTCTCGTCCACTGCGTCTTACGCTTGACTTCCTCCATACCTAAGTTCCTGCACACTTAGCAGAGGGATTAAAACCAACCAGGACCTAACTTAAATCGGTTGATCACATCAAAATCAACCAGGGGTACTTACATAGGGTTCTATTTTTCCTTTCTACTATCCCATTTTGCTGGGGGGTTCTAGGACACGAAAATTCTTGTATATACCCGTTTATCTTACAAAATTCTTCAAACCTTTGATTCTCAAACTCTCCCCCGTGATCACTTCTAAATCTTTTGATTTTAGTATCATTTTGATTCTCAATTACCTTACATAGGTCAATGAATAGATTTAGGGTTTCATTCTTAGTTTTTACGAACCTTACCCAAGTAAACCTAGAGTAATCATCGATAATGACTAAGCAGTACCGGTTTCCGCTTAGTGACTTGGCTCCATGTGAATCAAATAGGTCAAGGTGCAGGAGCTCAAGTGTGGTTTGAGTTAGGTCTGATTGAATTTGTTTGTGATTAGACCTGGTTTGTTTACCTTGGTTGCATGATTCACATATCATGTTTTCATGGTTCTTAATTTTTGGTATTTCTTTAATTAGACCAAGTTGGGTGATTTTTGAAATTAATCTTAGATTAGTGTGACCTAATCTCGTATGCCAGAGGTTTGATTCTTCTAATTGAGTTAAAAGGCATTTAGGTACTAAGGGTAGGTTTATAGTATAAACATTATTTTTCCTAGTGCCCTTAAGCATGATTTCTGAGTCTTGCAAATTTCTAATCAGACAGTCAGAGTTGGTAAAGGTAACTACATAGCCAGTATCACATAATTGACTTATACTAAGCAAATTAAATTTAAAGTTCTCAACCAAGAGTACCTTTTTAATTACAAAATCAGATTTGAGTTCAATGTTACCTGACCCAATGACTTTGAGTGTAGCATTGTTGCCAAATGCTACTGAGCCTAGGTTCTTGAACTTGAGTTTGGTGAATTTCAATTTATCTCCAGTCATGTGTCTGGAGCATCCGCTATCCAACATCCATTGGTCCAAATCTTTATGTTCCTACACATAAAGAATTTGTTGATTTGGATCCAATTAGAATTAAGGATAGCTTAAATTGATTTTCACAACCTAGTCTGTCTCACCCAATCTAGAGTTATCAATCATGTTAACCTTATGGGTTTTGTGAGACGGGTTTTAACAGAAGTAAAGATTTTATTTTGAAAAACATGATTAATTTTGAAAAGTTGAATTAATTTTAAAAACAATTAATTATGCTTTAAATTTATTTTGAAAAATGGTTGAATCTAAGATTAATTGAAATTTGTGTTAGATTCAAGTCTGACAATAGTAAAGTGAATTTGATTTTCAATAATCGACTTCCAAGTCTTGGCGAGGCACTAGGCCTTCTTTGGCCGTAGCCTTATTGGATCATCAACCCTTTCATTGACAAAGGCCTTGTATTGAAAATCCATCTTCAAGTTACTCCTTGAAAGATTTTGGTCTAACTAGTTTGGGTTTTGGATCGGTAGCTTCGGCTAGTTCCACTATAAAGGTTTCCCTAACGTACTATTATCTCACCTCCGCCCAATACTATGTTATTCAAATTTCAGTTAAATCGTTTCAGTCTTAGTCTAACCAGTCCTAGGTCTAAACATGATAATTTGCAGAAATAAATAAACAATCAAGCATGCAATTCAAGTTAAGGAGAAAAAATTTATCTAATTATAAAAATTATTTTTAAATTGGCTCCCCCTAGACTAAAGCCACGGTAATAGTTAGGCAAGATATGAATCTTATCATTGGGGATCCAATACTGGTTTGGTCCAGCTTGGTTGTTCAGGCAAAGTTTGGGTACCCATGCCTGAACTTTGGGTCTAGATTGGTTCAATACAGCATAGTAGGACTGTTGTCTCGACTTGGTTCGATACCCTAACCCGGATCAATTTAGAATGGACTTCTGTTTTCCAAGGATCATGTCAAGACCCTTGGAACCCGAAGTGAATCGTTCTAAAGCTGCTCTAAGGTCCTTAACTTGAGTTTTCAAGGAGGAGTTCTCTTTCTCAAGCTTTTCAACTTGAGTAGAGGTTCCTTCTTGGACCTTCTCAGTCAAGGATCTAGAGTCAGCTTCCTCTTTCAGGAGTTTTACTTCCTGTCGGAGGGACTCGACTCGGATTTTGGCTTTCGCCAAGTTACGAGATAGGTAAGCAATTAACTTTGACAATTCAACTTCACAATAACCACTTACCGTTATTTTGCCGTTCTCCGAAATTGTGAGCCTTCCATCGTCCGGCTCCAATTTCGATCCGGTGTCAATGTCTTCCGAAGCGGTCAAGGCGAGAAGGTTTGATTGTGGGGCCTCTTCTTCTTCTTCGGAGGAAGTTTCGCCCCACGTAGCTTAAAGAGCCTTCTTCTTTCGAGTCTTCTTGGCCTCCTTCAGATTAGGGCACTCCGATTTGTAGTGTCCCTTCTTGTTGCATTCGTAGCAGGTCATATTTGATTTGGTTTTTGACGTTGAGGGTTCAGCTGGATCTTCCTTCTTTCGGCTGGCTTTTCTTCTGTTGGTCTGATGCTTCAGCTCCTTGTAGTAGTCCCGGGCTAGCCGAACCAGCTTGGGTCGATCCCCTTCACTGTCTTCTGAGTCTGAGTCAGACTCGGGTGCAGGTTGAGATTTTTCCTTGGGGTTTACCTGCAAGAAAAGCAATACCTTTCTCGGCCAAAGTGCAGTTAGTCTGCTCGTGTAATTCTAATTCTGAAAATAATTCGTCTAATTTAATTTTAGAAAGACCCCTAGAAACCTTGTAAGCATCTACCATAGATGCCTACAGAGTATTTCTTGGGAAAGCGTTTAGGGTATACCTGATAAGGTCACGGTTTTCTACCTTGTGACCGATTGTGTACAGGTCGTTCATCAGCTCCTGGATTCTGGCGTGGAGTTGGGCTGCTGACTCACCTTCGTTAATTTTGATTGTGTACAATTTGTTCAGCAGTAGGTCCCTTTTGCTGATTCTGGTGTCGGAGGTACCTTCGTGCAATTCAATCAGCTTGCTCCAGAGTTCTTTCGCACTGTCGAAGGGACCCACCCGGTTCAGTTCTTCTTTGGTTAATCCGCATTGCAGTGTCTGGGTTGACTTTGCATCAGCCTCGATCTTTTTCTACAGCGAGGCGTCCCATTCTGAGTAATGTTGTGCCACTCCTTCAGCATTCTTGGGGATTTCCAGGCCAGATTGGATAATAATCCACATATCCACCTGAGTTTTCAGGTGGACTTCCATCCGACTCTTCTAGTAGGAGAAGTCTTCTCCACTGAAGAGTGGTGGTCTGGTTGTGCTGAAACCCTCTTGCATGGCCATTACAATTTCTGAAATAACAAAAACAAAGAAATTCAGTCCCAAGACTTGGTCTTGGATTAGTAGTGCGAGAAAAAATTAATTGAAAAAAAACGATCGAGTGGTGTTGCACCAACCTCAATTAACGAGAAAAATTAGAAAAAAGAAATTAAATTTTTTTGTAAAATCCGAAAAACTCTCTAATTGGTGGTTGCACCAAATTTGAGCCACCCGCTCTGATACCACTTGTTGGATTGAGGAAAACGATAGAGGGGCGGGTGAATATCGTTAAAAAAATTTCGGACTTAAGAAAGAGCAAATACGCAGCGGAAATAAATAAATCACACAGGAACACAAGTCAATTTTTTATTTGGTTCGGAGTCGCGGTCGGCTCCCACTCCAAGGCCCACGGTCCTTGACCATTTACTTTGGGCGATACTATAATCGCGCAAAAAGATTTACAAGTTAAGTACAAGAATATTTCAGGAATTTTGAAATAGCTACACTTTTCGTTACCGACACCCGATGTGGATCGTATTTCGGAGCAGAGGGTCGTCGTTGGCGCTGGGATCTCGAAGTCGGAGTTTGCGGGGGCATAGCGCTTGAACGAAAAGCTTTGGAGCGTTGAGAAACAGTGATCTTGAAGCCTTGGGGTCGAGCCCCTTTTATAGTGCTCTTACGGGCGCCTGTTACGTTGGGGGCGCCTGACACGTGCCCTTCGATCCGTGAATCCTTATCCGCGGGCTCAGTTAGTGCTTATCCTCCCCCACTTGGGTGCCTGAGCTGATGGGGGCGCCCGTGACCTCACGGGCGCCTGATCCGCCTTGGTTCAGTGGCTTCCCAGCTATGTTTTGTGTTTTGCCTTCACTCTTGGGCGCGCGTATCCTTACGGGCGCCTGAGCCCATTCGGGCGCCTGTCTCCATTCGGGCGCCTAGGCCCAGTGATGTACCTTCACTTGCAGACGACCAGTCCTTCGACCCTGCAACTAAGGTTAGTCCCAAAAACACAACAAGTATTAATTACAGCCATAGCTATCTTGGTTCTGACTTCGGGTCTCCCAAATGGAACCCTAGGTTGAACGACGCCTACTGTTCCCTCGACGGGGAACGCGTCCTCACCTACTCCTCTCAAGAGAGTTTACCTTTTGCCAACCGGCTCCTTCGGTTGGACTTTTACCCAATTCCCCTAACTAGGTCTTCGTGCCCAACTTCCAGTCAGGTCTTCTTGCCCAACTTCCGGTCAGGTCTTCAGTGCCCAGCCCCTTGCCAGGACTTCGTGCCCAGTCCTCGACCAGGACTTCTTTGCCCGACTTCCGGTCAGGTCTTCTTGCCCAGTCCTTGACCAGGACTTCTTTGCCCAGCCCTTTGCCAGGACTTTTTACCTAGTGTACCTAGGACTTCTTCCTGCACACTCAGTGAACAAGTTAGATCACAATAACATTTTAACTTCTGAACTCTTTGCCATTATCAAAACCCAGGTTTGACTTAGGTGCTGCCTGCACCAACAAGGAGGACCCTGATACGCCAGATGCCACTGCTGCATCATCTCGAACATCTCCTCCTGCTGCATTTGCATATCCATCTGGCGCTACTGGAAAGTATGAAAATCCTCCCTCAGCTCGTGTACCTCGGACTGAAGCTGAGAGAACTGCTCTCATGTAACCCCTCCAGTGGCAGCCTTATCAAAATCATCATCTGACTCCGAAGCAGGTCGATGACGTCAGATCATCTCCCCCTCATGTTTCTCGATCCCAGCTAAGGAGAGCTGTCGAGATCCTATTTGGTCATATTCCTTGGATAACTCATGAATTTGACCCTTGTCGACTCTGACCCCTCTAGACTTAAGGAATTCGGTTAGAACATGACCAAATGGCATGTATATCTTCCTATTGACGTCATGGGAGAAATAGGTAATGGATGCAAAAACCTGGCGAGCTATGTCGATGCCCAGTCTCCTCTCTAGGGCATACATCATCACCAAGTGGGAAAGTCGAATCCTCGACCGCCCCTTGGTGACAATCGGAAGAATGCAATCTAGGACAATCTTGTACAACACATTACTACTTGAACTCATGTTTTTGGCTTCAAAAATACGGTCCCTAGGACATCGAGGTCTACCAAAATAATGCCGGTGGATCTGATTTACGGTGACACCCGGTAAAGTTAAAGGCTCAACAACTGTGGGAAAACATGTAAATTGGCTATTTGAAACTCTACACCTTAAAAATGACCGTAACACGTCAGGTGTGAACGGAATGGTAATCCCTTGTATCATTGACTCATATACCATGTTCTGGACATTAGTAGATGTAAGGTCGGCATAGAATTCCTTACACACGTCAAAATTGATAGAGTGTTAACAATACACCAGTGGTTCCAATCCAAAGTATGCAATGATCTCAATGATGGGAGGGATGTCCTGAAAATAGGATAGGTTGAGGTAGCGACAATTCATTAAGATGAAAGTCGCACTCTCAAAAACTTTTTGACACTCCTCGGACCGAAACCGAGGTCCCTCCGGATCTACTTGTCCTTGGCGGGATGACTCCTCACCCACTTTCTTCTTGTGTGTCATTCTAACATGTAATGTACCCATGTATACATCAAAACCTCCCCAAAAAGAAAAACAATAGGAAAAACATGCAAAATGAGATAGATTAGTTCCAAATCATGAACATAATTGAAAAATAAACTCCACAAATAGTTACCTTTTCTTGGGGCGTTCCATGATGAATGTTGATGAGATTTGACTCACAAAGAGGGATTTTCCTAACCCTAGATCTAGATCCAAGGTGGAAGAAGGCTAGGAAGATGTTTTAGGGCTTGTGGAATACCTTAGATCAAAAGCGAAGATCGGAGAAGAAGAGATCTCGGAGGGGGTGGCACGTAAAACCCTAGGTTTTGGCCACCCCGCGCGGCTGTTCTTATTTAAACCCACGCTTACTAGTCGACTACCCCTGGGGCAGTCGACTGCGAAACTGAATAGAGAGTTCAGTTGACTCAGGGGCAGTCGACTGGTAATTTGAATTTTCCAGTTCCAGATTTATACGAGACCAATCGACTGGTTCTGAACCAGTCGACTGGTACCTGAATTTCAGTTTTCTAGTCCTTATTTCAGAAATACGTAACTAATTCCACAAACCTCCAAAAAATCTAAAATTTTATGGAGAGGTTTGTGGAGCCTATGTTTACTTGGGAAAAATATGTTTTCAAACAAATCTACTCTGAATCCCAAGATTGGCACAAAATTCAAACCTACCTAAATTGTGGCATTGAAACTTATCCAAAAGTTCTAGTTTTGACATCTCCTTGATGTATCTTCCCATTCCTCACCATAATACATTCCTAGCACTGAATTATATGGCATTTACACATTAAATCTCAATTTTTACCAAATATGATCCTATTTTCATCTTTTCCTCCATAAATCTCCTTTTAGTATGCCAATTTCCTAGGATTAAGACTCACCTTAGTCTTCCAACCCTTTTGGCATATTTCATAGTCCATCTAATCTCCTAGGAGAAGTCCTGAGATCTATTGACCATGGATCCCATTTGACTTCTAGAGCCCTCCCTTGAGCTCCTAGTCCTAGTCACTTCCCTAGATGACTCATTTACAATTGCAAGACCACATCGGTATTCCTCCGGTGCTTCTTGACCTTCACCTATATCTCTCTTAACTCTATATACCTTTTTCTTGGTCAAATCCTTCTTTTCCCTTTGAAATGACTTTTCTTTACTATTTTTGACCTTTTCTTTACCATAATCATAGGGCATCCTTGAATATGACTTTTTACTATCATTTGACCTCCTAGGGTGATATCCTAGACCCGGCCTATCATTTATAATGTGTTGATCCTTCGGTATCACACTCAATCCCTTGGACCCTCTAATAAATATATCTAGGTTCTTTTCTAATTTATCAAGCTTTGCCCTCAAAACTTGATTTTCCTTTTCTAAATTTCTAACCTTAGTATCACTACGCCCATTTTGATCATTCCTAGATCTCCTTATTTTCTTAGGCATGTGTCTCCCTTTCTTAGGGTTTGTGCCTTGATCCTTAGGTCTAGGAACCCTAAATTTATCATGAATCATGGATTCCTTGGTATTTTGGCACGCAATAGTATTTTTATTTCTATCATGATACTTAAAACCAAAAGTACGCATGGGCAAGCAATCATTACTATTTTTAGCATTCATAAAAGCATTAGAAGCATATATAAAGTTAGGGATTATCTCCCTTACCCTTATAGCTCCCCCTTGAAGTGAGCTTCTCCTCTTTTCTTCTTTTTCCCATCTTCTCAAATGCTCCATCTTCTTGAGCTCTCCGTTTCTTGGACATTGGGTGTGATAATGTCCTAGCTCCCCACAAGTGTAGCACCTAATGTGCTTCTTTTCTAATGGACACTTGTCCTTGTAGTGCCCCATCTTGTTGCATCCAAAGCATATGATATGATCCTTTGATTTTCCTTTGGTGGTGGTTGGAGCTTTTTCTTATTCCGGTATGGGTGAGAGTCTCCCCCCTCAATCCTTGAATTTGACACTTCTTCTTCTTCTCTTGATGAGGTGGATGATCTTTCACTTGATTGTGCCTCTTCACTTGATGAGGTTGACAACTCATTTTCTTCTTGGTCTTCTAGGACCATTGAACTTATTCCTTTGGGTTTTTCCACTATTTGAGCTTGTGTAAGGTTCTCATGACATTCTTCCAACTTGTTCCACAACTCATGTGCACTTTTATACTCACCTACACCACTCAAAATATTATTAGGCAAAATATTAACTAATATATCAATTACCTTCTCATTTGCCCTAGAGTGTGCTTGTTGCTCCTTAGTCCAATATCTAGGTCGGAGTTTTTTTCCCATGCTTGTCTCTTGGAATCTCGAATGGTTCTTCTAGCACCACCACGCACTCCCAATCCATTCCAAGCCAAGTCTTCATCCTTGTCCTCCAATAGTCAAAATCTTCGTAGTCATAAGGAGGCGGTGTGTTGATATCATCCCCCAACTTGTTTTCCATCATTCTTTCCTCTAGCTTGTGCTCTTTTAGCGGTTTTCCAACGAGAGCGGACCTCACTCTGATACCACTTGTTAGATCATGTTCGTCAAGCTAGAGGGGGGTGAATAGCTTCTTTCGATTTTCTACCTACAACGTTAGCAATCGCAAGCGGAAATCTAATAAAACAAATGAAAACAATGCTAACGCAACCTGATTTACTTGGTTTGGAGATGATGGTCCTACTCCATGGCAGTCCGTTAGGTGGACGATCCCTAATCCTTCGGCGAATGACTCCCCGGAGCACCTCCAGCTAGATCTCGTAGCTCCTTGTGGGTGGAGAAACCTCACCACAACTTCTAGACACTACCTGAGGATAAAAGGCTACTAACAAGCTTTGACCAAGCAAGTTTCGCCAAGAAAGAAAAGCCTGAAACGAGCTCCTTTAAATAGAGCTCGAGTCTGAAATGACCGCTACCAGTCGACTGCCCCAGGGGCAGTCGACTGGTCCCACTCAAATTCGAACGTTGCAACCCTAACGTTCGAATCACCAGTCGACTGCCCCAGGGGCAGTCGATTGGTCCCACTCAGATTCGAATGCCATCACCAGCCTAAGCCTAGGGTTACCCTTCCTGAGTACATTTCTCTCTGCACTCGAACCTTCCCGACTTAGTTCCCAAGTACAAACACTCACACTCGGACCCTCACGACCTGGTTGACTCTTCAAACAGCAGTCTCAATCTGTTGCCTTCGCGCCCTCTTCATCTTCGGCTCCCACCCTCAGATGTGCATGCAAGCCCTCAGCTTGCCTCCATGTCATCATTCACGCATGTCTCGAAGTCTGCGTCCCTCGGCTCATCTCTCTGCTCCAGCAGCCTCGATCTGTCGCCTTCAAGCCCTCTTTGACTTTGGCCCTCGTCCCTCGGATACGCACACAAGCCCGCGGCTTGCCTCCATGCTATCCTTCACGTACACCTCGAAGTCCGCTCCCCTCGGCTCATCGTACCTTCTTCGTCCATGGTCCCTTGGATGCGCACACAAGCCAATAGCTTGCCTCCATGCCACCCTTCACCTAAAGACATCCAACCAAGTCTATGTGTACCTACAAACCTGCACACTCACATACACATATTAGTCCAACAGCAAATCCTAACTTAATCATATTGACACACACATCAAAACCCATGATCCTCCATATCATACTTGGGTCGATTGCCTCAACATGACCCACTTGACTCACACGATATTCAAACATCTTACAATATTCAAACATCATTATCAAACATCGAAACTTAAGCTCATCAAGATTACCAAACATAAACTCACCCGAGCCTAGTCAAACTAGGTCAACCCTGACCTAACAAAGATTGCACCAACAAATTGAATCTGAAACAAATAATGTCACTTTTGCAGTTTGAATTGCCACCTGTGTAGTTTGAATTACTTTTGATGCTTTCTTATCCTTGTGCTTATATTTGAACGAAAATTTGTAACTTAACTCTGTGTTCAAATAAGGATGTTGTGACTCCTTTTGCTTATGTCACTGCTGTAATTTTTGTTAACAGATTAGTGCTTTAGTGCTTTAACTACGTTGGTGAATCAGATTGATTATTTAATACAATCTAGAGTTTTGGTCACACCAAGGAAAAAGATTAATAAGAGGTCGTTCTTTCGATTAATCTGAAATATATAAGTATTGAATTAAAATATCATTGAATCCAATATAATTATCACCAAAAATATTCATTATATTATATATTTTTTAAAATAAAATAGTTTAGTTCATGAGTATGTACTTATTTTTATATTTTTACTAATAAAGATAAAATAAAATTTTAGTTGATATTCATTTCCTAATCTAAGCTAAATCAAGCATCCCCTAATGGGAATAATACTCATTCCAATAACTATAGCAAGCACTAGTAATCCAACAATTATTCTCATTCTCATTAACCCGTCAATCAAATTCATTCCTATTCTCATTCCCGAATATATACCAAGCACCCCCTTAATTTTTAAACTTAACCTTTTAAAACTGAATTATTAACTTAACATTTTCAAAACTTAAACTTAACCTTTTAAAATTTAATTTTTAACTTAATTATTTTTTTCAAAATCATAATTAATTTTCAACTTAATCTTTCAAAATCAAATTTAATTTTTTAAACTAAAATATAATATTTCAAATTATTGTTAACTTAATTGATTATCAAACTAAAGCTATTTTTTATTTCAAAATTGAATTTAGATATTACCACGCTTAGACTCAAAAAAAGGGTGACTAATAGTTTTGTACTTATGATTATTCTTTAAAATACTTTAGTTACTTATTTGAGTAAATCATACTTAATTGCTTAGAAATAACTTCAAAATTTATTCTAAAAGTTATTTGTCCATGATTTTGCAAAATCCTTCACTTAGATTTTTTTTAAATCTAGTTTTATTTAAACACTTTTGCAAAAGTTACTTTATTTTTATTTTTTCAAAGACCAATTTTTCATTCAGAAATTGGTTTTGCAAAACTCAAAATATTATTTTTCCTTTAAAATAAATTTTTGCAAAAAAACTATTATTTTTACTTAAAAATTTTTCTAGCAAAAATCTATTCCTATTTCACGTAGAAAATATTTACAAATTTTGTAAATAAAAATATTATTTCAATCTGGACTTTGATATTTAAATTTTTGCCAAACTTAAATATTTTGAAAACTTTATTTTACTTATAAATTCTCTTCAACCTAAATTTATTTTTTATATGTCAAAGGGGGAGAAAAAAGTAAAGTAAAATTTATTTTTTTAAAAAAACATTTCTTGCAAAACTTAACTTAATACATTTTCAAAACTCGACTTACCTTTTCCTAAAAAGTTCTTTCAAAACTTAGTGTTTCTAAATTTATTTTTGAAAAACTTATCTCCGAGATTGTAAGTTTTCAAAATCTTCGGGTGGAGATTTATAATTAAGGGGAGCATGGTTGAAAAAAAAAACCTTACATTGAAAAGCGATCTTACTTGGAGTTTTTTGTGTTGGTGCCGGAAGCACCAGATCGAACCCAGTTTTGATAATGGTAAAGAGTTCAAAGTTAAGTTTATATTGTGATCTAATGGATTTACCAAATGTGCAGGAAAGTCCTAGTTCACCTATGCATGAAGTCTTGACCTACAGGGCTGAGCAAGAAGTCCTGGTCAAGGACTGGGCAAGAAGACCTGGCCAAGGGTTGGGCACCGAAGTCCTGATCTGGAAGATCGGGCAGGAGTCTTAGCCGAGCGAGGATTGCGGACAGAAGTAGAGGCAGGTCGAGGTACGGACGTCTCGAGATCCGGTAGTCTCGGAGGTCGAGCAAAAGTCCAACTAGAGGAGCCGGTTGGCAAAAGGTAACTTCTCCTGAGAGGAGTAGGTGAGGATGCGTTCCCCGGAAGAGGGAACAGTAGGCGTCGGTTCGACCTAAGATTTCATTTTGAAATCCAAAGTCAGAACAAAGATAGCTCCGGTTGTTATTTATACATTTATTGTTAATGTTATACTGTTCTTGGACTAACCCTGGTTGTAGGAGTGAAAGGGAGTAACTGTTGCATCCCAGGCGCCTGAAAGATTCAGGCGCCCGAGAGACCAGGCGCCTGATAGGTAACAGGCACCTATGTTGAGGCGTTTCCAGCTAGTGAGAGGCTAAGCTGGCAGGTTGTCACGTCAGCATCTCAGGCGCTCGTGAGCCATTAGGCGCCTCAAAGGTCCCAGGCGCCCAAGACCGAGTGACAGAGTTTTGGCCGAGTCTACGGATAAGGATGCACTCGATTCGCTATACATGGTAGGCGCCCAAGAGCCCAGAGGCGCCCGAGAACTACCTATATAAGGGGCTTCACTCTTTTGCTTCCAGAACACGTCTAACACATCTCACGACAGATTTCTTGCAACTCAAGCACTACAACGCTCTCTGAATTTCTTTCACGCTCAAGTTTCCCACGCCACCAATGATCAAGATCAACAACACGCTGCCCGAGATGCTCCGCAACACTTTAGTGTCATCGGTATATTTTAATTCGCTATTTAATTCTGTACTCAAATTATACATTTGTAAATCTTATTCGAGTTATAGAATTGCCCAACGAAAACGGTCAAGAACTGTGGGCCTTGGAGTAGGAGTCGTTAAAGACTCCGAATCAAGTAAAAAGAAACTGTGTTAGTATTATTTTTTTTCTACTGCGTTTTCTATTTTTTGAAAAATTTCTAGTAATCGTTATTCACCCCCCCTATCGATTACAATGATCCCATATTTTTTAACAGATATTCTTGAAAATATTTTGATATGGAAAACTTTTCAAATACTTAAAATATTTTTTTTGGAAAAGTTATTTTTCACTTAGCAATTCTTTTTGAGTTTAACTCAATTTTTTTTTAAAACTCATTTTAAAAACATAAAATTTTGATTTTTTTTACTTTAAGTTCTTTTTGATATATGTCAAAAAGGGAGAGAAACATCAAAGCTATAACTTTTCATGTTTTGTGATTGAAAATCTTTTAGATAAATTATCTCTTATTTATCATGTTTTACTTAACTTTGAATTGTGTTGCCATAAATCAAAAAGGGGGATATTGTTGGTGCCGAAAGCACCTGATCGAGCCTTATTTTGATATTGGCAAAGAGTTCAAAGTTAAGTATTATTTGTGATCTAACGTGTTATCTTAAGTATGTAGGAATGTCCTAGTTTACCTATGCACTAAGTTTTAATCTGCAAGATTGGGCATTAAGTCTTGACCAAGGGCTGGACAACGAAAACCTAACCGGGGGGTTGGGCACTAAGTCCTGGCCGAAAGCTAGGCAATGAAGACTTGACCGAGGGTTAAGGACGAAGACATGGTTCGGAAGACTGGGTAGGAAGACCTGACCAAGAGTTGGGCACTGAAGTCTTGATCTAAAAGATCGAGCAGATATTAGCAAGCTAGGATGACGAATAGGTGTCGGAACGGGTCAAGGATCGGATGTCGCTAGTTCTAGAGTCTTTGGAGGCTGAGCAAAATTCCAACCGGAGGTTGGTAATAGGTAACTTCTCCTAAGAGGAGTAGGTGAGGACGTGTTCCCCGAAAGAGGGAGCAGTAAGCGTCGGTCCGACCTAGGGTTTCGGTTGAAACCTGAATTCAAGGTCGAACAAGATGGACTATCAAATACATGCATTGATTATATTATTATTTATGGTACTAACCTTGTTTTGCAACTAGCAAAAAGGGTTAACTACCCGATTTAGGCGCCTATATGGGAGTCAAGCACCCAGAACTCTGAGCACCCGAGAGTAGCTATGCTTAGCTAAGGTTTGGCTGAGCTGGCACACGTTGAGTGGAGGGTCCACATTAGCAACACAGGCACCCAAGCGTAGTCAGGCATTCGAGTGCGGATAATGTTTGGACCTAACACTGATCGATCAACGGTCAAATTGCAGGGATACAGGCAACCAAGATGGCTATACAGGTAGAGACCCTATATAAGGGTTGTTCGATTGAAGGCTCAGCATCAATCAATTCTACAAGGTGTGTTGCGCAAAGAGCTCTTGACGACACTAAAACGCTACTTTGATAACATTATACTTGTTCCTCAAAGTTGTCGGGATACCTAATTCTTTTGTTGTACTTTCATACTATTGTACTCATTCTGGATTATTAGTGATTATCCAAAGTAAACGGTCAAAGACTATGGGCCCTGGAGTAGAAGTCGTCATAGTTCCGAACCAAGTAAAAACAAACAGTATTATCATTGGTTGTTTTTCGAGTTTATTATTTCTGCTGTGTACTCGTTTTCGAAATTTAAAAGTTTTTAAAGAGCGTTATTCACTCCCGCCCCCACTCCCGCCCCCTATCACTCTTCTCGATCCTACACTTACAGTGGTCAAAATGGAGAGTAGAGGATGATCGGAGATAGGGCTCGAGGAAGGTGGCAATCGGTGACAGCAAAGAAGGAGAGGTCGCGTTAGGGTTGCGTCACATGGAAAAGAGGATCGCGTGTGGTGTGCGGCGCAGAGATGGGGAGGAGGAGAGATCACTAGCGGTTCCTTTTCGTGCGATGAAGAGGGGGAAATAGAGTGAAGGGGGTCTTGTGGCATCGGGGAGAAGAGGAGTCGTGCGATGAGGGAAAGATAGGTTTATAAGTTTAGACATAATTACAAAAAGGTCCTCAAAGTTTGGGTTATCCTACTCCTACCCCTAAGTTTCAATTTTTATGTGTTTTCACCCCTCCAAATACTCGTGTTTAACTGCAGAACTACAGTTTAACGAAATCCATCAAAATTAAACTTTGATTTAGTTAATTCGAAAGTTTAGTTTTTTTCTTTTAAATATTATTTATATCAATTTAATCAGTTCGATTTTGATTTTGAAAATCAAAATTTGATTAAACCAATTAAATAAATATTATGAGTTTAATAAACCAAATCATAATCAAACCAAATGGAAACTAATAAACACCTAACCAAACTAAACCAGAACTAAACCAAATCAAAATTATGAGTTGAACCAAATCAAACCGGAACAAAACTAAATCAATATTATAAGTCGAACCGTATTAAATCGGAACCAAACCAAACAAAATTGAAAAATTCGATTATATCGATCGAAAACTAAATTAATTGATATTTTATCGATAGGTCGATTCAGTTTTTTTTAAAAGTTCAGTGGCTTCAGTTGGTTCAAAAAAAAAATTCAATCGATACAATTTTTGGTTTAATCGATATTATGAGTTGAATCAAACCAAACTGGAACAAAATCAAATTGATATTATGAGTCGAATAGACTAAACTAGAACAAATCGAAAAATGATGTTATTTTGGTCAAAAATCAAATTAGTCGATATTTTAACGGTGATTCATTTTTTTTGAAAAGTTCGGTCACTTAAGTTGGTTCGAAAACAATTCGATTGATTTGATTTTTGGTTTAATCGTTATTATAAATTAAACCAAATCAAATTGGAACAAAACTAAATCAATATTATGAGTCGAACCGAAATAAATCGGAGCCAAACCAAAATCAATCGAAAATTTTTATTATTTCGATCGAAAATCAAATTAATCGATATTTTATCGGTCAATCGATTTGTTTTTTTTTTTTTGAAAAATTTGATCTATTTTTGATTTAATCGGGTTGGTTGATTTTATTTCACCCTAGCCGAGACAACGCCAACCCCTAGATATGGTGACAGCCAGAGTCATCAGATCGATGGCTAGATTGCCACAACGTCAATCGCAAGGTCAAAATTAGGTCCAAGTAATCATCCAATAGTAAAATAAATAGTATAAAATTCAAAGCCAATATTTTAATCATAAACATTTTTAAAATAAATAAATAAACAACACAAAATTTAGTAAACAGACCTACCTATCAGGTGGACTTTGATCCGCAACCCATCCCAGCCTATATAATTGTTAGAATCTAATACAAAAATCATAGAAACAAAATCTATAAATCATGAACATTTATCATGGGTCAATGATGATAGATCTTGTGTCCTTCGTACTTATTGTCAGAAGAGCAATTATGAGATTGAAGAGTCCTTCAGAGATTCACGACCTAAAACCCTCGACAATCACAATTGAATGTTCCTTCTCGTTAGATTTTCATCCATCCTCTTCTTTACATGCACGCTAGAATATATGTGAATGAAGGTTATGTTGGGGTAATTGGCTCTAAAATGATCTGGAGGTTCATGATATTTTGATGCATGGGTAATATGGTTAAGTTAGAATTTGTGTTGTTCTTATATGTGTACATGAGTATGCAGGTGTACAGGTACACATGGACTTGGTTGATGTCTTCAGGTGAAGAATGACATGGAGGCAAGCTGGAGGTTTGCGTGCGCATTCGAGGGACCGTTGAATAGCAGAGATGATGAGCCGAGGGACGCGAACTTTGAGGCGTACGTGAAGGGTGGCATGGAGGCAAGCTGGAGGCTTGCGTACGCATCCGAGAGATGAGGGCCAAAGATGAAGAGGGCGTGAAGGCAACAGTCAAGACTGCTGGTAAAGAGGCAACTGAGTTGTAAGGGTCTGAGTATGAGTGTGTGTACTCAGGGGCTAAGCCGGAAGGGTTTGAGTATGGAGAGATTTGTACTCGGGAGTAAAACCCTAGGCTTAGGTGTGTACCAGTCGACTGGCCTAGGGGCAGTCGACTGGTGTTGACTGGAACAGCTGGCAAATTCGAACGTTGTACTGTAACGGTCGAATTTGAATGGGACCAGTCGACTGTCCCAGGGGCAGTCGACTGGTAGCAGCTGTTTTTAGATTCGAGCCCTATTTAAAGGGACTCGTTTCCTACTATCTCACTTAACGAAACTCGCTTGGGTAAAGTGAGTTAGTAGTCTTTTGTGATCAGAGAGCGTCCGAAGTGCTGTGGCGAGGTTTCTCCACCCACAAGGAGCGACAGATCTAGCCGGAGGTTATCCGGGGGTTGATCCATCGAAGGATTCTTGGATTAGTCACCCGTCCGGGGTGGATACCAAGTAAATCAGGTTGTTAGCATTGTATTCATGTTTATTTTTCATATTATTGTTTCCGCTGTGCAACTAACAACGTAGGTGAAGAGATTCAAAATGAAAAAGTGCTATTCACCCCCCTCTAGCACACCGAAGACGATCCATCAGTTGGTATCAGAGCAAGGACCGCTCTTGATTGGAATAACCGCCAAGGGAGCAAAGCAAAGCAAAGCTAGAGGAAAGATGGAAGACAAACGTGGGGAAGATATAAACTCACCACCACCATACGAGCATGAAGATTTTGATTATTGGAGAGCTAGGATGAAGATGTGGCTCGGCATGGATTGAGAGTACGTAATGGTGCTAGAGGAACCATTTGAGACTCCTAAGGACAAGTAAGGAAAGAAGCTCCGGCCTAGGTATTGGACCAAGGAGAAACAAGAACAAGCAAGGGCCAATGAGAAGGTAATCAATATTTTGCCTACTTATATTTTGAGTGATGTAGGGAATTATAAAAATGCATATGAGTTGTAAAATAAATTGGAAAAGTGTCATAGAACCCTACACAAACTCAAGAAGTAGAGGAGCCCAAAGAAATAAGCTCAAATGTCCAAAAAGATCAAAGGGAAGAAGAATTATCAACATTATCAAGTAAAGTGGAGGAATTGAGTGAAAAAGGATCCACTTCATCCGAAGAAGAAGAAGAAGTATCAACATCAAGAGTTGAGGGGGAGGAGAGACCCTCATCCACACAAGAGCAAGAAAAGGCTTCAAACTCCACCAAAGTCAAGTCAAAAGAGCATATCATATGCTTTGGGTGCAATAAAAAGGGGCACTACAAGGATAAGTGTCCACTAGGTAAAAAGAAGGTAATTCCTAAGCCCAAATCCATTCAATTTAAATCTAATATGGGTTGTAGGAATGAGGAAGCTCAAAACAAAAGAAGGAGAATTTGATGCTTCACATGCGGGGAGCTCGGGCATTATCATACAAAATGTCCAAGAAGTGGAGAGCTCAAGAAGATGGAGCATCTTAGGAAATGGGAAAAAGAAGAAAGGAAGAGGAGCACTCATCAAGGGGGAGCCCCAAGGGTAAGGGAGGTAACCTCTAACTCTACTCATGCTTCAAATTCTTTCATGAATACTCAAAATGCTTGTATGAATGATATTTGCTTGTCCATGCGTGTTTTTGGTTTTAAATATCATGATAGGAGTAGAAACACTTTTGTGTGCCAAAATACCAAAAATTCTATGTTTCATGATAAACCTAGAAATTCGAGGGCTAAGGACCAAGGCATAAACCCTAAGAGAGGGGGGAAAATGCCTAGACAAATAAGTAGACCTAAGAATGATCAAATTAGGTCTAGTGATCCTAAGGTCAGGAAGTTAGAAAAGGAAAATCAAGTTTTAAGAGCAAAACTTGATAAGTTAGAAAGAAACCTAGGTAGAGGCATTCAAGGGTCCAAGAGATTGAACATGATATCAAAGGACCAAAATCATAGGAATGGTAGGCCAGGTCTAGGATATCATCCTAGGATGGCTAATGTTGATAAAATGTCATATTCGAGGATGTCATATACCTATGGTAGAGAAAAAGTCAAAAATGGCAAGGAAAAGCCGTTTAAAGGAAAAGAGAAGATATTGACCAAGAAAAAGGTCTATAGGGTTAAGAGAGTGGTAGTGGAAGGTCAAGAAGCACCGGAGGAGCACCGGTGTGGTCTTGCCTTTGTGGAAGAGTTACCTAGGGAGGTAATTAGGGCTAGGAGCTCAAGGGAGAGCTCTAGAAGCCAAAATGGGTTCCATGGTCAATGGATCTCAGGTGGTTTCCTTCTAGGAGATTAAAGAGGACTATAGAGTGTGCCAAGAGGTTCAAAAGGCTAAGGTTTGTCTTAATCCTAGAGAATTGACACACTAAAGGGAGAATTATGGTGAAAAAGGTGAAATTGGAACTTTAATTGAGAAAAATTGGCTTTAATGCCTAACTACCATATAAATTGATGCTAAGAATGGATTATGAATGAGTATGGGAAGGAGCATCAAGGTGAGGTCAAAATTAGAATTTTTGGGAAAGGTTTCATGATACAATTTAAAGAAACTTGAAGTTTGTACCAATCTTGGAATTCGAGATAATTTTGGTTGAAATTATATTCTTTCCAAATAGACTTAGGATCCACAAATCCATCCATGAAATTTCATAATTTTTGGGAATTTGTAAAATTAGTTAGACATTTCTAAAGTTTGGATTGGAAATCTGAAATTTAGAATATCAGACACCAGTCGACTGGCTTGAGGCCAGTCGACTGGTAAAACCCACAGAATGTAATTACTCTCTAGCCCAGTCGATTGTCCCAGGGGCAGTCGACTGGTAGTATGGGCATAATGGGGTTTTGTGATTTCTGAGGGGTTTTTCAGAAATCTGGTTGGTTCCATTTGACCCCAAGGGTAGGGTTGCTTGGGGCAATCTTTTGATGGTGTCAAAGGGGGAGAACTTGGGTGTTAAGTTAGGTTTGGGTTGAAACTTAACTTTGATACTGTGGAGTTCAATTTTGGGAAAACTTGACTTTGGGATTAGCAATAAGAATTGAAACTTGGGAGAAAGCATAGATTAAGGGGGAGGTTGCCTCTTATGTATTATGCTTTGATTTTTCAATTGCGTTTGCTATTATCATTGTTATATGTTTACCTAACTTAACATATTGCCACACATCAAAAAGGGAGAGATTGTTGGGGCAATCGGCCCTAAGATGATTTGGAGGATCATGATATTTTGAAGTGTAGGCAATATGGTTAAGTTAGAATTTATGTTGTTCTCATATGTGTACATGAGTGTGCAGGTGTACAGGTACACATGGACTTTGTTGATGTCTTCAGGTGAAGGATGGCATAGAGGCAAGCTGGAGGTTTGCATGCGCATCCGAGGGACCGTTGGATAGCAGAGATGATGAGCCGAGGGACGCGGACTTCGAGGCGTACGTGAAGGGTGGCATGGAGGCAAGCTGGAGGCTTGCGTGCGCATCCGAGGGACGAGGGCCAAAGATGAAGAGGGCGTGAAGGTAACAGTCAAGACTACTGGTAAAGAGCCAATTGAGTTGTAAGGGTCTGAGTATGAATTTGTGTACTCAGGGGCTAAGCCGGGAGGATTTGAGTGCAGAGAGATTTGTACTCGGGAGTAAAACACTAGGCTTAGGTGTGTACCAGTCGACTGGCCCAGGGGCAGTCGATTGGTAGCGGCTGTTTTCAGATTCAAGCCCTATTTAAAGGGGCTCATTTCCTACTATCTCGCTTGACGAAACTTGCTTGGGTAAAGTGAGTTAGTAGTCTTTTGTGATCAGAGAGCGTCCGAAGTGCTGTGGCGAGGTTTCTCCACCCACAAGGAGCGACAAATCTAGCCGGAGGTTATCCGGGGGTTGATCCACCGAAGGATTCTTGGATTAGTCACCCGTCCGGGGTGGATACCAAGTAAATCAGGTTGTTAGCATTGTATTCATGTTTATTTTTCATATTATTGTTTCCGCTGTGCAACTAACAACGTAGGTGAAGAGATTCAAAACGAAAAAGTGCTATTCACCCCCCTCTAGCACACTGAAGATGATCCATTAGGTTACACTTAGCCATAGTTTTCGGAAATCATCATGTCCAGTTGTAAGGTAACTACACGCCCACTACTAACATCTCTTACTCATCCAAGTCAAGCCACAAAGACTAAACTAGAATAACATCACAAAGACCATATTAGAACATTCAATTCATATAAGAGGAAAAATAGTTTGTATGATA
The DNA here is from genome assembly GCA_024364735.1 of Boesenbergia rotunda. Classification (NCBI taxonomy): domain Eukaryota; kingdom Viridiplantae; phylum Streptophyta; class Magnoliopsida; order Zingiberales; family Zingiberaceae; genus Boesenbergia; species Boesenbergia rotunda. Next base: position 397,887 of record JAGFNQ010002947.1, on the reverse strand, counting down.
GCAAATATATTGAAAGATTAATGCTAAGAAAGTTGTTATACCTTACATAGCCGCTCTTCCAAGCAAATTGGAGAAATCAACATCTTACATAAAACCCATATTAAATTATATACATCAACACAAACATCTTTAATCCCTCATGATGACTATTATGTTAAAAGCATGTTAAATATCTCAAATCAATATAATTATTCATAATTATAGTTTACGTACTCAATAAAAAAAATATAATTGCTCTGCCAGTAAATAGATATCAAAGATGTAAATCTATTTTAATCAAATTTTTTTCTTATAATGTATTTATTCTAATTCGTTACTTTCTCAGTTATGCTCCATATATTGAATCATCTATAGTACTTAAAAGGATACATGTTAATGTAGCAGTATTGATTAGAACTTCAAGTAAATAGTTAAATAGTCACTTATGATAAAACTAAGATTAATCTATAATCTTAAGAATCTCACATGTAGAGAAGCAGTGATTCATTCATCTACTACCCTCAACGTCTCTATAGCATAGTGGTATGAATCACATGCTACGATGTTTTCTCTTTACTAATAAAGAATGCATGCCTTTCTTAATTTTAACATCATACAAATTTAGATCTAGATATTTCCAATATCTAATCTTCAATTCAACTCATAAACTCTAATCTAGCCTCTTATAAAAAAAATGATTAACGAGATTGGGTAACGTCGAACCTCGGGCGACCAAGCCGGCTCCATGGAAGTTTTCCATCGGTTGCTAGGGTAAATCGGGAAGCACTCGTGGTGGGTGGTCCAAAAGCTCAACGCCCCAGGGTTTACACCCCATTTGGAGGAAAAATTCCTGCAAAATACTGTTAGGGTCGGTAGGAGAGCTAGAGGGGGGTGATTAGCTCCGATCTTTGCTCGTTGATGATTTGTTACGGTGGAAGACTTGAGCAATGCTAACACCTTGATTTTACTTGGTATCCACCTCCTTGAGGTGACTAATCCAAGGATCCACTCTCCTCACTCTCTCATACACTATGAAAGATCTCCTTCTTGAGGTGGAGAAACCTCTTACAATATTACAAGAAGATACAACAAGAAACTCAAGCAAATACAATAGAAATCTTACCAGATTTACACAACTTAGCTCTCTTTTCTTTTCTTGATTTTTTCAAGCTTGAAATCGCCTCTTGATCCTTGGAAATGCAACATCATTAAGCTCCAAGGACTCACTTGAAATGGTGATGAAGGAGGAGGAGAATCGTCGAAGAGCTGCGCGAGCCGTCCTGCTTCAAACCTGCGTGAAAACCCTATATACCCGATGCCTAGGGTTCCCTAATCGATTGCCCGATCGATTACCACATCAGACTTAGCCGTTCAACGACTATTTTTTGAAGCTTAATTGATTTGCCAATCGATTAAGAACAACCTTAATAGATTGTTGAATCGATTCAACACCTTTCTGTGCTCTCGTGTAAAATTGCTGTAATCGATTGCCCAATCGATTACCGAACACCTTAATCGATTACCCAATCGATTAAGATAAGGCTGAATCAATTACTCAATCGATTCAGCCAGCTTCTATTCTCGCAACTCATTTCTCCCAATCGATTCATTCCTTCCTTAATCGATCACCTAATCAATTAAGAAGGCTTCTGTTCGCGAGAAACCAACCCCAATCGATTACCCAATCGATTGAGTCCAACCTTAACTTGTGTGTACAAGTCTAGGGTTCCCTTGCCTAACCTTGGTCAACCGTGACTTATTAGGACTTCTCAACCAAGTGTCCGATCAACCCTTTGACCAACTTGGATTTCTCCTACCTAGTTCCCAACTAGGACTTAACCTGATTCCCAATCGGGTTTGCCTAACCCTCAAGTTAGGTCTAGTCTCTCGGTAGACTTCCACCTTGCTAGCGTGTGATCTCCCCGATTCACCTGGACCTCACCTAGTCCCACTAGGTCTTCTCCCATGCCAGCGTGTGATCTCCCCGATCCACCTAAACTTCACCTAGTCCCACTAGGTGTGTCAAGTCCCACTAGGTCTTTTCCCATGCCCACGTGCGATCTCCCCAATTCACCTGGACTTAACCTAGTCCCACCAGGTGTGCCTAGTCCCACTAGGTCTTCTCCCATGCCAGCGTGCGATCTCCCCGATCCACCTGGACTTCACCTAGTCCCACTAGATCTTTTCTAGTCAAGTCTCCAGTCAGCCTTGACCCACTTGACTCACACGATATTCAAACATCATATGACATTCAAACATCATTATCAAACATCAAAACATCCAGACTTAAGCTCACCAAGCTTACCAGACATAAGCTCACCCGAGCCTAGTCAAACTAGGTCAATCCTGACCTAACAAAGATTGCACCAACAAATACCTCATAGCTAAGGATCGAACCGCGAATGCCAGGGATGACGACTAGTCACTCTTTCGCTGCATCATAGGGCGACCAGGTTGGCCCCATGGAAGTTTCCCATCGACCTCTAGGGAAAATCAGGAAGCGCTCGTGGCGGGTGGTCCAGAAGCTCAACATCCCACGGTTCGCACCCTATTTGGAGAAAAAATTCCTGTAAAATACGTCATAGCTAAGGATCGAACTGCGGATGCAAGGGATGATGACTAGTCACCTTCCGCTGCATCATAGGGCGACCGGGCCGGCCCCATGGAAGTTTCCCATCGACCGCTAGGGTAAATCGGGAAGTGCTCGTGGCGGGTGGTCCAGAAGCTCAACGTCCCAGGGTTCGCACCTCATTTGGAGAAAAAATTTCTGCAAAATAGATCATAGCTAAGGATTAAACCGCGAATGTCAGGGATGACGACTAGTCACCCTTCCACTGCATCATAGCCCCGATAGTTAATCTAGCCACTAATAGGTTTAATAAATGGTGGATACATTTACTCTGATCATTATCAATTCACAAATGATCTCTTCTTGATACATCATCAAGGTGACCTCAACTTACAGGTCTATCTCCATTCACAGTTTCGTTAGCTCTCTCATAAATAATAGTTTTATCTCTATTTATACTTAACAAAAAGAGATAATTGTCTGAGTGGATTAATTTAACCCGCCAATATGCTAACTGAGACATTATCCAAAATGCAATAAAAATATATACACTAAATAGATCATGACATTTTACATATATCTTATTGTCATTATATTAGGTTACATTTTTGAAGTCCCAAAGATTTCACATGTCATTGAAATAACTATTTAATCAATGGTTTAGTAAAAATATTTGCAAGCATAACACGTGTAGGAATATATTAGGAAATATCTTTCACTTATCAACAATATTTCTTACAAAATTATTTAATAGCTATGTGCTTTCCATTATTGTGATATTTGGGATTCTTAGAAAAAATCATAGTAGCTTGATCGATCCATCTGCTTTTCTCTTAATTTTGAGAATCCACTTATTCCCAATAGTCTTTCAATCTGGAGGAAGATCGACTAATTCTCAAATTTGATTCGTTTTCATTGACTTCATTTCATCATTCATTACAACTTTCCATTTTTTCTAACCAAGAATCTTAATGCTTCCTCAATAGTTTGACGTTCTTCATCGATAACTGGGAGAATTATAAATATCTCATTTTTAATGTCAAACCTTCTCCAAATAATAATCTAATGACTACTACTTCGTAGGTTGAACTGTTGGAAAATCAAATCATTTATTGGTAAATCACTCTCACTAGGTTGACTAGATTCAGACATCCTTTGTAATATTTGATTTGTTGATAAAGTATCATCCACTTCCTCTATTGTAAATAGATAAATAGTTTTTATCAACCTCACCTCCCGTTGGTAACTCAGTTTTGAAAAAAATAGCATCTCTTGATTCTATTTTGAAGATGGTTTCATCTTGTTGCTCACCAATGAAAATATAACTCTTAGAGGTATCAAAATACCTTATAAAGATACACTTTTTACTCCTAGGTTATAATTTTTTATATTTGTGAGTCTTATTATTAACATAAATAGCTGACCCCCAAGGTCTCAGATTACTCAAATATGATTTTTTTTGTCGAACATTCAAATAGAGCAGATAGACCAAACTTAGAAAATACTAGATTAAGTATATAGGTTGATGTTAATAAGACATCTCCCAAATCAGAAATTGACAAATCACCTTGAGCCATCATACATATATAACTATATTTAGAAGAGTTCGATTTCTATTTTAGCAAGCATATTTTGTTGTAGAGTTTCTAGAATTTTTAGTTGTCTAATAATTTCTTTATCATTACACATTATTTTGACAGATCAGACAAATATTCACCCCACGATCAGTGCATAAAATTTTAACATTATGATTCAATTGATTCTCAACTGTTGATGTAGTCTGACCTAATTGTTGTTTTGGTGTTGACGCCGATTTAAGTTTAGGTTAATAAGATAAGTTCGATTTAAGTCCTGGTCGGGGACTGGGCACGAATCCCAGTGAGTGAAGCCAGGCTCCGATGAGTGAAGACGGGTCCTTGTGAGTGAAGCCGGGTGATGGAAACCCCGGTGAGTGAAGCCGGGTCCCGGTGAGTAAAACCGGGTCCCGGTGAGTGAAACCGAGTGATGGAAACCCCGGTGAGTGAAGCCGGGTCCTGGTTGTTGGTGCAGGAAGCACCATATCGAACCTTGTTTTGATATTGGCAAAGGATTCAAAGTTAAGTATTGTTTGTGGTCTAACGATATTCATTGAGTGTGCAGGAAACAAAGTCCTAGCGAAGGACTGCTAGGCACCTGGCGAAGGACTGCTAGGAAACAAAGTCCTAGCGAAGGACTGCTAGGCACCTGGCGAAGGACTGCTAGGAAATAAAGTCCTAGCGAAGGGCTGCTAGGCACCTGGCAAAGGGCTGTCAGGAAACAAAGTCCTAGCCAAGGGTTGCTAGGCACCTAGCGAAGGACTGCCAGGAATTGAAGACCCAGCGAAGGGCTGCTGGGTAAAAGTCCAACCGGAGGAGCTGGTTAGAAAAAGGTAAACTCTCCTAAGAGGAGTAGGTGAGGACGCGTTCCCCGTCGAGTGAATAGTAGGCGTCGGTTCGACCTAGGGTTCCATATTGGAGACCCGAAGTCAGAACCAAGACAGCTACGGCTGTAAAAAAAATTATCTAACACTCTTACCTTGTTATTTTGGAACTAACCCTGGATGCAGGACTGAAGGAACGAGTTTCTGCAGCTCAGGACGCCCCAAAGGAGAGGGGCAGCAGCTGGGCAGGGCGCCCTGGAGGTCCCGGGCGCCCCCAAGGTCAAAGCAAACAACCAAGCAAAGAGTCGCTTCGAAACTGCACTAGGCAGGGCGCTCTGGAGGTCCCGAGCGCCCTGAGTCCAAGCAAAGAAATGAACCGAAGCAAAAATCAACCATGAAGCATGTTGACCAAGTCAAGCAGGGCGCCCCCAGTGTCCCGGGCGCCCCCGTCAGCTCCGAGCCTGATCCTGGAGGGATAAGGGCTGACCGAGTTTCGGATAGGGGTTTGCGAATCCAGAGGCACGTGGAGGGCGCCCCCAATGTCCAGGGCGCCCCCAGGTGCACTATAAAAGGGGCTCGACCCCCAAGGCTTCAAAACATAACTCTTGAACGCCTCAACGCTCTTCGCTCAAGCGCTTCACTCCGAAAACTCCCAATCTCGAGATTCTAGTGCCGACGACGACCCTCCGCTCCGAAGCACGATCCACACCGGGCGTCGGTAACGAAGAGTAAACTTGTTCTTTTTACTGCACTATTATTGTACAAATCTTTGTAAAACTTTGCGGATTATAGAATTGCCCGCAGTAAACGGTCAAGGACCGTGGGCCTTGGAGTAGGAGCCGACTGCGACTCCAAACCAAGTAAAAATCCTTGCGTTCTGTGTGTTTGTTTTAATTTACGCTGCGTATTCTCTTAACTTCTAATCCGAAACGTTTTCACGAAATTCACCCCCCCCCTCTATTGTGTTTTCTCGATCCAACACTGGTGAGTGAAGCCGGGTGATGGAAACCCCGGTGAGTGAAGTCGGGTCCTAGCGAGTGAAGCTAGGTGAAGGAAACCCTGGTGAGTGAAGACAGGTCCTAGCGAGGGAAGGTAGGTTGAACAAAGTCCCGGTGAGTGAAGCCGGGTATGAAGTCTTGGTCCGGGGGACTGAGCATTGAGTGTACTGGTCGGAGAGGGCACGTGAGCTCTCTCTCTCGCACCAGAATGAGTCAGAGAAGGCTAGGGAGTCTGTTCTCTGGACTTAGAGTTGAATTTGTCGGAGTTGGATCGGTCTGGAGACCGATCAGGAAGTTGGCACTAACTCCTTGTTGTGGATCGGTCTGGTGACCGATCCAGGGAAGTCTGATCATTTTGGTGAACGATTAGAGAGAAAACAGAATGCTTCTGTTCGGCTCCTGATCGTTCTGGTGAACGATCAGGGAGAGAACAGAAGGTTTCTGTTTAGTTTCTGATCGTTCTAGTGAACAATCAGAGAGAATGTTAGTAGCTTGTCTGGAGAACCCTGATCGGTCAAGGTGACCGATCAAGGTCCTCCTGGACTGATCAGGATGGGTCCTGATCGGTCTAGAGGTGGCCTGATCGGTCACTGTGACTGATCAAGGCACAGCCTGATCGGGCAGGTGACCGATCAGGCCAGGAACCTACAGGGAGTTGGAAGTCTTGCTCGATCGGTCACCATGACCGATCCACATCCCTGATCGATCAGTGTGACTGATCAGGGAGTCACTGGATCGATCAGGAGGTTACCTGATCGATCAAGGTCTTCACTGATTGGTTTGTGGACCGATCAGTGTCTTTAAAAACTTAAATTCAAATCCGCTGTCAGACTTCTGATTTCACTCTTATCATTTCTGTTTTCTCTGCTACCTCTCTGATTCACTTTTGATTTGCTATGCTAAGCATCTGTTCAGTGTGCAGGTAATGCAGGGATGATTCAAACGAATGAGGAGAGTCAACTGGAGACTTTCTCTTCGTCAGGTTTGGCTGTTTTCTCTTCTCAGGTTTCAACGTCTTCTGGCGCGGGCTGGCAACGGCTGGTGAGGCTGACGACTGACCTGTGGCTCGGCTGAAGAGGGTTCAGTGGAGTCCAGCAGAGATCAGTGGGTTGGTGGCTGAGGTTGTTGCAGACACTCCTGTGAGCTGCAGACGAGCTGGTGAGCTGCAGAGACGCGCCTGGTGACCTGCTAATGAGCAGGCACATAAAAGATGGCTAGAGAAGTGGAGAAGGCAACTCTTGCATACACTGAAAACTTTTGAGCGTTCCTTGAATCTCTATAACTTGAGCACCTTGAATCAGAGGAGAGCTTCGCGTGTCCATCAGCAAGCAGACATGAAGAGCGAGGAGTTCTTGCATGAGAGTTGTGCTGGGTTAAGCTCGGTGAAGTGTTTCCTTCTGTGCATTCTTTGTGCTCTGTAAGCTTTCCTTTGCCTCTGTACGCTTAACTGTTATCATTCTGAGACTATCTGTGGAGAGGTTTCTACACCGAGAAGGAGGCTGTGATATCCGCAAGGATCAAGGGATCACCCATCTCACGAGCATGCCAAGGCGTAGGGGCAAGTTATCCCCGAACCCTGTAAACCCTCTGAGTTAACGTTTTTGGTTTTCTGTTTATCTCTGTTTGTTTCTGTTTCTTTCTGCTTGTTTTCTTCCGCTGCTAACCATTATCGCAGAAAGATCAAAAAGAAACGTGAAATTTCTGTGTTTGGCTACTCACACCCCCCTCTCTAGCCATCCAAAATCCAACAAGTGCTATTAGAGCAAGGGGTTCTGTCTAACGGTCTAACATCTGAGAGCTTACAACAAGAATGGCAATGAGAGAAGGATTCAGCACCAACCGACCCCCATTCTTCGATGGGGTTAATTTCCAATATTGGAGATCACGTATGGAGTATTGTCTCAAGACGGACATCAGTATGTGATTCTCGGTAAAGGAGGGGTTCATCTCTCCAAAAGATGCTGAGGGAAAAGAGTTGGATTCCTCGAGATGGTCGGCTGAGCAAACTCGGAAGGGAGAAGCCGATGCGAAAGTCGTGGTCACCCTGCAGTGTGGGATGACTAAGGAGCAATTGATCAAGGTAGGTCCTTTCACTAGTGCCAAGGACCTATGGAACAAGCTCATCGAGCTTTATGAAAGCACCCGGGACTCAAGGATAGCCAAGATGGATCTTTTCCTCAACCAACTCCAAAATCTCACCATGAAGGAATCGGAAACGGTAAGTGAACTCCATGGGCATTTCAAAGAAATACTTAACAGGTTGCATTCTATTGATGAGAAGGTAGAGAATCGCGACCTTGTGAGGTACGCTCTTAAATCCTTTCCTCGGAATGCCTTGTGGTCATCCATGGTGGATGCCTACAAGGTATCCAAGGATTTATCAATTGTTAAAATAGATGATTTGTTTTGTGAAATGGAGCTACACAAAATCGCTAACAAAGGCCCCAAGGAGAAGGAGATTGCTATTGTGGCAGGGGACAAGACCAAGAAGAAGAAAGAGAAGAAGAAGGAGAAGGAGGTCTCATCTTCTTTGTCCGAGTCCGAGGAGGATGGAAGCGAGTCCTCATCATCCAAGATGGCTAACTTCGTAAGAAGGATGATGAGGAAGAGCCGACGCTATAAAGGAAAAGGTAATATGATTGAAGTTAAAATTGATAAGACTAATGTCACATGTTTTGAGTGTAGTAAGAAGGGGCATTATAAGAATGAATTCCCAAAACTAAAGAAGAAGAAAGCCTTGAAGGTCACGTGGGATGAATCTTCTTCCAGCTCATCCGAAGAAGAAAAGGAGGAGAAGAGCACTCGCCATGTAGCTCTCATGGTCATTGAAGATGTGGAGAGCAGTGACGAATCTATGGACGCTTCAACCGCGGCTTTATCATATTCGGATGATGAAGAGGTAATTTCTCCTGAATTGGATAAATGTTATAGGACCATTGCATGTTTAACTAATTTGTTAAAGAAATCTAAGGAAAATGTTAAATCATTAAAAGTAGAAGAAGAACAACTAAAATCCTCTAAGGATGAGGATCTCGATGACTTGCATGTTGAAGTCCTAGAGGATAAGAACAAAGCTTTGAAGAGTGAGGTTGAGAAACTCAAGAGTCTTCTTGAGAAATTCTCAACTAGCTCCAAGACTTTGGACATGATCCTAAACGCTCAAAGAGCGGTTTACAACAAGGCAGTTATATGTTATCGATCTAAAGAACCAACTTTTGTTTCTTTGATGTCTAGGATCCATGTTAGATCATCTAAGGATTCTAGGGTTCAAAAGAAAGTGATCAAGGCATGGGTGCCTAAGTCATGCATTGTAGGTGCTTTAGGTCCCAAGATTTGGGTACCTAAATCTTCCATTTTTTGTATTGTGTAGACATTGATTGAGAGGGAGCATCTATCAACTTGGTTCGTTGATAGTGGGTGCTCCAAACATATGACCGGGGATAAATCTTTATTCACTATCCTACAAAGCAAAAGTAGAGGTAATATATCTTTTGGTAACAATGGTAGCCTTAAGGTTGTAGGGATAGGAGACATTTAAATATTCGAATGTCTTAGAAGCAAAAATGTCCTTCTAGTCAAAGGGATGACATTCAATCTCCTAAGTGTCAGTCAATTGTGTGATGCGGGTTACACAATTGAGTTTCATCAAAGTCAATGTCTAGTTAGACAAAATGACACACTTGACACGGTACTAGTAGGCACGATAATAGATAATATTTATCAAGTTTCATTTAAAAGTGCTATTAATGCTTCTATTAAGTGTTTCATGTCAAAAGAAGATGAGTCCACACTTTGGCACCGGAGGTTGGCACATGTAAACATGAAGAATATCAGAAAATTGGCCAACAAAGGACTTGTTCATGGCTTACCAAGCATCAAATACGAAAAAGAAAAGCTTTGTGATGCATGTCAAATGGGTAAGCAAACGAAATCTTCTCACAAAGGTAAAAGCGATGTAAGTACCTCTACTGCTTTAGATTTACTACACATGGACTTATTTGATTGTAGTACAATTATCTCATTGAATGGTAGTAGGTATTGCTTTGTGATCATTGATGACTATACTAGATATACTTGGACTTATTTTCTAAAACATAAGGATCAAACTCTAGATGTTTTTATTTCCTTTTGTAGAAGAATTGAAAATGAAAAATCTACAACAATTAAAATAATTAGGAGTGATCATGGAGGACAATTTCAAAATCATAGATTTTTAGAATTTTTTCAAGAGAGAGGATATAGACATGAGTTCTCCACTCCTAGAACACCAAAGCAAAATGGTGTTGTAGAGAGGAAGAACCGAGGTTTACAAGAGGCTGCACGAAGCATGCTCAATGAGTACTCTTTACCGAGTTACTTATGGGCTGAAGCTGTGAACACAGCTTGCTATGTGCAAAATCGAGTCCTCATTCATAGATTTTTAGGAAAGAGTCCTCACTAACTTTGGTTTGGAAAACTACCTACAGTTAAACATCTTCGGGTGTTTGGGTGTAAGATGTTTATTCTAAATACCATGGACCATCTTGGAAAGTTCACAGCGAAAGCTGATGAAGGGATACTGGTCGGGTACTCCCTTGTCAGCAAAGCTTATCGAGTCTACAACAAGAAATCTAAACTAGTTGAAGAATCTTCTAATGTCATTTTTGAGGAGATCCCAAAAGCGATTGATCAATCAGAAGAAGTAGAGGGAGTTCAATTCGAACTTAGGAAACTAGGTTTGGATGAGAGTCCGAGTGTTGGAGATGGTGCTGATGAATCTGACGACGGTGAGCCTAGACAACATGTAGCTCAGTCGGACCCTGAGTCTGAGCCTGTGTCTAGTGACACCATCCAAGAAGCGCTCCAACACCAAGGCAAACTAGGTTAGCCTCTAGTCATCCCCAAGACCAAATTGTTGGAGATATCCATCATGGGGTTAGAACTAGATCATTCTTTAGGAATGATGCTAATGAGGTTGCCTTAATTTCAGAAATTGAACCTAGGGTAGTTGACAAGGCATTGCATGATCCCGATTAGATTATCGCTATGCAAGACGAATTAGGTCAATTTGAGAGAAGCCAAGTTTGGGACTTAGTTCCTAGACCTAAGAAGACCACAATTATTGGAACCAAATGGGTCTTCAAAAACAAATTGAACCATAAGGGAGAAATCGTAAGAAACAATGCACGCTTAGTAGCCAAGGGCTATAGTCAAGTTGAAGGCCTTGATTACGATGAGACCTATGCTCCTGTGGCACGATTAGAATTCATTCGATTGATGCTTGCATTTGCAGCACATAGAGGTTTCAAACTCTATCAAATGGATGTTAAATTGGCCTTCTTAAATGGTTTCATAAGAGAAGAGGTCTATGTTGAACAACCTCCGGGGTTTGAAAATTCCGAATTTCTAAACCACGTGTTTAAACTCAAAAAGGTTCTTTACTGCCTTAAACATGCACCTTGTGCTTGGTATGAGCGATTGTCAACATTTCTAATTGAAAAAGGCTTCGTGAGAGGACAAATAGACCCTACACTATTTCTACGAAGAGATGGTGACAATATATTTGTAGCCCAAGTATATGTCGATGACATAATTTGTGGCTCCAACAATAAGGGCTATTTGAATGAGTTTATTGGACACATAGAGAGTGAATTTGAGATGAGTCTAGTGGGAGAGTTGACTTTCTTCCTTGGACTCGAGATCAAACAAACTCGAGATGGGATCTGTGTGCATCAATCCAAATACACTCAAGAGATGCTCAAGAAATTTAATATGAGTGACTCTAAAGAGGTAACCACTCCCATAAAAAAATAGCGACAAACACAAGATTAGACAATGATGAGAGTGGGAAGCCCGTTGACCTAACCCAATATCGGAGTATAATAGATAGTTTGCTATACCTCATAGCTAGTCGCCCTGATATTCTTTTTGCTGTGGGTATGTGTGCTAGATACCAAGTCTGTGCCAAGGAATCTCATTTAATCGCTGTAAAGAGAATTTTGAGATACCTTAAGGGCACAATTGGAGTCGGTCATTGGTACCCCCGTACAGAGTCATTTGACTTAGTTGGCTACATCGATTCCGACTATGCTGGGTGCAAGTTGGATCAGAAGAGCACAAGTGTGGGTTGTCAATTCTTAGGATCATCTTTAGTGAGTTGGTCAAGTCGGAAGCAATATTGTGTTGCTTTCTCCACGACCAAGGTAGAATATATCGCCATGGGAGAAAGTGTATCACAATTGTTATGGATGATACCCACACTAGAGGACTATGGTTTATCCTACAAGGGTGTGCAAGTGTTGTCTAACAACATAAGCACGATAAACCTTACAAAAAATCCAGTCCATCATTCAAGGACCAAACACATTAAAGTGCGTCACCACTTCATTAGGGATCATGTTGCTAAAGGAGATATTGTACTCTCACATGTAGAGTCAAAATCAAATCTAGCAGACATTTTCACTAAACCACTCCCCGAAAATGAATTTAGTTTGTTAAGGAGGGAGTTGGGAATGTGTCGTGCTTCATAGGATTGAAAGAAAAAAAACCCTTCATGATTATTTCAAATTGTAGGGCAACAATTATTGGGCAACTTATGGACATCTCACAAACACTATAAGGTTTAACAAAATATTTTTGTTTGCTAGAGGTGAGATGCTAGGACAACCTAATTACTCAAAATGATCATGCATTTCTTGAGCAATTAGGTTGACGAGACAAAAATTATTAAGTTGACCAAGTATGGGGAAAACCAATGCATAATACATGTGTATTTTGTTCCATGATCATACTTGGACATTCCAATCAAGGAAACTTGATTAGAGTTTTGTTGTTGATACAAACTTGATTTCATGTGGTGTTGAACATTCTAAGTGAAGTTGATTTCACATTGGTTGGAGCTTTTGATAACAAACCTGTCATGAAGTATCCTGGAGCTTTTGAGAACACCTCCAGGATCAATATAATTACATCTGATCGTATCAGATTTTGAAAGGAGGGTAGAACCAAAGTTTCTGAATAATTTCAGAAACTCTTCTGATATATGATCGGTCAAGGAGCCCAATCAGGGCTGTTATTGATCGGTCAACAGACCGAACGGAGCCTAGGAATCGACTCTTGTCCACTGATCGGCCCCTGGATCGGTCCACAGACTGATCAGGGACCTCCCTGATCGGTCATGGTGATCGATCAGGCGTTGGACTGATCGGTTCAATAGACCGATCAAGGAGGTTCGATTATAAAGTCACAGAAAGTCCCTGTCTCGGACCTAATCGGTCCACCGACCGATCAGGCTATTCCTGATCGGTCCGGCTGACCAATCAGGGTGGTTTCTGTCCGAATCTGTTCGATTTCCTGATCGATTCGTAGACTGATCAGGGACTTCCCTAATCGGTCACGTGGACCGATTAGAGCCCAGCCTGACCGATTAGAGCCCAGCCTGACCGATTAGAGCCCAGCCTGACCGATCAGGATCTACCCTGATCGGTCTGCGTACTCTGGATCGGACGGTAGATCCAATCAGGAGCATTAATTTCGGTTGGTGGATCGGTCCACCAACCCATTAAATCACTCCTCCTCTCCTTCTTCAACCCTAGGCGCCGAAATCCCTTCCTTTCACCTTCCTGCCCGATCTCCATTCCCTGTGAGAGTCTCCTTCTCTGTGAAGTTTTTAGCGAGCCACTTGTGAGCTTTCTGCACTCACACCTGACCTGCGTAAGCCTACTGAGCCCGAACTTCTCTGCACCTTCCCTTTTGCGCATCTCTAAGTTTTCTTCTCCAACCGACTCAAATGGCACCAAAGTAAGCTGTTCTTGTGATCTGGTTTTCCCTTCCTATTTGCTTTATATTTGTGTATGTTGGGAACAAATCATGAATTTTATTTGCTGTGTCGTGCCATCAAATCCCATTCCTGTTGATTGTGTGGTTGTCGTGACCTTAACCTCAATTAATCAATTTACTTGGTTGTCATGACCTTAATCCTAGTTTAATCTCACTTGATCAATTCCTTTTCTTGTTTGCCCTTGATCTGCCGTGACCTTGACTTCAATTGATCAATTTTCTTGGTGTCGTGACCTTAACCTATTTCCAACCCTTAGGAAATCTTCCAAGGGGAAGGCACCTGTTGAGGGTACCTCGAAGTTAAAGACTCCTTCATCATCTACACCCTCTGGTAGATACCCACCTTCTAGCAGTCCTCGATTTATAAGTGCCTTCTTTGAACAAAAATTTCTCAATACCACCTTCAAACTTCTACCCTGTCGAACCGTGGATAAAACCATTGTATACGAAAACTGTCCCTCGATTAAACAGATTATAGAGTTCTATAATCTGGAATCCATCCTTTTCTTGAACGCGAGATCAATGTCGACTTGGTATCCGAATTCTATAACAATCTTTATCCCACTACTAGCACTCATTTTTATACTACCCGAGTGGCCAAGACAAACATATATTTCACTTACTCTAATTTCACAGAGTATCTGGGCTTTCATCGATCGCCCAATATCTATCCTTTTTCCCTACCCTTCCAGCTCCTTTCCCAGTTCCATTCTTGAGGGTCACCTCTGACTCTATCTACGAGTATTTTTTCGGCCACCCCAGGCCGGATGGTCTCGATGAGCTTGTCGGTGACTTCCCTACTTTTGCTGCTCTCAGACTATCCCCTGTTGATTATGTTTTATTCAAGATCATCACCAACTGTATTCTGCCCATTACTTCAAAATCCCTTGCTGAGATCCACCCTTTCGACTGTATGATGCTCTATGGGATGCATCGACACTTGGATTTTGACATCATGGAGAATATCTTCCAGTCCATTCTCTACTATAGGGAGCCCAGCCGGCGTACAGTTTACATACCTTTCGGACATATTATTACTGACTGGCTCCAGTCAGTCGGTATAGATGTGTCCAAGGGCAGGACTGTGTCGATGGTTTGGCAAGACTGCAGACTTGGGAAACGTGTGTTTGCCAAGTCTGGCATTATTGTCAGACCTCTTGGCCTTCAGTGGAACGATGGGAGGGGTTTGGGGGAGTTACCACGGGCAGCCCACATTCAAATACCAGCAGCTCCAGTTGGACTTCATGAGGCGCCCACAGCAGCAGAGGATGAGTATGAGCCAGACCCAGATCTTCGCTTGCAGATCACGGAGCTCGAGCAGTCTATGAACCACCGATTACACTTGATAGAGTCCGAGGTTTCTCGGTTACATGCCGATCAGCAGACCATCCAGTCTGAGATTTCTGGGTGGCGTGCCAGTCAGGAGGTGTTTCAGACTGCGATCCAGTCCAGGGTTTCTACGATGCACGCTGAGCAGTAGGCGATGTTTACTGAGTGGCGTGCTTGGATGGCGGGTCATCCGTCACAGCCTACATTTCCTGGATTTGCGCCCTCCAGTAGCACTGCTCCAAGGAGTTTCCTACCCATCGACGATACTGCATTTGATCCGATGCAGTCTGATGATCCCCCGGCTCAGGAGTGACATTTATTTGGCTGTACTCTGATTCTGACTTTTATTCCATGACTGTATAACATTCTGTTGGCACTGTGTATGACTACTACTTTATGTTTTTGCTGTTCATATTTATTTTCATATGATGCATGTGAGTATCTTGACATATTTATTTCGTAAGCTTATTATATGCTTCTCAATTAATCATCTCTAGTTTGTTTTGGGAGAGACCCCTTGTTTAAGGGGGAGGTACTTTAAACTTAATAACCATTCTACACCCTTTTCGGTGTTTGACAAAAAGGGAGAGTTTGGTTAGTTAAGTTTAGGGTTAATACGAGTATAACTATTATAGGGGGAGTCTCTGATTCTCCTACGATAGTGAACTTTGACTTTAATTGATTTCGAATACCTAAACTTAGAATCGGGTTGTCAAACAACAAAAAGGGGAAGATTGTTGATGCAGTCTGACCTGATTATTATTTTGGTGTTGACACCGATTTAAGTTTAGGATAATAAGATAAGTTCGGTTTAAGTCCTGGTCGGGGACTGGGCACGAATCTCGGTGAGTGAAGTCGAGTGATGGAAACCCCGGTAAGTGAAGTCGGGTGATGAAAATCCCGGTGAGTGAAGCTGGGTCCCGATGAGTGAAACCGGGTGATGGAAACCCCGATGAGTGAAGCCGGGTCCTGGTGAGTGAAGCTAGGTGATGGAAACCCCGGTGAGTGAAGTCGGGTCCTAGCGAGTGAAGCTAGGTGAAGAAAACCTTGGTGAGTGAAGCCAGGTCCTAGCGAGGGAAGCTAGGTTGAACAAAGTCCCGGTGAGTGAAGCCGGGCACGAAGTCTTGGTCCGGGGGACTGAGCATTGAGTGTACTGGTCGGAGAAGGTACGTGAGCTCTCTCTCCGGGACCAGAATGAGTCAGAGAAGACTAGGGAGCCTGTTCTCTGGACTTAGGGTTGAATTGGTTGGAGTTGGATCAGTCTGGAGACCGATCAGGGACTTGGCACTAACTCCTTGTTGTGGATCGGTCTGGTGACCAATCCAGGGAAGTCTGATCGTTTTGGTGAACGATTAGAGAGAGAACAGAATGCTTCTATTCGGCTCTTG
Source organism: Boesenbergia rotunda (assembly GCA_024364735.1). Classification (NCBI taxonomy): domain Eukaryota; kingdom Viridiplantae; phylum Streptophyta; class Magnoliopsida; order Zingiberales; family Zingiberaceae; genus Boesenbergia; species Boesenbergia rotunda. The sequence continues at coordinate 381,408 of JAGFNQ010002947.1, read as the reverse complement.
ATCGTTCTGGTGAACGATCAGGGAGAGAACAGAAGGTTTTTGTTTAGTTTCTGATCGTTCTGATGAACGATCAGAGAGAAGGTTAGTAGCTTGTTTAAAGAACCCTGATCGGTCAAGGTGATCGATCAAGGTCCTCCTGGACCGATCAGGATGGGTCTTGATCAGTCCAGAGGTGGCCTGATCGGTCACTATGATCGATCAAGGCACAGCCTGATCGGTCAGGTGACTGATCAGGCCAAGAACCTGCAGGGTGTTGGAAGTCTTGCTGGATCGGTCACCATGACCGATCCACATCCCTGATTGGTCAATGTGATCGATCAGGGAGTCACTGGATCGATCAGGAGGTTACCTGATCGATCAGGGTCTTCACTGATCGGTCTGTGGACCGATCAGTGTCTCTGATAACTTTAATTCAAATCTGCTGTCAGACTTCTGATTTCACTCTGATCATTTCTGTTTTCTCTGCTACCTCTCTGATTCACTTTTGATTTGCTGTGCTAAGCGTCTGTTAAGTGTGCAGGTAATGCAGGGATGATTCAAACGAAGGAGGAGGGTCAACTGGAGACTTTCTCTTCGTCAGGTTTGATTGTTTTCTCTTCTCAGGTTTCAACGTCTTCTGGCGCGGGCTGGCAACGGCTAGTGAGGCTGACGACTGACCTGTGGCTCAGCTGAAAAGGGTTCAGTGGAGTCCAGCAGAGGTCAGTGGGTTGGTGGCTGAGGTTGTTACAGACGCTCCTGTGAGCTGCAAACGAGCTGGTGAGTTGCAGAAATGCGCCTGGTGACTTGCTGATGAGCAGCACATAAAAGATGGCGAGAGAAGTGGAGAAGGCAACTCTTGCATACACTGAAAACTTTTAAGCGTTCCTTGAATCTCTGTAACTTGAGCACCTTGAATCAGAGGAGAGCTTCGTGAGTCCATCAGCAAACAGACACGAAGAGCGGGGAGTTCTTACGTGAGAGTTGTGTTGGGTTAAGCTCGGTGAAGTGTTTCCTTCTGTGCATTCTTTGTGCTCTATAAGCTTTCCTTTGTCTCTGTACGCTTAACCGTTATCATTCTGAGACTATCTGTGGAGAGGTTTCTCCACCGAGAAGGAGGCTGTGATATCCGAATTTCCGGGGCTTGATCTGCCGACGATCAAGGGATCGCCCACCTCATGGGCACGCCAAGGAGTAGGGGCAAGTTATCCCCGAACCTTGTAAACCCTCTGAGTTAGCGTTTTTGGTTTTTGTTTTTATCTCTGTTTCTTTCTGCTTGTTTTCTTCCGCTGCTAACCATTATCGTAGAAAGATCAAAAAGAAGCATGAAATTTCTGTGTCTGGCTATTCACACCCCCCTCTCTAGCCATCCAAGATCCAACATCAACTTCGTTCAAATAACATTCGAAGCATTATCAGTGCATAAAATTTTAACCTTATGATTCAATTGATTCTCAACTTCGTTCAAATAACATTCGAAGCAATTTAATGCTTCAAGTTTATAATAAATCAAATACACATGACTGAATTATGTGAAGTCCTCAATAAATGTAATGAAATAAAAACCTCCATGTCTATCCTTTTCATTCATTGAACCACAAATATCCGAATGAATTAATTCCAATAATGATTCGACTATAATAGTATTATCAAATGGTTTCCTAGTTGCTTTTTTAGCAAGATAATGTTAACACAGAGACAAGTTAATTTTAGCATAAGCACCTAATATGTCATATTTAGCTAATCTATTCATTCATTCTTATCCGATATATCCTAATATATCATGTCAAACTTTATCATTAATATCAACATCACTAATAAGTATAATATTTAAAAAATAATAATTAATTTCATAATTAATATCTAGTTCTATATCAAAAATCATGAAAGTGTTCATTACATAACCATACCTTATTAAACACATAGTTAACACGAAGTTTCACACATCAACTGTAAAAGTTTATACTATAACTCAAATCAAAAAGTCAGAATCTAAATTTCATTGAATCTTGGGAGCATAAAATTATCATGTAGAAATAAGGTATATCCACCATGTATATTAAGTTTGGATGTACCAACTCATTTGACTTCAATCCTTTTATTATTTTCTATATATATATATATATTCATTTGTTGTCAGTAAGTACCCGACAGTACTCCACGAATGTAACTCAATCACGAGCTACATGGTTTGTTTCTTCTAAATTTATAATCCACAAAGAATAAGAATCAGCTAACAATATTATACTAACAACATAATATTCATGAATAAAAGATAAATATGGATTTACCTTTTTATTTCAGTATATTCCCGAGCAAAATGACTCTTCTTACCACACTTATAGCAAGTTAACTTATTTTTCGATTTTTGTCCATGTTTCTTCCCTATAAGCTTATTTATGTTTGGGTCTAGCCCAACAACAGCAGTTTTTATAGTTTTTTCCCCTTTCCCTTTTTCTTCCGAAACCAATTCCTCTTATTATTGGACCCAGATGCATAAACAAAATCTTTAGCTATAAAAGCTATTGTCTATAAATCTTTGCGGATTCTATTTTCTCTGCCTCCAGTTCAACATTATGTGAGACATCAGTGAAAGTCTTGATACTTTCACTATGAGTCGGATTATGTTACATCGTCTCTCAAAAATCAGAAAGGAAACGAATAACTGCTTGGACTCATTGTTCATCAGTTAATTTATGACTAGTAGCTTTCAACTCCTGAATCATTTTAGTCATTTCCCTTAGCTGTTAGGTCATAGATACATTCAGATGCTTTTTGTAGTTGTCAAACTTAATTGTCAGCTGACAAGCTTGCTTAAACTTACTCCCTATACTTTTCTCTCAAGACAACCAAGGCATTATGAGCTAATGGATATGACTCATACTCATAGACTAGGCAATCTATCATTAAACTAATCAATATGTCCTTAGTAGTAGAGTTCTTTTTCTTCCATGCCTTATAAACATCAAGATCATGTTTATGTTGTGTTATAGAACCATCAACAGGTTCTTCCATAAACTAATTTATAACCTCTAAAACTTCTTATTCCTCAAAAATATATTGTATCTTGAGATGTCATTTTTTGTAGTTATTTTCATATAGTTTCTCTCTCTTATTGAGTTTAACTATGGTATTCCTAGTTTTCATAATAAACACATCATTTAATAATTCAGTATAATCTATATGTATATAATTTATGATTGACTTCATATAAATTTGCGTTGGTTTACCAAATCAAATAGTAATTATGTTCTGCTCATCATTCATGTAATTTAATAGAATCAACGTTGATCAATTATATTATACGTATCTCATCAAATAAACTAATCATTAAATTAACAAATCATGAAATGAACTCGTCATTATATAAATTAATCATTCTTTTAAGACAGTTAACACTTAATATTCTTTTTTCAAACTTGTCAATACATAACACAACATTAAATATATTTGTTAACACATAACATAATATCAAACAACTTTAAGAGACTAGATAGGTTACTACTACTCCCATTTAGAATGACTCTAAGGGTGCGTTTGGTTGAGGGTGTTCGTTCATAACCTTGGTTATTCATCCAAGGTTATCAATAAAAACCTTGTTTGGTTTAAGTAATAAAGAATTCCCAGGTAATCATTTATACCCGCCACATCAGCAAAAAGGGTTATATAGCCCGGAATCAGAAAACCAAAGGAAAGCCTGGTTATTCTCAATTCCGAGGTTAAGCTAATTTTCTTTCCAAAATTAACCTTCACTATTTCTTATTTATGACATAATTACCCTTCACAATCCATTAAATTACATGATAGCCAAATAAATAATATTTTCACCGACCCAACACCCGACTCCACGCCACCCGACTCTTCGCCTCCCACTCCCAGCGGCGATTCACAGCCCAGCGGTGATTCACAGCGATTCACAGCGGTGATTCACAGCGGCGATCGTCCCAGCAATTCACAGCGGAAACCCTAGCGGTCATCGTCCCACCTCGCGGCGATTCGAAGCTTTCTTCCCACCTCGCGGCGAGATCCTAGCAGCGCACGATCGCATCCCACCTCCAGGTTTTCCTTCCCTTCTCTAGAATCTTTGTTCTATGTGTAAGTGGTTTTCTTCACTTGGGGTTGGTTTCCATGTAAATCTTTATATTTTTGTTATCTTCATTGTCCGTGTTCATGATCTGTTAAACTGTTTACTATGTTCATGATCTTCATTCTTTGTGTTCATGGTCTCCAGTCCAAATGAAAGGGAGAGTGGGATCTGATTGAGAGGTGCGTTTCAGATTTGGGATGGTTGGTTGCTGTGCGATGTGCTTATCAGCCATAGGGGACTTCATTTAATCTGTCAAAATCAAAAAGCAAAAATCAAGGACATATTTCACATTTTTATAAAATTAAATCAAGCTAAATAAATCGAACTTAAATGTTATATGCTCTGATCTGACATTGAATTTAATGTTTGATTACTGTAGAATTTATTGTCAATGATGTGCTTTTGTCTGTGGTCTTGATATATGCTGGACTTTGTAAGTAACTAAGTATTGATTGTGTTGATTACCTTTTGATCCATATTTCAATCCATAGGTCAAACAAAATCATGAGGTTTGTCCATTGATTTACATGTAATTGTTTGCAATCTATGATACAATGTGAATTGTTGATCTATGATTTGTGAATTGAGCTGTTTGTCAAGATCTGTTATATTATTGTTTACATATGAATTGTAATTTGAATTATCGAAATGTGATCTACGATCAAATTGTTCATCTGTGATGTGCAATTTAAGTGGTTGCTCATCTGACATGTGTCCATTGATATAAGGTTTTTGGTTGAAGTCTAGTAGCTTATGTACACCAAATAAATCAACCTATATTTTAATCTGTTTAACCTTATAGGTCTGCTATAATATGGAGTGTAGATAGGATTTAAGTTACACAATGTATTCCATATTTGTCTCTTTTTTTTTTATATTCTCCACTACTGTATGCTACGTGCCATAGATGCTAAAGTTGGGAGTCATACGGGAGTCATATGTTAGTTGTGTTTTTAAGGAAATGGTTGAATTCAGACTTAAAATTTTATTTATCTTTTCTTTTCAAATCTAGTTTTATCGTCGGTGAATAAAATTCTAAAAATGTTCTCTTCTTCTTTCCTCTTGTCAAAGGAAATGATTGAATGAAAAATATTTCATGATCTTTTAATGTGATTTTGTTTTTCATATTTTCATTCTTAGCCTAGTTGTTTCCTTCCTTTATAGGAGGAACATCGTCTAAATGGCACACTATGCCACTATGCCACTGCATAAACTCATAGACTAGTGGCTACCTATGTGATTTTTGTTCACCATAAACTACTTACACAATGTAATAAGGCACATGATCTCTTATGTAACGTGTAGAACAATTGTAATTAAGATTGACCAATATTGATACGGATTGCTTGAGCTAGATCAGTATCAACAAAGGTTGACCTAATCTTTTTATAGAATAATTGATATAGAAAACATGAGTCATTTCTGATTTGATTGTCTGAGGAAAATTGTAGCATCATTCATTTCAAAGTCTGATTTTTTTTTGGTTTCTTTGGGTTTGTAGCATATGATTGCTTTATTATTATTATTATTATATTTTGTGCGTGTTCTCTTTTCCTGGCTGTATAGTGATAGTTCTAATTTATTATGTGCAGAATCCTTCTCATTCCATTTGCAGCAATTTATTCACTGTTGGTCATAGCAACGATACATCACGCAGCAACGATACTTCACTGTTGGAAATGAAATCTCACTGTTTGGTTGCCTTCTGCAGCATCGATACTTGACGCAAGCTTTCCACTATTTGGTTGATAGCTGTTTTCCCTTGGAGATGAAGTGTTCTTAGCTGAATGATACAATGCATCATAGCTGTAACTGAATCTTTCTACGAACATTTCAGTTTAGGGCTTTCCATTCATGGCTGTTTTGCCTTTTGAGGTGGAGTCTTGATATATGGGCGTTACAAATTGTGTAAAGATGCAGTTGTAGAATTTGGTGTTTTGTAATTGATTTTCCAAGCGTGATTTGAAATCTCATACCTGCTAAGGGGAAATAGTGAAAAGGGTATCACTTGGATAAATTATCAAATTTTAATTTAATTTTACATTAAAATAATAGTCTTGTGTCATTTTAATTGTGTTAAAGACTTGACCGAGTGGATCCCATAATAGAATTGTAGAATGAACTCATATGATAGCCTATTCGTTTTTTATTTTTTTTTTTATAAATAGTTATGGGTGTGACGTTCGGGTTAATATATGATGAGCTACCGTCGAACCCAAATGAAATATTTGGAAGAATTTGATTAATGCTTTGCATAAAAAAACAAACTTGTTGAAATCAAATTCCCATATTAAATTCAAATTATTTTTTATTTTTTAATCAAAATTAAATAAAATTATTTTTTTTCAAAGTTAGTTGTTGGAAAAAGAAGAGTTTGCATGAGTGGAATGATATATTTATTAGGGGTAATATAGTAATTGGCATATTAGGTTATATATTAAAACCTTCAACCAAACAAGTTTTTGTCCCATTACCAAAGATTAAACCAAACACATTAGGTTATATCTTATTCCCTATAACCTTGGTTATGTGATTACCTGGTAATCACATGCCCAAGGTTATCAAGAAGCACCCTCAACCAAACGCACCCTAAGGGCAGTGGTAGATAGGTCATTGCTACTCCCACTAGGACAGACACTAGCATAATAATAATCAATACAATCTCTATCTTTCTTGGTTCAAATAGGGCAATCTCAAGCAGACCGATTTTAGGATTCTCTATTAGTTTCACCTGCGGATCCTCTTTTAGATCCTCCTGGCGAAATAGATATGTACACAACTTTGTATATGTGATGCGCCCTTTAAAGAACCCCATATATTATGTCTTATTTCATTGGGGTGTATCGCTAGTGATCAAATCAAAGACCAAATTCGATAATTGTTCAGGATTGAAAAATCTTATTGCTAGAGTTCCCAAAATAACATGTCAAGCCTTTAAATGTCTCCTGACTCTGCAAGAAGGATCATACATTATCTCCTCGATAACCTCCCTCAACTTATTGCATCGCACATCATGATGAATCATAATGTATATTATCCATGACATCTGGAATTGAAAATAATAAATTCAGTACAAACCTGATGATATGGGAGATATAAAATAGGCTCGCGTGGCGAGACTCGATCAACATATGTCTATGTGGCAAGTCCTTGACCGATTAAAATAAAGGTTACAAGACCCTAGATAAATGCTCCCTTAAAATCCCTTTTAATGAGGCTTTAATACTCTTTATTACTCGTCTTCATGCACCATTTAATGCTCCTCCAATGCTCATGAATGAAGGATTACATAGGGGAAGGATAGGCTCGCGTGGCGAGACTCGATCAACATATGTCTATGTGGCAAGTTCTTGACCGATTAAAATAAAGGTTACAAGACCCTAGATAAATGCTCCCTTAAAATCCCTTTTAATGAGGCTTTAATACTCTTTATTACTCGTCTTCATGCACCATTTAATGCTCCTCCAATGCTCATGAATGAAGGATTACATAGGGGAAGGCTCGACTACCATTTTTTTATTGCATTTTCTAATATTTTCTATACTTTATCTCTATCAAGTCTCCATGCTAACTTGGGCATCGAAGGATTCTCACCAAGCTTCTCAATGAACCCTTTGATGTATGTTACTATCCGCAAGAAATCATCGGGCTACAGAAAGAAACATAGGAGGAGACATGCTCGACATTATCATTCTTTATGCTAGAAGGGATTTCTGCCACCATTTCAATGGGATGAGATATTCACACTGGAACAATAAATAAACCGATAATAAAATTAATTCAATTCAATTCAAAGTATACATAGAATCAATACGCCAATAACACAAAAGGCAATCAATATGTACAAAAAAAAAAAAGATTCTAAATATTCCTTACTTGAATACAAATAATTTTCCCCCATTTAAATTTATTTTTCACAAAGAAAAATATAATTTAAAAATTCTAAACAATTCAAAAAAATATTATAAAATAAAATAAAATAATTATTTTAAATCGATCCATGATCATAATATGTCACTGCCAACAAGTCTCAGAGAAGACAAACTCCAAACTCCTAAAGTTGAAGCCGAGTCTGAGTAAGTCCATCTCGATGTCGACTCGGCCAGCATACCCACTTAATAGACCTAAGTCATGCTATTAACCGAATCCAACAGATTAAAATGATCTAATGTCCTCATAAGAATTAATCTTATAAGAATTGATGTTTATCCAAGCCTAATTATTCCAACCCAAATCCAATTATTCAAGCCCATGCCCAATTGATTTCAACGTGTTACAATAATTGAAGAAAAAATGAAATATATACGCAAACATTTTTTTTACCATTGCAATTAAAAAAATTACGTTTTTTTTTATCAACACGCAATTAACATGTATTAAAAAAATGTTGTTTTTTTATTAGCCAACAACGAAATCTAAAACTTCGTTTTTTTCCCTAATCATAACCAGTATCAATTTTTTCTTCTCTTTCGCTGTCACCCACATTGTCATCACCCCCATGCATTCCCTATTCACCTATCGACTAGAATTGTCGGACTGACCCCTTGCTCGAGGCTCGGTGATGGCCACATATCATGAGTGTGCCCTGTGACGGGCCCGTCAATGACGGACCTCAGCGGAGCAAACTCCGTCGGCTATTCCTCCGGCAATTAACAGATGTATATCATTCGAATAAATCTACAAGCATATCATACTATATAGATACTGTCCGGGGTTCGTATAGCGGTAGGATGACTAATCACTTTCTCAAATATCTATAGTTCGATTCCCAGCTACGGCGTATTTACAGTAATTTTTTCTCCAAATGAGGCGCGAACTCTGGGACGCTGGACTTCTAGACCGCCCACTGCGAGCGCTTCCCGATTTACCTTGACGGTCGGTGGGAAATTTCCATGAGGCCGGGCCGATCACCCGAGACTGGTTGGAAAAACTTCATTAATCATTTTATTATATAGATACCGTCCGAGGTTGAAAAAATCTCGTTAATCATTTTCCGATAGAAAATTTTCATGGGACCGAATCGATTATCCAAAATTGAAAAAATTTCGTTAATCATTTTTACATAGATAGTTTAAGATGCATATGCATACGTACATTCTTGCACAGATCTATCTACAGGCATCGCATGATGCACAGATAGTCTTAAGATGCATAAGCAAAAGCAATAGATTCAATTTAAGAGAGTTAGAATCTAATGCACGAACCACACAAAAGAAATCTAAAATTGTTAATACTGACAGTGGATCAACGATGGCACACTACAAGAAAAATCGGGATTATCGGCAGTTAATGTTTTTCATCGGTAATTGCCGACGGAATTGATTTTCCATCCGCGATTTCTAATGGTCGACAGAATTTCAATTCCGTCGGAATTGCGGTAAATTTCCGACGGATTCTTATTTCCTTCGGAATTAGTTCCCGACAGATATTGAATTCCATCGAAAATTTTATAACACGGTCTACGAGGTTGACTATTTTTTCCGATAGAATTTCTATTTCGTCAGAAATTCCCGACAAAATTTCAATTCCGTCTAGAATTATGAATAAAATACGGCTCAGGGCGAGCCATAATTTTTCATCGTGCGTGCAACAGCTCCTCTCTCTTTCTTCTCCAACGCCTCCTCCTCCCTCATCGGCTCGTTCTCCGATGAAGGTAAGCGTCTCTTTTTCATTCTCCGTCTTCTCTTTGTATCTGCAACCTTACGGTCGGGCGAATCTAGGTGTGGCCATCCGGAAATGGCCGCGATCGGCCATTTATGTGGCCGCGGTCGATCATGTCGAGCCACGGTCGGTCGTTTGTGGCCACGACCGACCTTATGTGGCCTCGGTCAGCCATTTGTGGCCTTGGCCGGTCGTTTGTTGCCGTGGCTGGTGATGTTTGGCTACGACCGACGATGTTTGGCCACAGTCGCAACCGACATTGTTTGTGACCATGATTTGTGGTTAAATTGCTATTAATTTTGATTTATATAGTTATATGTTTTGTTTATTTCTGAATAATTATAATTAATATTATGTAAAAAAATTTTATTGGTAGGTTATTGTTGTTACTGTTATTCTCCACTAATCTTCAAATATATATAATTCGTTTGTATGTTTTTTTAAGTTAGCATTTATTATTATTATTTTAATGCTTATTATAGAAGATACTTTTAGAGTTAATTATTTTATTATTATTATTATAGTGATATTCTAATATTACATTATTTGTTTAATATGAAATATAGGATATCTTATAATTTAGAATTAATTATTTAGATTTATCGTATTTACCACCGTAATTAAAATTTTTTAATAATAAATTTATAAATATTGTATTTAGTGTAAAATAGTATTAAATATTTAATTTAATTTGAATAAGTTTATATTATCACCCTAAACTTGAAATTCACATTATTATAATAAATAGAAATTAAATACACATTCAAATAAAATTAATGTGAACTAATTAAGCTCATGATATTCTTACTAGATTTAATAATTTATAATATTTAATTAATCTTTACTACGTAATTCATTCATTTTATAAAAGTTTATGAATATTTCAAATTTTATTCTTATTAAGCAACAATGTATATAAATAAAACTTGGATATATAACTGATTAAATAATGGATTTATCGGAGATGATTTTATTACTAATCATGAATAATTTATGACTTTGCTAAGAGTTATTCAGAATGTATGGATGGTGTTAAGTTAAAGTGTCTGTGTAATCAGAGAAAATATAGAAATACAAACTACTATGATAAGGATACCGTGAGAGTACATATATATATAAATGATTTTATGCCAAACTACTATGTTCCAAAAGGAATCAACGTCGATGGCCAGTCACCGAGGTTAAGCCCGCGTGAATGCTGACGGGAGGGGAGGAACTCTGTACCCTGCGAGATCAACACGAGCGTTAGGGGAACACACTGGAGGTTATCCGGCGGAGCCCACTCCGACGCTTAAGTCAGTGCCTTAATGGAGAGGAGTAGTAAGCAGGAAAAATGTACGAGTAGCGAAGAGAGCATCACCCCCTTACCGGAGGGGTTGGAGTACCTTTTATACCTGCGACGGCTGCCTTCGTGCATCTTCACGATCTTTGCCACGTCCCCATGTTTATCGGTTACTGGATAACTTTTGCAACCGTTCACGCTGCCATTAAGTTCGACCCGTTGCGACATTTATGGGTCATGATGACTCCGCGATAATGAGTACTGATGGTTATCCGTAGATCCGAAAAAAGAGGGATTGTTACTTAAGGCCGAACGCTTCTTGGGCTCCGCTTCCGCGAGGTGATCTCGGGGTCTTTTGGCCCGGGGGGTCCCGGGCACTTCGCTTCCCGAGGTAGTCTCGAGGGCCTGGCCGTTGGGTATGACTTAGCGGGTTTCCTTAGCGAATACTCAGTCGATCTGAGAGACCTCTCCATGTCTACGGATTAAAAATAATCTGAATGGAGACCCATCTCCCATCGACCATCTCGTGTCGTATCTAATGATACAAATCACAACTTGGCCAATTATAAAAATCGACCTTGTGATTTGCTCGACCGCGAAAAAGGCGACGAGTTGATCGCCGACTTTTGTGTTTATGGTCGGGGTCCAGTTAGTTAATTATTAACTATGATAACTAATCAAATAATTAACTTTCACACATGAATGATGAGGTTAGTAAACATAGCACAAAATTGACATAAGGAAAATGAATGGAGCTTGGAAGGGTTATACCTTTCCGATCACCTCGCGGTCTTCTACCTTATGTCCCACCCTTCGCGGACGTCGTGTGGGCGACGATCTATTACGAACCGAGATCACCAAGACCTCCAAAAGAGCTCTTCTTTTCACCTTGGCCGAAACAAGAAACCCTAGCCTAGGGTTTACCTAGCATCGACGCCTTCTTCCTCTCTCCTTTGCGCCACCGACTGTCGGAGCTGCCGTGAGGCCTCCGGGCCAGCCGCGCTCTTTGAGAGGAAGGAGAAGACAACCCTCTAATCTCCTCTCCCTCAGCCTTGCGGGCCCGCCACAACCCTTGGATGCGCCGCCTCCCTCCGGGCGCCGACGCCTCCTTCACCCACGCTGAGCACCACGCAAGGTAGAGGACTCCTCTACCTTGCCTCTGTGAGCCATAGCCGGAGCTTGGTGGAGGAGGAAGGGAGAACTGAAGAGGAGAACTTCTTCTCCTGTCGCCGGCCGAAAACCCTAAGAGGGTAGGAGAGAGAGGGGGAGAGAAGAGAGACCTCGGGTATCAACTCTTTGATCAAGCCTTGGTTTCATGATCTCCTAGGGTATTTATAGGGCTAAGGTAAGGACCAAGTGGAGGAGTTGGATCTTAGCCCACTAATGGATCTAAACCCAATCCATTAATTAAGATCCATTCCACTAAAGGATCTTAATTGAACTTCCTCACCAACCCCCATATTTTCATATGGGCTCCACATATTACGAGTCGTCCATCCCCCGGTGTTTAAGATCTCGAATGCCCGTTAATTAATTTAAATTATTGACAATTCAAATTAATTAACTTCTGAGTCCTTGACTAGTACCACTCGACCTTATCATCATGCCGGATCAAATCCACCTGCAGGGTTTAGCATGATGAACCTTTCGAGCTCATCAAGGGGGCATCATCAACCCGACTCACCAGGACATAGATTCCGTCAATAATCAATACCACATCTTATTATTAATATTATTTCCCAACTCACCGGGCATATCAATCTACCAAAATAGATCTCGCCCATTGGTGAATCAAAGAAATAATAATTAATAATATATGCCCGTTATTATATCGGGATTAAGGGATCGTACTCTATAATATAAACTTGAAGTCCTATCCAATTATCGAGTCAGTACAAATTGGATAACCTCGGGTTTTGGTCCTACTCAATGTACTCAAAGCACACTAGTATAATTCTATGGTCAAGACCAACCACACATAATTACACTACAACCATTCTGATGGGTTATCCAATTCCATCTCGGTTGTGAGCCTCTTATTTATACTAAGCAAGGAACTGATAACATGATCTTTTGTGTGACACCACACACCATGTTATCTACAACGCAAAGTAATTGGACTTCATGCATGTTCTAATGTAAACAAGCACCTAGTGTAGTTGTAATTCTCTTTTCATAATAAAGATGCCCATATAAAGAAATTCATATCTTTGAGTATACACATCTTACAATCTCCCACTTATACTTAAAGACATTACTGCTCTCTCACTGCCATACATCTGACTCTCATATCCTCCACATGCCTATCAAAAGCTCTAGCTGGAAGTGCCTTAGTGAAAGGATCTGCCAGGTTGTCCTCTGATGCAATCTTGGCGACAGTCACTTCTCCTCGCTTTACGATTTCTCGTATCAGGTAGTACTTGCGCTCTATGTGTTTACTCGCCTTATGGGCTCGTGGTCCCTTCATGTTTGCTACTGCACCACTGTTATCACAAAATATTGTGATAGATCTGGGCAAACCAGGAATCAAATCCAAGTCCATGATGAAGTTTCTAAGTCATACAGCTTCCTTGGCTGCCTCTGAGGCTGCCACATATTCAGCTTCCATGGCAGAGTCCGCCACGTATTTCTGCTTGACACTCCTCCAAACAATGGCTCCACCTCCTAAAGTAAACACAAACCCCAAGGTAGACTTACTCTTGTCCCTATTTGACTGGAAATCTAAGTCCGTATAACCCACAGGGACTAATTGGTCTGCCCGGTAAACCAACATATAATCCCTAGTCCGTCTCAGGTATTTCAATATATGCTTTACTGCAGTCCAATGTCCCTGTCCAAGGTTACTCTGATATCTGTTAACCATGCCCATGGCAAAACAAATATCAGGTCTCGTGCACAACATAGCATACATGAGGCTTCCTACTGCCGAAGCATTAGGAACCGCCTTCATTTCCTCTATCTCCTTTGATGTTTTCGGACACATCTCCTTAGATAGAGGAACTCCATGCCAGAAGGGTAGGAAACCCTTCTTGGAGTTTTCTATGCTAAAACGAGACAAGACGGTGTCAACATATGAAGCTTGGGATAAGCACAACATCCTTTTCAGACGATCCCTTATGACTTTGATCCCAAGAATGTGTTCCGCTTCTCCTAAGTCCTTCATATCAAACTGCTTTGATAGCCAGACCCTTACGTCTGATAACGCTTTGACATTGTTGCCAATTAACAAAATGTCATCTACGTAAAGTATAAGAAACACCACGACGTTTCCGTCACATCTTTTGTATACATATGACTCATCCGGGCTTTGAGTAAATCCATATGACTGGATTACTTCATCAAAGCGGATGTTCCAAGATCTTGAAGCTTGCTTCAATCCATAAATGGACCGATTTATCTTGCACACTAGATGCTCTTTGCCCTTCGCAATGTACCCTTCTTGTTACTGCATGTAGATGGTCTCCTCAAGACTTCCGTTAAGGAAAGTCATCTTGACATCCATCTACCATACCTCATAATCCATATGAGCTGCAATAGATAGGAGAATCCGGATCGACTTAAGCATGACTACTGGCAAAAAAGTCTCCTCATAATCGATACCCTCTTTCTGAGTGTACCCTTTCGCAACAAGCTTTGCTTTGAAGGTCTCAACCTTCCCGTCTGATCCTCTCTTTCTCTTGTAGATCCACTTGCATCTAATGACTTTTACACTATTGGGTGGTTCTACTAACTCCCAGACTTGATTAGAATCCATAGATTTTATCTCTGAGTTCATTGCTCTTTGCCAAGAATCTGCATCCTGATCTTGGAGGGCCTTGTCATAGGTCCAGGGATCAGGTTCATGTTTACCAGAGACCAAGTCCGAAGACTCTCCCAAAAACATGAACCTTTCAGGCTGTCTCACAACCCTCCCACTACGACGAGGCACCACCTATGTATCCTCAGTGACACGCGGTACAGTGACTTATGGTGTATCCTCTTGTACAATTGGTCCTAAGGTTGGAACGTCCCCTCTTAACTCTTCAAGCACTAGTCTACTCTTGGGCTTATGGTTCATCACATAGTCTTCCTCTATGAATCTGGCATTCGTACTAACGATTACCTTCTAATCCTTAGGACTATAGAACAGACCACCATTCGTTCCTCTAGGATAGCCTACGAACAGACGTATCTCCGTATGAGATTCCAACTTATCAGTATCTCCCTTCAGCACATGTGTTGGACTATCCCAAATCCGAACATGTCCTAGACAGGGCTTGCGCCCAGTCCACAATTATGTGAGAGTATGAGGGACTGACTTAGATGGAACCAAGTTTAGTATGTACGCTACCGTTTCCAGAGCATATCCTCAGAACGAGTCAGGTAAGTCTAAATAGCTCATCATTGACCTAACCATCCCCATAAGAGTCCTATTCCTTCTTTCTGCAACTCCGTTCTGTTGGGGTGTACCGAGTGCAGTTAGCTGAGACTGAATCCCAGCTTCTGATAGGTAGGTCCTAAACTCTCCAAAGAGGTATTCGCCACCACGATCTGATCGTAGTGTCTTGATACTTTTACCTCGATGTTTCTCCACATCAGCCTTGAATTCTTTGAATTTTCAAAGCATTCAGACTTGCGGCGCATCAGGTATATGTACCCATACCTTGAATAATCGTCAATGAAAGTGATGAAATATTCAAAGCCACCTCTAGCCTAGATTGACATAGGACCACACAAATTAGAATGAATCAGTTCTAACACATCTTTGGCCCTATACCCCATAGCCTTGAAAGGCCTTTTGGTCATCTTACCTTCCAAGCAAAACTCACAGGTCGGGAGTGTTGGTGCAAGTTGCATCAATGATGTTCTTCTTTAAATGTTTTAATGTTTGACAATACACTTAAGTCAGTGATACATTGAACAAACAAGGGGAGCAAATGAGAAGTAACCTAAGTAGAAGAAAAGTCCTAGTTAACCTAGGTATCAAAACCCTAAGACCCGGCAAAGGGCTGCTGGGCACCTAGCGAAGGGCTGCTAGGTATCGAAACCCTAAGACCTAGCGAAGGGCTGTTAGGCACCTAGCGAAGGGCTGCTAGGTATCGAAACCCTAAGACCTAGCGAAGGGCTGCTGGGCACCTAGCGAAGGGCTGCTAGGTATCGAAGACCTAGCGAAGGGCTGCTAGGCACCTGGCGAAGGGCTGCTAGGCACCTGGCGAAGGACTGCTAGGGAATGAAGACCTGGCGAAGGACTGCTAGACACCTGGCGAAGGACTGCTAGGTAATGAAGTCTTGGTCCAAGGGACTGAGCAACTTAGCTGAGCGGTGACTAAGGACAGGAGTAGAGACGGGTCAGTGTTTGGGTGTCTCGAGGTCCGGAAGTATCGAAAGCTAAGCAAAAGTCCACCTGAAGGGCTAGGTGGCAACCGTCTCCTGAAAGGAGTAGGTGAAGGGCGAGTTCTCGGGGATGGGAACTTGTGCCGGTTCGACCTAGGGTTTCGTGGAGATCCGAAGTCCGAACCAAGTCCTCAAGGCTAATATTATATGTATATATGCTTTGTGTTTGTGTATCTTGCAGGTACCAAGATTGGAAGACAAAGCAGGCTGCTGGAAGCCCTGAAGCAGGGCGCCCCCATCAGTGGGGGCACCCAAGACAAAGAGTAAAAGTGGCAGTAAAGTGTTGAAGGCAGAATAGGTGTCAAGCGGGGCGCCCGGAGCGTCCGGGGCACCTTGGTTCAAAGCTGTATTTGCAATTTTGAATCCGAAACACAGATAAGCCATCATGAGGGTGCCCCGGAGGTCCGGGGTGCCCTGGTCAAAGGTTTTATCAGCTGCGGAGAGGTCGACGCAGGGATAAGGTTTGACCGGGTTTATCGGGGCGCCCCCAGGAGTGCTATAAAAGGGGCTTCGACCCCTCTGCTTCAACAACAACTGCTTAGTATCATTCTGATCACTCTGACCGACGACAACGCTCTAAAGACGAGGCTCTACGACCGGGAGGCTCCAGGAGGAAGTGCGCGGCACTTCGGAGGTCCAGATTGGCCGAGCTTCAACTTTGTTTTGTTCGGTTTGCGTCTATTATTTCATACTTACTTTTCCGTACTTGTGCTTGTAATTGTACACTGTAAGACGGGTTTTCTCCGCCTCCGGAAATTTCAGAAAAGGAGACCTATAGTGGACTCACGCCGAGTACATAGGCCTTGGACGTACTGACCCTGGGGGGTTGGGAACCAAGTAAATAAATCCCGCTATGTCTCTGTCTTGCTTTTATTTTTATTTACTGTTCCGCTGCACTAACGCTCTGAGTAGATCGAACGTTTTACGAAGTTTTCACTGCAAGATTTTCATGATCGATATTCACCCCCCCTATCGACGGCACTTGTCCTACAATTGGTATCAGAGCCGAGTCGCTCTTCACCGGACTAACCGTCGACGGAGCAACGACGCCAGGAGTTGAGGGGGAGCTCAGGGGTGAATCAGGTATATTTTATTTAAATGTCTGTTTTTAAATTTCATATCACGTGCTTCACATGCAGGGAGAGAGGGCACTATAAAAATCAGTGCCCTACTCGTTAAACTCGATCTACACCACCGGCGGCAAAGGAGACACTAGCGCCAGGAGTCCCGAAAAACAAGGATCACGTACGATGCTTCAAATGCAAGAAATACGGACACTACAAAAACAAGTGTCCGGCGAAGGTACGCAAGATTTATGTTCCAAAGATGTTACAAATTCCTGCACTGCCTTGTGATAATTTAGTTAGTTTTTCTAATAAATTAAATTTACTGCACAATAGAATTAATATCTTGCATGTCAAATTAGAAAATGCAGATATGACTAAGATATCAGAAATTAATTGTTTAATTCAGAATATCAATTCAGTAATTACTAAAATAAATTATCATAACTTTAATTCTAATAAAATTAATTCTGATAATTTTAATTCTAATAAAATTAATTCTGATAAAACTAACTCTGATAATTTTAATTCTGATAAAATTAATTCTGATAATTTTAATTCTGATAATTTTAATTCTCATAAACTTAATTCTAATAATTTTAATTCAGATAAAATTAATCCTAAGGATAATTCAGAATTCAAATTCGAAAATGCTAAGGATAATTCCGAATTCAAATTTGAAAACTTTAAGGATAATTCTAAAGATAAGTCTGAAAATAGTGAAGATAATTCTGGAGATAATTCTGAAATTATATTTGAGGATAATTCTGAGAATAATATTGAAGATAAAATTCTCCTAAATAATAACTTAACTATAGATAATCTTGAAGATTATTACAAAACATTAATTAGTGGCTCAAATTACTCCCCCTATTTTGAGGACACTAAAAGATATAATTTTGAGGATGAGGAGGATATGGAATTATCTAAGATCAAGGCCATAATTAATAAAAAATACAAAGGTTCAAATAAATCTGAATTGTTAGAAAATTTTGAAAAGAAAGATAAAGATGAAGCAGAAATTTTCGAAATAATGAAAATGATGAACTTAAATCCACAATTATTAATAAAACAAATTAATTCAAATAAATTCAATTAATTCAACAATTACAAATAATTCAATTAATTCAAATAATTAAATTAAATTCAAATTAAATTAAATTCAAATTAAATTAAATTAAATTCAAATTAAACTAAATTAAATTCAAATTAAATCTAAATTAAATTCAAATTAAATCTTAATTAAATTCAAATTAAATCTAAATTAAATTCAAATTAAATCTTAATGAAATTCAAATTAAATTCAAATTAAATATTAATTAAATTAAAATTCAAATTCAAATTAATTCAAATTAATTTAAATCAAATTCAAATTAAATTAAATTAAATTAAATTCAAATCAAATTCGAATTAAATTAATATAATTAAATTCAAATTAAATTAAATTCAACTTTAATTAATTTAAACTTCAATTAAATCTTAAATAACTTAAACTCGAACTAAACTAAAACCTTACCCAAACCGCAACAATTAATTTAATAAAATTAAATATGTCAAAGTGGGTTGACATATTCGCGGGTTCACACGACATGTATCAAATCGAAAATTTGATACATCTTTAGAAACTTAAATAAAATGATTTGAATTGTTTGACTCATGCATAATTGTCATACCATGCATTTGCTACTTCCTTTTATATGACATGTCATTCATATTTAAATTTTATGCATATATTAGAACGGCTATAGGAAAAAGAATAATTGAAACTTGATCAACCTAGTATTGGGTGGCGGTGAGATGATAGTACGTTAGGGAAGCCTCTTCTAATAAGGTCAAGTATACACTACTTGGTCTCTTTAGACTGGTGAAACTAGCCGAAGCTACCGATCCAAGCCCCAAACTAGTTAGACCAGAATTTTTCAAAAAGTAATTTTGAAAATGAAATTTCATTAAAAGGCTTTGTCAAGGAAAGGGTTGACAATCCAATAAGGCTACGGCCAAAGAAGGCCTAGTGCCTCGCCAAGACCTAGAAGCCAATTTTTGAAATTCAAACTCAAGTTACTTCTTGTCAAATTCAAATCTAACTTAAGCTTCAATTGAATCTTAGAATTAATAATAAATTAAGAAAAATGATTCAAGCATCTCACAATACACCTATAAGACAACCATGCTTGTTGTATTGATACATCTAAAATGGGTGAGATGTTAAGGACTAATGAATTGAAATATATTTTTCAAAATTATTTTCCAAAATTGTTAGAATATTTTTCTAAAAATATATTTTCAAAATAGTGCTTCAACATAATAATGTTTGTATGGATTTCATGCTTGTTTGATTGCCAATACAGTATATGCTTTCAAAAATTATATTCTTTTGAAAATTGTTTGACTCACACAAATTAGACACAAGCCTCTTAGGACAACACTAAAGTTCCTTAAGGCACTTAGATAGAGTCAAACAGTATCGGGTACAGGGGGAGTGCTTTTCATTTTTTTTAAATGGTTTTCAAAAACTGCACTTTAAACATTACTATCATTTGAAAAATACTTTTCGGAAACTGTGCTTACTTGTGTTTTCAAAAAGGGTTTATGTTGTAAAAAATTATATGTTCAAAAATTTACCTGTTTCTTTGACTTTGATAAACGCTAAAGACACAGAGGAAAAGTCCACTTCATGATCTTCAAGGACTCCTAGGATGTGTCAAATTTAGGGGGAGTCTAAGTCAAAGGAAGAATTTCAGAAAAGTTTTTTTTGGTAATTATTCATTTTTTGTTAAATATTCCTTTTAATCTGAATCAAACCTTAAGACTCAAAGGAAGAGTACTTGTAGTCAACAAGCTTCCCAGGACTGAGTCAAGTTTAGGGGGAGGTCAAATAAAAAGAATTATTTAATAACATGTTTTCATATATTCAAAATCTTGCTAAAAATCTAAGTCTTTCAAAATACTATTATTCTATTTGTGAGAATTTGTGTGACTTATGAAATTATTTTTGAAATAATGTTTACTTGGGTTGGAGAATTTCCAGGACACTTAGGAAATGCCCTTGTAGTCAACAAGGTTTCCAAGGATGGTGTCAGACTGGAAGATAAACCAAGTCAAGTAAAATATTGGGTCTTCAAAAGTTCACACATTTTTCAAAATCCACTAGCATATATTTTCAAAAGTACTATCATTTTTTTTGGCAAAATTCTGTTAATATTTACTTGAGTTTGAAGAATTTCCAGGACACTTAAGAAAATATCCTTGTGGTTAACAAGGTTTCCTAGGATTGTGTCAGACTGGAAAAGAAACCTAGTCAAGTAAAATATTATGTTTCAAAAATTACTTATATTTTTCAAAGTCTCATCTTTTTCAAAAATAGTTAGTACTTGCAAAATATGCATAATATTTATATTTTCCAAAATAGCATTCTTTCAAAAATTATGCATTTTCCAAAAGTACTTAATTTTTCAAAAAATTTAATACATTTTTCAAAGGTACTTATATTATAATCTTTCAAAAGTACATAGCATCCTTTTTCAAAATTATGCATTTTTCAAAAAAAAATGCAATATATCATTCAAAATGCAATGCTTTCAAAAATTTTGCACTAAGTATTTTCAAAAAGAACTAAAAGTTTTCATTGTTGGTGCAAGTATTTTCTTAAAGATTTTTGATATATGACAAAGGGGGAGAGGTGTGCTTAAGTTAGAAAAATTTTCTCCCAAAGATCAAAAATACAGTTTCAAAACTTATATCATTTTTTTGTTTTTTTCCCAAGGATAGTAAGTTAGCCCCTTCAACCAATCTAACTTAAGTTATTGTTAAACATCAAAAAGGGGGAGATTGTTGGTGCAAGTTCCATCAATGATGTTCTTCTTTAAATGTTTTAATGTTTGACAATACACTTAAGTCAGTGATACATTGAACAGACAAGGGGAGCAAAGGAGAAGTAACCTAAGTAGAAGAAAAGTCTTAGTTAACCTAGGTATCAAAACCCTAAGACCCGGCAAAGGGCTGCTGGGCACCTAGCGAAGGGTTGCTAGGTATCGAAACCCTAAGACCTAGCGAAGGGCTGCTAGGCACCTAACGAAGGGCTGCTAGGTATCGAAACCCTAAGACCTAGCGAAGGGCTGCTAGGCACCTAGCGAAGGCTGCTGGGCACCTAGCGAAGGGCTGCTAGGTATCGAAGACCTAGCGAAGGGCTGCTAGGCACCTAGCGAAGGACTGCTAGGGAATGAAGACCTGGCGAAGGGCTGCTAGGCACCTGGCGAAGGACTGCTAGGGAATGAAGACCTGGCGAAGGACTGCTAGGCACCTGGCGAAGGACTGCTAGGTAATGAAGTCTTGGTCCAAGGGACTGAGCAACTTAGTTGAGCGGTGACTAAGGACAAGAGTAGAGACGGGTCAGGGTTTGGGCGTCTCGAGGTCCGAAAGTATCGAAAGCTAAGCAAAAGTCCACCTGAAGGTCGAACCAAGTCCTTAAGGCTAATATTATATGTATATGTGCTTTGTGTTTGTGTATCTTGCAGGTACCAAGATTGGAAGACAAAGCAGGCTGCTGGAAGCCCTGAAGCAGGGCACCCCCATCAGTGGGGGCACCCCCATGCATCCAGGGCACCCCCATCAGTGGGGGCACCCAAGACAAAGAGTAAAAGTGGCAGTAAAGTGTTGAAGGCAGAATAGGTGTCAAGCGGGGCGCCCGGAGCGTCCGGGGCACCTTGGTTCAAAGCTGTATTTGCAATTTTGAATCCGAAACACAGATAAGCCATCATGAGGGTGCCCCGGAGGTCCGGGGTGCCCTGGTCAAAGGTTTTATCAGCTGCGGAGAGGTCGACGCAGGGATAAGGTTTGACTGGGTTTATCGGGGCGCCCCCAGGAGTGCTATAAAAGGGGCTTCGACCCCTCTGCTTCAACAACAACTACTTAGTATCATTCTGATCACTCTGACCGACGAAAACGCTCTAAAGACGAGGCTCTACGACCGGGAGGCTCCAGGAGGAAGTGCGCGGCACTTCGGAGGTCCAGATTGGCCGAGCTTCAACTTTGTTTTGTTCGGTTTGCGTCTATTATTTCATACTTACTTTTCCGTACTTGTGCTTGTAATTGTACACTGTAAGATGGGTTTTCTCCGCCTCCGAAAATTCCAAAAAAGGAGACCTATAGTGGACTCACGCCGAGTACATAGGCCTTGGACGTACTGACCCTGGGGGGTTGGGAACCAAGTAAATAAATCCCGCTGTGTCTCTGTCTTGCTTTTATTTTTATTTACTGTTCCGCTGCACTAACGCTCTGAGTAGATTGAATGTTTTACGAAGTTTTCACTGCAAGATTTTCACGGTCGATATTCACCCCCCCCCTCTATCGACGACACCGGTCCTACAGGGAGATCCTCCACCACCAATGAACCCAGGGGCACATCGACTATCAACCTTTGAATCCTACTAAGGTTAATATGACCAAGCCTAAGGTGCCAAAGGTATGTCTGATTCATCTTAGAAGGTTCCTTTCTCTTATGCAAGTTAGATGATGAGCTATTTATTTCAGATTGCATCGTGGGAGTCATTGGTTCTAGAGTATACAGATTACTGGCCATTGTACCCGAACAGATAATCTCTCTATTTCTTTTAATAACAACTTTATTATTAAAAACAAAAGAATATCCATCCTTTATTAACTTAGAAACCGAAATTAGATTCTTTCTAAACAAGGGTACAAAAGGACAATCTCTCAAAACTAATACTTTATTCCTCTCAAAAGATAAATAGAAAACTCCCACTGTAACTGCTGCCACCTTTGTAGCATCACCCATGTAAACAACGATTTCTTCATCAGCTAGCTGTCAGGTTTCCTGGAACCCTTATAGAGTATTGCAGACATGGTCAGTGGCTCCTGTATCTACGCACCAGGTACTGGTAGATAGCACCGCTAAACATGTTTCAATGACTAAGGCTGAAGAAATACCTTTGTCTTGTCGACGGGGACAGTCCGTCTTCCAGTGCCCAGTTTGCTTGTATGTGAAGCACTTGCCTTTCGGCTTCTTCACGCTAGTCCGGGGACCTTACGATGGTGTTGCCTTCTTGAACCCTTCTTGTTTCTTCTTCTTCCTGCCTTTCGGCACAGAAGAAGAAACCCTTTGATGCCCAGTTTGCTTGCACGTGAAGTACTTGCCTTTCGGCTTCTTCACGCCAGTCAGGGGTCCTTGCGATGGTGTTGCCTTCTTGAACCCTCCTTGTTTCTTCTTTTTCCTGCCTTTTGGCACAAAAGAAGAAACCCTTTGAGTTACTAAGGCCTGCGAGTCCTAACGAAAGAGGCCCTCTGCCACCTGGAGTTCTCCTAGTAGTTCACCCAACGTATAATCCCTTTTGTTCATATTATAGTTGAGCCTGAATTGCTCAAAACTCCAGAGACTGGAGTATAATATCGACCTGGGATTCCCCGTCGATCTGTGCTCCCAGTACCTCAATCTCATTGAGGTGAGCCATCATCTTTAGGACATGATCCCTTACGGGTGTCCCTTCGACCATAGTGGTCGTCATCAGACTCTTCATCGAGGTTTGCCTAGCAGCTCGACCTTGGTGCCCGAAGAGATCTTTGAGGTTCTGCATCATGTTACTAGCAGTGGGCATGACCTTATGCTGATGTTACAGCACATTCGACATAGATGCCAGAATGTAGCACCGCGCCATCTCATCTGCCTTTTTCCACTTCTTGTAACGCTCCCTCAACTCTTCACCAAGTCCTCTCTAGGCATTTCCGGACAATCCTCGAAAAGTACAAATTTGTACTCTTCAGCAGTGAGGACAATGTCAAGGTTCCTCTTCCAGTCTATGTAGTTTGCGCCAGCATGTTTATTATCCTTAAGAATTGTTGCTAGTGGGGTAAAGGCCATTATGAAAAACCTGAGAATCACAACATACACTACTTTAGAAATCGAAAATAAATTGATTCCTCAAAACAATTAATTTTCGAAATCAACCAACACCCCTATACACCGAGAAATTCGCATGCCACGATGGTGCGGACGTATACGAATTCCTTCATTCGCAAGAGGAGATTTTACCCATTAATCTTACTATCTTATCAACCAAACTTTTTCACAAGTAAGATCAATAGTTGGTCTACTTCGGTTTTGCAAAATAATAGCAGTGACTCCGATGGGGAGGATACTATTATTCGCATCTAAGTGTACACCATTACACGACACTAAGAAAATTATTTCCGATTATGTGCCTTCCGATGGGGAAGTACACACGCTCTTTAATAATTTTCTATGGTCTTTTTCGACCCAGTGATCCGCAGAACAAGTCCATCCAATGGGGAGGAAGGCACTCAGAGCCGACGCGCAGACTTATTCGCATCACTTATCGAATTGTAATGGAAGTCGTGGGACCCTTAGGGTTCCTCTCCCACTTAGTAATTTATCTCGAGGAATTTTACTAGCACAACCACACAACCAAGCACATAACCAATAATATGAAAAATAAAGAAAATCCTAGATTTTTCAACTTTCATGGCCCTTGGTCTCTAATGCGCCTCCAGTCGTGTCGTCACATCGTCTACTCCTCCCTTCCTTCTGCGCAAGCTACCTTGAGGGTTCTCTGAGCCGAAATGACTAGCTAATTATTTTTACATCATCGATCCTACACTCCATGAAGGAGTGTACAAGAACACTAGATCGAACGCAAAATAAAAAGCTTGGCTAAACATGTGCCGTATTTAATTACAAAAATTATACCTAGCCTCGTCAACCCCGAGGATTACTTAATTACAAAAATTTGCATAACCATCACACAACAAATATTTTGGCCAAGAAGTTGGAATCTCGTGCCTGCAACACAAAGTTAGCCAGCACACATCCACACATCATCCAGCAAAATAAAATGTATGAAAATGCAAAAAATTAACCAATCCTAAACACACAAAGCCGGAAACCTCAGCTCTGATACCAATTGTTGGGTATGCTTGGCGGGTTTCCTTAGTGAATACTCGGTCAATCCGAGTGACCTCTCTATGTCTACGGAATAAAAATAATCTGAATGGAGACTCGTCTCCCATCGACCATCTCGTGCTGAATCGAATGATCCAAATCACAACTTGGCCAATTACAAAAATCGGCCTTCTGATTTGCTCGACCGTTCGACCGCGGAAAAGGCGATGAGTTGATCGCCGACTTTTATGTTTATGGTCGGAATCCAGTTAGTTAATTATTAACTATGATAACTAATCAAAATAATTAACTTTCACACATGAAATGACGAGGTTAGTAAACATAGCACAAAATTGACATAAGGATAATGAATAGAGCTTGGAAAGGGTTATGCCTTTCCGATCACCTCGCGGTCTTCTACCTTATGTCCCCCTTCACGGATGTCGTGTGGGCGATGATCTACCACGAACCGAGAACACCAAGACCTCCAAAAGAGCTCTTCTTCTCACCTTGGCCGAAACAGGAAACCCTAGCCTAGGGTTTACATAGCGCTGGCGCCTTCTTCCTCTCTCCTTTGTGCCGCCGACCGCCGGAGCTGCCGTGAGGCCTCTGGACCAGCTGCACTCTTTGATAGGAAGGAGAAGAAGATGAAGAAGGAGAGAATTCTCCTTCTTCCTCACCCAAAGAGCCCGCTAATCTCCTCTCCCTCAACCTTGCGGGCCCGCCGCAACCCTTGGTTGCGCCGCCTCCCTCCGGCCGCTGACGCCTCCTTCACCCACGCTGAGCACCACGCAAGGTAGAGGACTCCTCTACCTTACCTCTGTGAGCCACAACCGGAGCTTGGTGGAGGAGGAAGGGAGAACCGAAGAGGAGAACTTCTTCTCCTTGTCGCCGGTCGAAAACCCTAAGAGGGTAGGAGAGAGAGGGAGAGAGAAGAGAGACCTCAGGTATCAACTCTTTGATCAAGCCTTGGTTTCATAATCTCCTAGGGTATTTATAGGGCTAAGGTAGGGACCAAGAGGAGGAGTTGGATCTTGGCCCACTAATGGATCTAAACCTGATCCATTAATTAAGATCCATTCCACTAAAGGATCTTAATTGAACTTCCTCACCAACCCCCATATTTTCATATGGGCTCCACATATTACGAGTCGTCCATCCCCCCGTGTTTAAGATCTCGAATGCCTGTTAATTAATTTAAATTACTGACAATTTAAATTAATTAACCTCTAAGTCCTTGACTAGTACCACTCGACCTTATCATCATGTTGGATCAAATCCACCTGCAGGGTTTAGCATGATGAACCTTTCGAGCTCATCAAAGGGACATCATCAACCTGACTCACCAGGACACGGATTCCGTCAATAATCAATACCACATCATATTATTAATATTATTTCCCAACTCACCGAGCCTATCGATCTAACAGAATAGATCTCGCCTATTGGTGAATCAAAGAAATAATAATTAATAATATATGTGTCACACCCCGAGACCCTGGAGCCGTTGATCCAATAGAGAATCGGACAGCACCTCCCCTGTCTGGCGGACAATTTACACAAACACACAGATACAAATAACACAACCACACAGTTAAATGGCCTCAGGCCTCAAATCCATGCAGAAACAACATATATATGACTATAACCGTCGCAAAACCAAAGTACGAACTCACCTGAGCTGCCAGGGGGCAAGAACAAAGTCAAAACCCCACAAAGTCCAACATAGGACTCAAAAGTATAATACTATCGAATAAAACATGAATACATGTCCAAAACATGGCAA
This sequence comes from Boesenbergia rotunda, assembly GCA_024364735.1. Lineage (NCBI taxonomy): Eukaryota > Viridiplantae > Streptophyta > Magnoliopsida > Zingiberales > Zingiberaceae > Boesenbergia > Boesenbergia rotunda. The sequence goes on along the minus strand of JAGFNQ010002947.1, from coordinate 354,267 downwards.
CGGAAGCAAAGTATATACTACAGGGTCCATAACCGAAAAACAACATAAGATAAACCAAAACGAAGCTCCTCTCGAGCTGGGGACTGGCGGCTAGGGCTCTCCTGGCAGACATCAACCTGAAATTAAGAAAAATAACCAACGGTGTGAGTCCATAAGGAACTCTGCGGATACCCAACAGATATGCATAGAAAGTTATACTAACAACAAGAGTTTCGCTAATACAGTCTCATATCAACAATAGGGAAAGACTAGTACTGAAGATACTGAGGTAGATACATACCTGAATCCATCTAACCTGAAAAGAGGGTAATAAATACCAATGGAATACCGATAGACATATAATCTCAGATAACAAGTCTCCAGAATATGCATGTCATACAAGTGCAGAAATCAAGTGCAGCAAACAATGCACGATGCAAAATATGCACATGGTGCAATGACATGTGTCACCCCTGACACCAGTCAGATCATCGTACACCTGTCATAGGTGACGTCTGAGAGGGTAGAGCTATGACAACTGTACGCACCCTGCCATCACTGCTCCTGAGTGACCAGGTGGACAGGATGCTGGTGGAGACTCCGCTCCTACCCCAAGAAATGGGGGAGTCAAGCTCTCATCTCCTCGTGGCTCAGTACGAGAAGGGATCCCTGGCTGCTACCACGCCCGGGCTCACCCTCCAAATAGTGGCCGAACGGAGCAATACAGGGCAAATGCGCACATCCTACGGTATCCACTAACCCATGAGTGGCCGTGTGCGCATATCATGTATCGGAAGAGGATAGGCTCAACCACAAGGGAATCGCTGATCGCCGGCATGCAACAATGCAAGGATGGTGTATGATATGTACACATACATCCCTCACCAAGTCCTCAGTATACTAAGTCTCAGCCTGAATCCTATAACAGGAAATACAGATAACCTACAAGGTATACTGGCCGAAAACTACTGACCTCTCAATGTCAAATGCAAGAGATACATCACGATATCTAAGCATACGTATAGATATGACAATACCTTAGACTGTATGGAACTAATAGCATAATAACTCAGGGATAAACAACAGGTATCCAGAACAGGCATAATAAACAAGGATAGCGTATAATCTTACTGCTATCTATAACAGTCTATGCATAACAACATGACGATATCAAAAGAGATAAGTCAAAGGGTACCCGCCTCCAAGAGTGGAAATCCGTATCAAAAGGAGATAGAACCACCCGCCAATAATGAACAGCAATAAATCCAATCAAGCTCCTGTATCAGGAATGTATTTAATTAGCTACTACCAACAAATAATAATCAGCTAATTAATCCCTAATCCGTGTTCAGGTTAACCTAGTCATTTCCTTTCCCAGTTAATCTTATCAACTCAACTGGTCGATTCTTAATCATCCCACGTAATTAAGATTTCGGTTAACCCCAAATACAAACACTAAGATCTACCCATTCAGTTACATATCCACAAAGAAAACCCATCCACCTCAGAGCCTAATATCAAATGGCAACAACTAGGGGTCGAATCAAATAGCTCAGGTTATGGCAGAAATAACAGAACAAGCAGAGTTGAGCAGGGATTTAGAGATCACCTTATACAACAGGAATTTCCTCAAACTCACAGCTTCTCCAATCAGAAACGATCCAGCAACCCGAATCTACACAGGGAGACACTAGCAAATTAAAGATCCATTTTACACCCACAATAGCTCAAAACAGTCACTGATCCAAGAACATTTCATTAGGAAATGGGTTTGAAGTTCTCACCTAGCTGCCGGTGAATCTTCCCTGCACTAAATCTGGTGACCCAACAACAAGGGAGGGGAACCAACCAATCTCAAATACAGATTAGTGCTAACAACCCCTGAAAACTCCAATTCGCCAGGAACTCAAATTTCCCAAACGATCCCAAGCCAACTGCAGCCAATTCACAACAGCAAGGAAAAGAAACTCACCCAAACACCTTGCGTTGGATGAGGAATCCAATCCAATCCGCCAAGAACACGACCCTTAGGGAGCAACCACCTCCTGATTTTTAGCTCGGATCCATCTCCCTTGCTAAGATTGACGACGTTCCAGATCCCTCTTGTCGATGATGGCAGACCTATGCTCATCGACTCCAGAAGGGCTGCCGTACCTCAAAGGATCGGCAGCTTACCCTAAATCGACACGATGCAAGGTGGAGGACAAGGTACTCCAGATCTTGTGCGCCCGATTGGAAATCGAGCGGAGGAACTCACCCAGCGATGAGCTCAAACGTCACTTGATCGGTGGAGAAGAAAGATTGACGGCCAAAGGAGCGGCGAGGTCGTTGGCGGCGTCTGGGTTTGGGCTGCGGGCGAACAGCTGCGATCGGCTGAACCGAGAGAATGAGGGATCTGTTATTAGGGTGAATTTTTGCACTTAAGCCCAAACCATGGTCCTATTGCAAGACTGCCCCTAGGTCTTAATTTCCAACCCATTAACCCCTTGTAACCATTTGTTTTAATTACAATCTAATCCCTAATTTATGTCCAAGGCTTCGGAAACCCTGGAACCGTCTGGTAATCCTCCGAAAATTACCGGGTCCTAGTCAAAAGTGTCGGATTTAACAATATGCCCGTTATTATATCGGAATTAAGGGATCGTATTCCATAATATAAACTTGAGGTCCTATCCAATTATCGAGTCAGTACAAATTGGATAACCTCGGGTTTTGGTCCTACTTAATGTACTCAAAGCACACTAGTGTAATTCTATGGTCAAGACCAACCACACCTAATTACACTACAATCATTCTGATGGGTTGCCCAATTCCATCTCGGTTGTGAGCCTCTTATTTATACTAAGCAAGGAACTGATAACATGATCTTCCGTGTGACACTACACACCATGTTATCTACAACGCAAAGTAATTGGACTTCATGCATGTACTAATGTAAACAAGTACCTAGTGTAGTTGTGATTCTCTTTTTATAATAAAGATGTTCATATAAAGAAATTCATGTCTTTCAGTATACACATCTTACAATGGCTTCCCGAGGTGGTCTTAGGGACCTGGCTTCCCGAGATGATCTCGGGAATGCGTCCTCTGATTTGATCTCCGGGGAGTGTCTACCCGCGGGGGGTCTCGAGGGATCCCCTTCCCTAGAGGGTCTCGGGAGCTCCGGAAAGAGAGTTGTTCAGACTCGCTATAACTTGCCACATAGCTTCTTCAGCCAACGTGTCGGCCACTGGGTACTCAACCCTATCACAAGTTTCTCCCATCAAGTCTGATCAAAGGAAGTGTGTCTGACTGATTAGATTAGTGTGGTGATGAAGATGTTGGGTTCTCCTGGCACCAAAACACAAAAACGCAGCAGAAACAAGAACCCACGAGCGATCCATGCGAAAGAAAACTCGTACAAAGTTCATCTATCTAATAGATCTATCTACAGTATATACCATTGGAGCATGCCCTTTGCTTATCCCGCTCATCCAAGATGCGTCGGATCTCTTGCATGTTCAAGCATTCGTGCCTCTATTCGTATCCACACGGACACAATCTCTCAACTTCGGGAGAGCTACCTTAGTTGTGCTGGCAACTTGAGGTAGCTCGCAGAACACCAAGAACCCTACAATAGGGTTTCGGCCAAAAGAGGAAGATGAGGGAGGGAAGAAGAGAATGGAAGAAGAAAATCTCATCCAAAGTCACAGGACCCTCTTTTATACTCATCTCATGAATATGAAGAAGTTTGTGTCTCTTTGGCTTCCTTCATTAATACCAATAAAGAGCACACCTTTTCATGTGACTCTTTATCTTTCCCTATGCAAGAAAAAAATCTTTTCATCCAATGAAGAGAGACTTTTCTCTTTCCTTCATGCATTTCCAACCGGGTCTCTCGGGCTTCCGACTCGGTCTCCCGACCAAGTCACCCGAGCAAGTCTCCGAGCTCTTGACCAAGTCTGTCGAGCTCCGAGCTCCCGGCCCATCTGCCGAGTGCCGAGCTCTCGACCCATCTGCCGAGCTCCCAGCTCAGTCTGCCGAGTGTCGACCCAGTCTGCTGAGCTCCCAGCCCAGTCTGTCGAGTGCCGACCCATTCTGCCGAGCTCCCAGCTCAGTCTGCCGAGTGCCTAGCTCTCGTCCCGCACTCTCGAGTTCCCAACGCGAGCTCCCGAACTGACTTCCCGAGTTCCCAACTCGGGCTCAGATTCCCCGAGTTCCCAACTCGAGCTCAGGTCTCCCGAGTTCCCAACTCGGGCTCAGATCAGCCGATCAGATTTCCCGAAGCATCGTGTCCTTTATGTGTGACCAATAGGTTCTCGTGACGTTGGCAATGCACCTAAACACTTTAGACACATAAGCAATGAGCGGCATCTAGCAATGCATCATTGCTACCCAAGTAACAAGAAAAGTCGAGATCCGACTAAACCTCCGTGACTATGATAGTGTATGACCTTGTCCTTCTATCCTTGATATCTAGATTGGCCAATGAGGCATAGACCGTGTCATCCTCAGTCAATCTTGTGTTTCTTGATCCCTGAGTAGACTCACTCAAACAAATGAGCTCAATATCTCATATTGACTCATTCGAGCATGACCATGCGTTTAGCAGTCCTACTCGATCAAGGGGCTCACAGATATCACTCTCATCATATGGGAGGGATAGATCTCATCTACATCACTCACATCCCTCCGCATAATTCATTACATACCCAGTGATCGCCTTTATAGTCCACCCTGTTACGGGTGACATTTGACGATACCAAAGTACATAAGTCCTTATGTAGGGAACCGTAGTGACTTCAGGTCTAAGGACTATTCATACTAACAGTCACATGAAAAAATTTATGACACTCATATGACAATCTATGAAACTTTCTCATGGCGGGTCAATTCAGTACATATTCTCCAATGTATACCCATGTGTCAACTTGATATCACATATCCATGACTTGTAAGCTCAAGTCATCAGTTGACCTACATGGTAGTCTCCATGCATTAATATCGTCCTTGAATATTAATGCTCGACTAGGAATGGTTTAGTGTAGTGTTCTCTACATCATCTCACTATCGATTCAACTAATCGATATGATGTAGATAAGAACCTACTACACAAGGACATTATTATACTTAGTTATTTGGCACAAATACAAAGTAAGTATCATAACCAAATATGCCTTTATTAATGATAGAATATGATACAAAATGTCTCTAGTCAATCATCACATAATTGGCTCTAGGGCTCCTACTAACAGAAGAAGCTATGTTATAGTGGGTCGCTGCACCCACTACTACTTCATTGGCGGCACGTTAGGTCCGAGGAATCGAAACATTCGTCTCTGGGCCCGAGACAATCTTTTGAAATAGTCCAATAGTCCCAATGCATTTCGAGATGAGGCAAAGGTTTGCCGAGCCTGTCGTAAGGCGAAGAGAAGCGCTAGCACGAAGCTAGGATCATCAAGCCTGTCATAAGGCGAAGAAGCGCTAGCGCGGAACTAGGTTCGCCAAGCCTGTCGTAAAGCAGTGAGATAAATGAAGCGCTAGCACGGAGCTAGGATCACCGAGCCTGTCGTAAGGTAGTGAGATAAATGAAGCGCTAGCACGGAGCTAGGTTCGCCGAGCTTGTTGTAAGGCAAAGAGAAACACTAGCGCGGAGCTAGGATCGTCAAGTCTATCATAAGGGAGAGAGATAAATGAAGCGCTAGCGCGGAGCTATGTTCATCGAGCCTGTCGTAAGATGAAGAGAAGCGCTAGCACGGAGCTAGGATCGCCAAGCCCGTCGTAAGGCAGTGAGATAAATGAAGCGCTAGCGCGGAGCTAGGTTCGTCGAGCCTGTCGTAAGGCGAAGAGAAGCGCCAGCGCGGAACTAGGATCGCCGAGACTGTCGTAAGGTAGTGAGATAAATGAAGAGCTAGCGCAGAGCTAGGTTCGCCGAGCCTGTCGTAAGGGGAAGAGAAACGCAAGCGCAGAGCTAGGATCGCCGAGCCTGTCGTAAGGCGAAGAGAAGCGCTAGCACGGAGCTAGGATCGCCAAGCCTGTCGTAAGGTACTAAGATAAATGAAGCGCTACCACGGAGCTAAGTTCGCCGAGCCTATCGTAAGGCGAAGAGAAGCATCAGCGCAGAGCTAGGATCGCTGAGCCTGTCGTAAGGCAGTGAGATAAATGAAGAGTTAGCGTGGAGTTAGGTTCGCCGAGCCTGTCATAAGGAGAGGAGAAACTCTAGCGTGGACCTAGGATCGCCGAGCCTGTTGTAAGGTGAAGAGAAGTGCTAGCGCGGAGCTAGGATCGCTAAGCCTGTCATAAGGCAGTGAGAGAAAAGAAGCGCTAGAGTTGAGCTAGGTTCGCCGAGCCTGTCATAAGGCGAAGAGAAATGCTAGTGCGGAGCTAGGATCACTGAGTCTGTCGTATGGCGAAGAGAAGCCTTAGTGCGGAGCTAGGATCGTCGAGCCTATCGTAAGGAAAAGAGAAGCGCTAGCGTGGAGCTAGGATCGCTAAGTCTGTCGTAAGGCAGTGAGATAAATGAAACGCTAGCGCGAAGCTAGGTTCGCCGAGCCTGTCGTAAGGCGAAGTGAAGTGCTAGCGTAGAGCTAGGATCGCCGAGCCTGTCGTAAGGCAAAGAGAAGCGCTAGCGCGGAGCTAGGATCGCCAAGCCTGTCGTAAGGTGAAGAGAAGCGCTAGCGCGGAGCTAGGATCGCCGAGCCTGTCGTAAGTCGAAGAGAAGCGCTAGTGCGGAGCTTGGATCGCCAAGCCTGTCGTAAGGCGAAGAGAAGTGCTAGTGCGGAGCTTGGATCGTCAAGCCTGTTGTAAGACATTGAGATAAATGAAGCGCTAGCGCGGAGCTAGGTTCGCCGAGCCTGTCGTAAAGCAGTGAGATAAATGAAGCGCTAGCGCGGAGCTAGGTTTGTCGAGCCTGTCGTAAGGCGAAGAGAAACGCTTGCGCGGAGCTAGGTTCACCGAGCCTATCGTAAGGTGAAGAGAAACGCTAGTGCGGAGCTAGGATCGCCGACCCTGTCGTAAGGCAGTGAGATAAATGAAGCGCTAGCACGGAGCTAGGTTCGCCAAGCCTGTCGTAAGGCGAAGAGAAACGCTAGCGTGGAGCTAGGATCGCCGAGCCTGTCGTAAGGTAGTGAGATAAATGAAGCGCTAGCGCGGAGCTAGGTTTACCAAGCCTGTCGTAAGGCAATGAGATAAATGAAGCGCTAGCGCGGAGCTAGGTTCGTCGAGCCTGTCGTAAGGCAGTGAGATAAATGAAGCACTAGCGCGGAGCTAGGTTCGTCGAGCTTGTCGTAAGGCGAAGAGAAACGCTAGCATGGAGCTAGGTTTGTTGAGCCTGTCATAAGACGAAGAGAAACGCTAGTGCGGAGCTAGGATCGCCGAGCCTGTCGTAAGGCAGTGAGATAAATGAAGCGCTAGCGCGGAGCTAGGTTCGCCGAGCCTGTTGTAAGGCAAAGAGAAACGCTAGCGCGGAGTTAGGATCGTCAAGCCTGTCGTAAGGCAGAGAGATAAATGAAGCGCTAGCGCGGAGCTAGGTTCGCCGAGCCTGTCGTAAGGTGAAGAGAAATCCTAGCGTGGAGCTAGGATCGCCAAGCCTATCGTAAGGCGAAGAGAAGCGCTAGTGCGAAGGGGATATACTGGATGTTCCTAGGTCCTTCCCCCTTCTCCCCTTATTCTCCTTGTCGTAGAACACTGGAAGCAGCTGAGTTAATTTTCTCCAAGTACCCTAGGGACTCTCACCGGTGCACTGGAGGTGTCGCCACATGCCCCCACCAATGGTGAGATAGATCTTCGGTGGTGGTGGTACAAAGTGCAAATTCTGGGGATCTTGACTTGCCCCGAAACCACTCGACGCAAGGCGGCTTGCTCGATCTGATGTTGTTCGAGCACACCCTTAGCGGTGTTGGCGACCAATCGATCTAGTTCATCTTTCGTCAGGACGATAGATTGTCCCACCGGCTCGGCCATCGGTGCTCCTTCTGGTGTTTTAGTGGTTTCCCATAGACGGCGCCAAATTTGTTCCGGAAGGAATCGACGTCGATGGCCAGTCACCAAGGTTCAACCATCGTGGATGCTGACAGGAGGGGAGGAACTCTGTGCCCTGCAAGATCAACACGAGCATTAGGGAAACACACCAGAGGTTGTCTGGCGGAGCCCACTCCGACGCCCAAGTCAGTGCCTTGATGGAGAGGAGTAGTAAGCAGGAAAAATGTACGAGTAGCGAAGAGAGCATCACCCCCTTACCGGAGGGGTTGGAGTACCTTTTATACTTGCGACGGCTGCCTTCGTGCGTCTCCACGATCTTTGCCACGTCCCCCCATTTGTCGGTTACTAGATAACTTTTGCAACGGTCCACGCCGTCATTATGTTCGACCCATTGCGACATTTATGGATCATGATGACTCCGCAATAATGGGTGATGGTTATCCACAGATCCGAAGAAAGGGAGACCGTTACTTGAGGCCAAACGCTTCTTGGGCTCTGCTTCCCGAGGTGATCTCGGGGACTTCTGGCCCGGGGGGGGGCCCGGGCACTTCGCTTCCCGAGGTGGTCTCGGGGGCCTAGTTTCCCGAGATGGTCTCAGGGACCTAGCTTCCCGAGGTGATCTCGGGAGTGCGTCCTCTAATTTGATCTCCGGAGCGTGTCTACCCGCGAGGGGTCTCGGGGGATCCCCTTCCTAAGAGGGTCTCGGGAGCTCTGGAAAGAGAGTCGTTCAGACTCGCTATATCTTGCCACATAGCTTCTTTAGCCCACGTGTCGGCCACTAGGTGTTGGTGCAGGAAGCACCATATCGAACCTTGTTTTGATATTGGCAAAGGATTCAAAGTTAAGTGTTATTTGTGATCTAATGTGTTCACTGAGTGTGCAGGAAAAGTCCTAGCGAAGGGCTACTAGGCACCTGGCGAAGGACTGCCAGGAAACAAAAGTCCTAGCGAAGGGCTGCTAGGCACCTGGCGAAGGACTGCCAGGAAATAAAGTCCTAGCGAAGGGATGCTAGGCACCTGGCGAAGGAATGCCAGGATACAAAGCCCTAGCGAAGGACTGCTAGGCAACTGGCGAAGGACTGCCAGTAACAAAGCCCTAGCGAAGGACTGCTAGGCAACTGGCGAAGGACAGCCAGCATCCAAGCCCTAGCGAAGGACTGCTAGGCAACTGGCGAAGGACTGCCAGTATCCAAGACCTGACAAAGGACCGTCAGGCAAAAGTCCAACCAAAGGAGCGGTTGGCATCAGGTAAACTCTCCCGAGAGGAGTAGGTGAGGACGCGTTCCCTGTCGAGGGAACAGTAGGCGTCGGTTCGACCTAGGGCTCCATTTTGGAGACCAAAGTCAGAACCAAGACAGCTAAGGCTGTATAAACTAATAATTAATTGTTTTATTGTGTTTTGGACTAACCCTGGATGCATGACCGAAGGAACGTGTGTCTGCAACTCAGAGAGCCTCAAAGGAGTGAGGCAGCAGCTGAGTAGGGCACCCTGAGTGTCTAGGGCGCCTCCAAGGTGAACAAGAAACAGGTAAAGCAAAAGGAGTTCGGCGAAGCACTGGCCGAAGGCGCCCTCTGCATCCAGGGCGCCCTCAGCAGCCAGGGCGCCCTCAGCGCCCAGGCGCCCTCAGGAGCCAAGGCGCTCCGCGCCTATGCCAGCGAGGCCGATCAACTTATGCCAGCGAGGCCGATCAACTCTATCCAGTCGAGAAGACCGCGTCAACCAAGGCGCACTTAGCGACCAGGGCGCCCCAGAGGTCAAACCTCATCCCTATTCGGGTGGGATAAAGCTTGACCGAGTGAAGTGTGGATCGGCTGACACGTGGCAGGGCGCCCCCGACGTCCAGGGCGCCCTAGGTGCTATAAATAGCACCTCTCGACCCCAAGCTTTAACAACAACTTCGAAACAACGCTTCTACGCTCTTCTGCTCTCGCGCTTCACCCCGGAATCCTTCCAACTCGAGCCGACGACGTCCTGCTGCTCCGAAAAAGTCGATCTTCCTCGGACGTCGGTAAAAAGAGATATTTAAGTTTACTGCACATACTTTTGTAATCAATTTTGTAATCTTGTTTTGCGCCTGATATAGAATTGCCCAAAGAAAACGGTCAACGACCGTGGGCCTTGGAGTAGGAGTCGACACAGGCTCCGAACCAAGTAAATCGAACTGTGTCTCTGTGTTTTCAATTTCCGCTGCGTACTTGCTCTAAGCTTTCCGAAGAAAAACGATTACCGATATTCACCCCCCTCTCTATCGGTTTTCACGATCCAACAAGTGGTATCAGAGCGGGGAAGCTCAAATTTGGTGCAACCACCAATTTGAGAGTTTTTCGGATTTACGAAATTTTTTATTTTATTTCTTTTCTTTTTGTTAACCAACACCACTCGATCAGTCTCGATTTTTATTTTCAAATAAATAATATCTGTAGGTGTATTTAAAATATTCTTACGCCTTTTTCAATTTTGAATTCTCATTTTTTCACTATAAGTCAAAATTGATAAAACGAACAACTTTTGAAAATTTGTCATAAAACTTTTTTATTATTATTTTAATATTTTTCTCAAAAATCATGCTAAGCAAATTTTTTCCTAAACATTAAATTCCTACATTTTCATCATTAATCAGAATTGACAAAATTAATATTTTCATAAATTTGTCAAAAATTATTTTTATTATTTTATTATTATTCCGCCTCGAAATTCGTGTAAGATTTATTTTGAGTTATTTCTCCCTTCTCCCGCACTACTAATCCAAGACCAAGTCTTGGTATACTTTTGTTCTTTTCTGTACGAGGTTAAACTAAATGGCCAACCAAGAATGAAACAGTGCCCGTCCACCGCTATTCTCCGGTGAGAACTTCAATTCCTAGAGAAGTCTAATAGAGTTCCATCTGAAGGCCCATATGGACATATGGATGATCATTCAAACAGGGTTCTCCCTCCCCACAGAAGATGGATCATCGATCGCCTGGGACAAGTTGGACGAACCAACTCTGAGGACGATCGAGACTGATGCCAGGGCAACAGCAATCTTACAATGCGGCCTGACCAAAGAAGAACTGAAGCGGGTCGGATCCTTCAACTGTGCCAAGGAGATGTGGGAAAAGCTAATCAATCTACACGAAGAGAGCTCCAATATTGATTTTGCATTTTCGGCCCAAGCACAAACAGCCGAGTCAGAGTCTGAACACGAATCCAAACCAGGGTCAGAAGACGAATTGACTGAGACGGTAACCGATTTCGAATTCTTTTCAAAATTAGAATTAAATAATCAAACAAATACTGTAATGGTCGAGGAAGGTGTAAATTCTATTGCAGGGAAAACTCCAAGAGAACTGCAAAAGAAGCCTCAACAAGTACCTGAGTCCAACTCAGACTCAGAATCTGACGACGAAGAAGGGGATCATCGGAAGCTGGTCCGGATAGCTCACGACCACTACAAAATGCCGAAAGAACAATCAAACAAAAGAAAGATGGCTAAAATCAAGGGGGAGACCTCTATAAAGAAATTTGGAGGTAAATTTACAGTATTTAAAAATCCATTATTTACCTTGAATAATATGATTGAATCTTATAAATTAGTTAAAGCTAATATGTTAGAAAACCTAATTCACAACCATGCTGTTTTTGAAAATCCAGAATATTATTTCAATTATGATATAACTTAGATCGTTGTTGTCTTGTTTGCTTTAATTGAGTGTTGCTTTTTATTTTTTTTTTGCTTAGAATTAGGATTGATTAGTTTAAGGACTAAAATGATTAATTGAAATTTGAACAACATAGTATTGGGTGGAGGTGAGATGATAGTACGTTAGGGAAGCCATTTTGGCGGAACTAGCCGAAGCTACCGATCCAAGACCCAAACTAGTTAGACCAGAATTTATCAAAAAGTAATTTTGAAGATGAAATTTCACTAAAAGGCTTTATCTAGAAAAGGGTTGATGATCCAATAAGGCTACGGCCAAAGAAGGCCTTGTGCCTCGCCAAGACCTGGAAGCCAATTTTTGAAATTCAAATTCAATTTACTCTTTGTTAAATTTGAATCTAACACAAATTTTCAGTTAATTTTAGATTCAAATATCTCTTTTCAAAATAAATTTAAATTGGGTTTAAAAATTAATCATGATTTTTCAAAATAAAATCCTTACTTCTATTTAAATTTGTCTCACTAAACCCATAAGGTTAACATGCTTGATCACGTAGAACTGGGTGAGACATCTAGGACCTAAAAATTGAGTCCAACCCAACCAATTAAATCAATTAAATTCAATTAAATCTTAATTAAATCAATTAAATTCAATTAAATATTAATTAAATCAATTAAATTCAATTAAATCTTAATTAAATCAATTAAATTCAATTAAATCTTAATTAAATCAATTAAAATCAATTAAATCCCAATTAAATCAATTAAATTCAATTAAATCCCAATTAAATCAATTAAATCCCAATTAAATCAATTAAATTCAATTAAATCTTAATTAAATCTATTAAATTCAATTAAATCCTAATTAAATTCAATTAAACTTAATTAAATCAATTAAATTCAATTAAATTAATTAAATTTAATTCAATCAAATTCAAATTTAAAATTAAAATTTAATTCAACTGAACAAACTTAACCCTCTAAATTTTCATTTTCACAAAAATCAAATTTAACTCTTTAACTAAGAGTCAATGTTTCAAATCATTGTAATTAAAATCAAGTCTTTTTTGTTCACTAACCTGAAATTTATTTCATAACATTTATTTCTTTCCGTTACCATTTTTTTTTAAATTTAGTATGGCAAAAAGTCACCTTGGGGATTACTTAGGATAATTCTTTTTGTCTACAGTCCGGGCTTAGATATCTATTTTTTTGGACTTATAAAAAAAATTCTATGTTTTCAAATAATCACTATATTTTTCGAAAATTGTGCTTTACATAAACCATTATCATTTCAAAATGTTTTTCGAAAACGGGGTTTATGTTTTAAAATTATCTTCATTTCAAATTGAATTTTCTAAAATATTACCATGCTAGTATTCAAAACTATTCTTTTGATTTTAGTAAACCCTAAAGACACAAAGGAAGGTCTACTTAATGATCTACAAAGACTCCGAGGATATGTCAAATTTAGGGGGAGTCTAAATTAAAAGAAATTATTTCTAACAAGTTTGAAATTATTAGATAATTCGTATAATTTGAATCAAACCTTAAAACTCAGAGGAAAATCGCTTGTAGTCAACAGGCTTCCTAGGACTGGGTCGAGTTAAGGGGGAGATCAAATTAAAAGAATTATTGAGCATTTTCAAAATTATATGTTTTCATGCATTGCACTTTTAAAATCCTTTTGAAAACTTAAATAATTACTCTTTCAAAATACTATCCTGTAAAATCATTTTGCTTATATATATCATCACTTTCAAAATTTTACGTGACTTTGGAATACTTTTAAAACCTATTGAGAATACTTTTGAAATTAATATTTACTTGACTTTGGAAAATTTTCCAGGACACTTAAGGAAAGGTCCTTGTAGTTAACAAGGCTTCCTAGGATTGTGTTAGACTGGAAAATAAACCAAGTCTAGTAAAATATTGTGCCTCCAAAGTTCATACATTTTTCAAAATGTACTTGCATATATTTTCAAAATACTATCATTTTGGCTTATCAAAATTCTTTTGGAAATAATATTTACTTGAGTTGGAAAATTTCCAGGACACTTAAGGAAATTTCCTTGTAGTTAACAAGGTTTCCTAGGATTGTGTCAAACTGGAAAAGAAACCAAAGCAAGTAAAAGATTATGTATAAGTACTTTCAAAAAGATAAGTCAAGTAATTTTTCTATAATATTTTAAAAGTACTTATGTTTTTCAAATTCATAATATCTTTCAAAATACTTATGTCTTTCAAAAGCTTAATAAAGTACTTGCATTCTTGTGCATTTTTCAAAATATTCAGAACAAGTAAACTTATTGCTTATCATATACACTTGACTCCAATTATGATTTTGAACATAAATTTTTCAGTCTTTCTAATTTTTTTTGAAATTATCATAACACTTGACATTACTTCGCTCAATTTTTTTCACAAGCTCTGATACACAAATTTAAATTTCTTTCAAAATATATTTTACAAAATTTTTTTATTGATATATGACCAAGGGGGAGAGTAGAAAAAGTGAAATTAAAAATTTCCTTCTTAAACTTTTTCCCCTATTCAAAGAAAGTTTTTCTTAGAATGGTCTAAAACATAAGGAGAAGAATTTCACATTAAGGGGGAGACAAAGGAAAGAGAGAAAAGAAATTTTTTTAACAAGTGCTTCAAAAATTTCGAAGTATTTCTAAGTGTTTTCAAATTTTTTGAGTACATATTTTTCTCCTAAGTAAAATTCTCCTTAGTAAACAAATTTATTCCCAATTCTCAAAATTTGAAACTTTGTTTAAGGGAAATCTAGCTTCAAAATGGAAAATTATCTAAGTGTAACAAGTTTTGTTAGTGAAAATGCTTTTACTCCATTTTTGAAAAACACTTTGTTAAAGACATGAAGCACTCAAAAATCCCTGTTAGATACCTTGAATAACCCTGTTTGTTTTTGATATATGTCAAAGGGGGAGGAAGGGTCAAAGTTAAGTTTTTTATAACACAAGTATTCAGGGTTTTAGGGGGAGTATGAGACATAAAAGATTTTTTTCAAAATCTTACCTTATGTGCTTATCTGTTATAAAGTTTTTACTTAACGTTGAATTGTGTATAATTCATTTTTACCTTATGCTCTTAACTGTTATAAAGTTTTTACTTAACTTTGAATTGTGTTGCCATAAATCAAAAAGGGGGAGATTGTTGGTGCAGGAAGCACCATATCGAACCTTGTTTTGATATTGGCAAAGGATTCAAAGTTAAGTGTTATTTGTGATCTAATGTGTTCACTGAGTGTGCAAGAAAAGTCCTAGCGAAGGGCTGCTAGGCACCTGGCGAAGGACTGCCAGGAAACAAAAGTCCTAGCGAAGGGCTGCTAGGCACCTGGCGAAGGACTGCTAGGAAATAAAGTCTTAGCGAAGGGATGCTAGGCACCTGGCGAAGGAATGCCAGGATACAAAGCCCTAGCGAAGGACTGCTAGGCAACTGGCGAAGGACTGCCAGTAACAAAGCCCTAGCGAAAGACTGCTAGGCAACTGGCGAAGGACTGCCAGCATCCAAGCCCTAGCGAAGGACTGCTAGGCAACTGGCGAAGGACTGCCAGTATCCAAGACCTGACAAAGGACCGTCAGACAAAAGTCCAACCAAAGGAGAGGTTGGCATCAGGTAAACTCTCCCGAGAGGAGTAGGTGAGGACGCATTCCCCGTCGAGGGAACAGTAGGCGTCGGTTCGACCTAGGGCTCCATTTTGGAGACCAAAGTCAGAACCAAGACAGCTAAGGCTGTATAAACTAATAATTAATTGTTTTATTGTGTTTTGGACTAACCCTGGATGCAGGACCGAAGGAACGTGTGTCTGCAACTCAGAGAGCCTCAAAGGAGTGAGGCAGCAACTGAGTAGGGCGCCCTGAGTGTCTAGGGCGCCTCCAAGGTGAACAAGAAACAGGTAAAGCAAAAGGAGTTCGGCGAAGCACTGGCCGAAGGCGCCCTCTGCATCCAGGGCACCCTCAGCGCCCAGGGCGCCCTCAGGAGCCAAGGCGCTCCGCACCTATGCCAGCGAGGCCGATCAACTTATACCAGCGAGGCCGATCAACTCTATCCAGCCGAGAAGACCGCGTCAACCAAGGCACCCTCAGCGACCAGGGCGCCCCAGAGGTCAAACCTCATCCCTATTCGGGTGGGATAAAGCTTGACCGAGCGAAGTGTGGATCGGCTGACACGTGGCAGGGCGCCCCCGACGTCCAGGGCGCCCTAGGTGCTATAAATAGCACCTCTCGACCCCAAGCTTTAACAACAACTTCGAAACAATGCTTCTACGCTCTTCTGCTCTCGCGCTTCACCCCGGAATCCTTCCAACTCGAGCCGACGACGTCCTACTGCTCCGAAAAAGTCGATCTTCCTCGGACGTCGGTAAAAAGAGATATTTAAGTTTACTGCACATACTTTTGTAATCAATTTTGTAAACTTGTTTTGCGCTTGATATAGAATTGCCCAAAGAAAACGGTCAACGACCGTGGGCCTTGGAGTAGGAGTCGACACAGGCTCCGAACCAAGTAAATCGATCTGTGTCTCTGTGTTTTCAATTTCCGTTGCGTACTTGCTCTAAGCTTTCTGAAAGAAAAACGATTACCGATATTCACCCCCCCCTCTATCGGTTTTCACGATCCAACACTAGGTACTCAACCCCATCATACTATAATTGGTGTTGGTGCAATTAGCCCATGGTTGATCGGTATGATCAAGGTTTTGATGTATGTGTCAATAAGTTTAAGTTAAGATTTCATATTGGTTTGATGTGTGTTTGAGTCATGCTGGACTTGGTGGAACACACATGAGGAGCTTAGCGCGGCCAAGTGTGGGAGATCTCATCTTGATGTTTGGTTCCTTGAGTTGATGAAGGATGGTGCATCCGAGGGACCGCCGGACAAGGACCAACGGAGTGGAGCCAAGGGAAGCAGGCTTCAAGGCATACTCGAAGGAAGGTATGGGGATGAGCCGCGGGCTCGTATGCATCCGAGGGACGAGAGCCAAAGGAAGAGGGCTTCAAAGGGCGACTCTAGAGAGGATGAGTGTGACTGCGTACTAAGACCAGTCGACTGGTAGGGACACCAGTCAACTAATCTTTCTGTGGATTTTGGAACAACTGGATCAGTCGACTGGCCTGGATGGCAGTTGACTGCTATTTGAAATATAGTCGTTAGCTGAACACCAGTCGACTGAGGTTGATAGCAGTCGACTAGTGTCGGGACTGAGTTGTTTTGTTAACATCTCTCTCCTCTATTAAAGGGGAAGCTTTAGGGCATGAAGAGATTACAAAATTATGATTGAAAACCTCTTAGTTCATGCTCAAAACTTCCAAACTCAAACCTCTTCCTCCTAACCCTAATTCTTAATCTTGTAAAGGGGAAGAGTGTCTTGTGAGAGGTTATTCTCCACCAAGAAGGAGAAAGGTCTAGCCGGAGATTGTTGGGGACTAATCCACCGATGGATTGAGAGATTGTCTACCTCAAGGACACACCATAGAGTAGAAGCAAGGAATCTCCAAACCACATAAATGATAAGTGTTAGCGTTTGTATTCTTGATTTCATTGTTTTATTTTCTTTCCGCTTGCATAAAGCTAACACTTATAGAAAGAATCGACGGAAGTTCGACAACGAGCTATGTAACCCCCCCCCCCTAGCCATATGATCAATTCCCAACAAGTGGTATCAAAGAACACGGTTTGTTTCGGAAGAACTCGCCGTCAACTGAAACATTAAGACGACTTTTCAAGAGGGATATAGCACCGCACGACCACCTTTCTTCAACGGCAACGACTTTGCATATTGGAAACTTAGGATGAAATATTATTTGATGAACGATATTGAAAATTGGTTTAGTGTTGTAGATGGTTTCGAGATACCGAAGGATGAGAGTGGAGCACTTCTTCCAACCAAAAATTGGAGTAAAGAGATAATGAAGAAAGCTCAAGCAAACACAAAGGTCACAACAACTCTACAATGTGGCCTTTCCAAGGAGCAACTAATTAAGTAAAGTTGGACCATTCAAATCCGTCAAAGAGCTTTGGTAAAAGCTTATTGAATTAAATGAGGGATCTAGTGAATCAAGAAGCGCCAAGAAAGATCTCTTGATAGCCCAACTTCAATCCTTCACCATGAAGACCAATGAGACTATGAGTCAATTGCACGGTAGATTCATGGAAATTATCAATGAGCTTTATGTAATAGGTGAGAAAATTGACAATAGGGATTTGTTAGATATGTGCTTCAATCTTTCCCTAGAACCACCTTATGGGCTTCAATGGTTGATGCTTATAAGGTTTCTAGAGATCTTTCTTTAGTTAAGCATGATGAATTATTTTGCAAATTTAAATTATATAAACAAGCTAACGTGTCTTCGAAAGAAAAGAGCATAACTCTTATTGTAGAAAAAGAGAGAAAGAAAAAAGAAGGATAAGAAGAAGAAGGCTTCATCGTCATCATCCTTCGATTCGGAAGAATCAAACGCCTCAATGGATAGTGATCAAGAGGCATATATGATAAGGAAGATGAGAAAAACATTTAAGCATTTTTTCTTCTAACAAAACTCATCCTAGGAAAAGTTCAAGAAACAAAAGTAGGAGAAGGAAAATAATATGCTACAATTGTAAAGAGAAATGACACATAAGGGATGATTGTCCCCTTTTAAAGAAGAAGGAAGAGAAAACGAACGAAGAAAAGAAGAAAGCAAAAGAAAAGGGGAAGAAAGTTCAAAATTTAAAGGCAACATGGGATAATCCTTTATCATCGGAAGAGGAAGAACACATTCTCTCATTTTGCACTAATAGGAGTTGACAATTTGGCCTCCACATCATCCGAGTGTGAAAAGAGCTCAAGTGAAGATGAAGAAGGGAGCTCAAGTGAAGGGGGAGGTCAATCATCAAATTTGAACATCTAGGTAAGTGAGGTATACAATCTACCAACTACCACCTTAGTTAAAATTATTTCTAGCATCAATGATGATTTATTTAAAGCTAGAAAGAAAATCAAATCCTTGAAAAATGATATTTGCATGTTTTAAGAGAAATTAGAATCCATGATTCCTAAGGGTATGCATGTTTCTTCAAATTCAAATGTTTCATGTTTAGAAAAGAAAAATAGAAAATTAAAGAAAAAGGTAGATTACCTCTCCAAAGACCTAGACAAATTTGAAATTAACTCTAAGATCCTAAATATGATTATTGGAGGGCAAGTTTCAAGAAAACGAGATTAGGATACAATGAAAAAGCCTATCATTGTTTACTTGTTAGAAAACAATAAAAAATCAAGTCTCTAGATATGAAATGGATCCCTAAGGAGTACTTGGTCAGCCCAATTAGGAAGAATTTCTATTGGGTGTCAAAGTCAATATTCAAAGGTTAGAGGATTTAGGGATGAGTCAACCATTTAAATTAAATCTCAATCTTTTTGAAATATGGTTGACTTAAGACCATAAGGGGGAGCACTTAGCCAAATAAAATTCATGATCAAATGTGCTAAGTGGGGACTACCTTTATTACATCTCATAATGACTTGATTTATGTCTTTATACATGTGAGATGTTAGGATGATACTCATAATTCACATGTGTTTATGACATTTTGATGATTATAAAATGTATCATTTTAGCAATAATAGACTAACTATGGGGAAAATAAATTTTAATTAATGGGCATCTTGCTCATAGATCATAGGTGGACATTTTAAATGTTTTGAAAACCATTCTATGTTCTAGTTATAGTGATATACTTTTGAAAAACATAGGAGTGCAAAACTAGGTTTCAAATTTGATCCAAAACTTAAGTGTTTTTCAAGTTTTTGAGTTTTGGTCAAAAAATCAAAAATGTTTTAACTTTTTATGAAAACATATTTTTCTTTATTGAAGAATAGTTTAAGAAATATATTTGTAAAATTTTATTTTTTTTATTTTTGTGGAATTTTATACGCAATTCTGAAATTTAACTCAGAAAGTTGAAATTCAGATCGGGCATGTGTCAGTCGACTGCATCAACGGACCAGTCGATTGGTAACGGTGCCTTCTAGAGTGAGGAATCTACTGTGGAGTTGTTTCGGTGGGGTCAGTCGACTGATACCTGTCTCAGTCGACTGGTACCCTAATTTTCTGATTTCTACCTGTTTTTTTTTAAATTTGAAACTTAGTCAAACTTTGATGCCACGGTTTATTTAATTATTTGGTACAATTTTTTTTATAGTGTCAGAGGGGGAGAAATGGAAGGTTTAAGTTAGAACATTGGTTTAACTTATTTTTGTAATAAATTTGAAAATTATGTGATAGTGCATAGGTTAAGGGGGAGCTTGGATGATTTTATGTTTCTTGTTATACTATGCTATTAATTTTCAAATTGTTATTTATGCCTAACTTAAACATATTGTCACACATCAAAAAGGAGAAGATTGTTGGTGCAATCAACCCAAGGTTGATCGGTATGATTAAGGTTTTGATGTGTGTGTCAATAAGTTTAAGTTAGGATTTTATATTGGTTTGATATGTGTTTGAGTCATGAAGGACTTAATGGAACACACATGAGGAGCTTGGCACGGCCAAGTGTGGGAGATCTCATCCTAGTGCTCGGGTCCTTGAGTCAATGAAGGATGGCGCATCCGAGGACCGCCGGACAAGGAGCAAGGGAGTGGAGCCAAGGGAAGCGAGTTTCAAGGCATACGCGAAGGATGGCATGGGGACAAGCCGTGAGCTCGTATGCATCCGAGGGACAAGAGCCAAAGGAAGAGGGCTTCAAAGGGCGACTCCGGAGAGGATGAGTGTGAGTGTGTATAAGACCAGTCGATTGGTAGGGACACCAGTCGACTGATCTTTCTGTGGATTTCGGAACAGCTGGATCAATCGACTAGCCTGGATGACAAGCTGGATCAGTCGACTAGCCTGATCAAGCTTTGCCCTTAAAGCTTGATTTTTCCCTTTCTAGGTTCTTAACCTTAGTATCACAATGTTCATTTTGGTCATTCCTAGATCTACCCATTTGTCTAGGCATGTGTCTCCCTTTCTTAGGGATAATGTCTTGATCCTTATGTCTAAAATTTCTAGATCAATCATGATACATGGGTTTCTTAGAATTTTGGCATGCAATAGTAACTCTATTTTTGTCATGATACTTGAAACCTAAATTACGCATAGGCATGCAATTTTCATTATTTCTAGCACACATAGGGAAATTTGAAACATTCTTAAAGATAAAGATTACCTCCCTTACCCTAGTAGCTCCCCCTTGATGTGACCTTTCTTCTTCTCTTCCTTCCCCCATTTTCTCAAATGTTCTAATTTCTTGAGCTCTCCTTTTCTTGGACATTTGGTGTGATAATGCCCTAGCTCTCCACATGTGAAGCATCTAATGCGCTTTTTCCCTTCCTTTTCCCTACAACCCATATTAGATTTCAAAGAAATTGACTTGGGTTTAGGGTTTACCTCCTTTTTACCTAGTGGACACTTGTCCTTGTAGTGTCCCATCTTGTTGTATCCAAAGCAAATGATGTGGTCTTTTGTCCTTGATTTGGTGGAGGTTGAGGCTTCTTCTTACTCCGGTATTGAAGAGGGTCTCTCCTCCCCCTCAATTCTTGAAGTGGAGACCTCCTCTTCTTCCCTTGATGAAGTGGATGACCTTTCACTTTCTTGAGTCACTTCATCTGATGAGATGAACAATTCTTTTTCTTCTTTCTCCTCTTCTTCGGATGTTGACTTTCTTTCTTCATCTGATTGGTCCTTCTCCTCTTCTTGGACCATTGAGCTTACTTTCTTGGGCTCTTCCACTACTTTGGCTTGTGTAGGGTTTTCATGGAATGCTACCATCTTGTTTCATAACTCATGTGCACTTTTGTATTCCCCTACACCACTAATTATTTCATTAGGCAAAATACTAAGTAAAATTGAGATTACCGTTTCGTTTGCTTTTGCTAGTGTTTGTTGCTCCTTATTCCAATATCTTGGCCGGAGCATTTTTCCGTGCTTATCCTTTGGAACTTCAAACGGTTCTTCAAGCGCAATCATGTAGTTCCAATCCATGCCAAACCACATCTTCGTCCGCATCCTCCAATAGTCAAAATCCTCGCGATCATAGGGAGGTGGAACGTTGATATCATCACCCAACTTTTCTACAATCGTCATCTCCTCTAGCTTTCTTGCTCTCTTGGCGGTTAGTCTGTAGACAAGCGAACCTTCGCTCTGATACCACTTGTTAGGATCTTACCGTGTGCTAGAGGGGGTGAATAGCACTTTTTCTATCTTGTCTTTCTACAATGGTTAGTGCGCAATCGGAATAACAAAACTAAAAACCTAACACATAATAAAGACACACCTATTTACGTGGTTCGGAGATGAAACTCCTACTCCACGGTTGTCCGTAAGGTGGACGATCCCGATCCTTCAATGGAAGATGTTAGGATCTTTGCCCTAGCTAGAGGGGGGGTGAATAGCGGTTCTTTGATTCTTTCAACCTACGTTGTTAGTTGCGCAACGGAAATACAAATAAAAACAAACTAACAATGCTAACCAACCAGATTTACGTGGTTCGGAGATGAAACTCCTACTCCACGACAGTCCGTGAGGTGGACGATCCCTTGATCCTTCGGCGGATCGCTCCCCGGATGCTCTCCGGCTATCTCGTGTAGCTCCTTGTGGGTGGAGAAACCTCTCCACAATCCTCTACAAGCACCTGAGCACACAAGGCTACTATCAAGCTTTTTCCAAGCAAGATTTGCCAAGAGACCCCAGCCCTATCGAGTCCCCCTTTAAATAGACTCGGGCTGAAAATCATGCCACCAGTCGACTGCCCCAAATGCCAGTCGACTGGTGCCACTAAAATCCGACCGTTACACCCAACGTTCGAATTCTTAGCCGTTTCCAGCCTTCACCAGTCGACTGCCCCAGTGGCAGTCGACTGCACCAGTCGACTGGAACCAATTCCAGTCGACTGGCAGTCGACTGGTCGACTGGCAGTCGACTGGTCGACTGGCAGTCGACTGGTCGACCCTCCTTGGGTCGACCCGATTCTCTGTGAGTTCCTGCAGTCGACTGCCAACCTGGCAGTCGACTGCCCTGCTTACCAGCCTAGGGTTTTGCCTCCCCGAGTACATTTCACTCAGCACTCGACCCTTAGGACTTCCCGAGTACATTCACACAGCACTCGAACCCTCACGACTCGACTGACTCCTCCTCCGCAGCCTCGACTGTTGCCTTCGCGCCCTCTTCATCTTCGGCCCTCGTCCCTCGGATGCGCACACAAGCCTCCAGCTTGCCTCCATGCCACCCTTCACGTACGCCTCGAAGTCCGCGCCCATCAGCTCATCGTCCCTGCACTCCATGGTCCCTCAGATGTGCACGCCAGCCTCCAACTGGCCTCCATGCCATCCTTCACCGTACTGAGGCTGTCCAGTCAGGTCCATATGCGTAACCTGTACAACCTGCACACTCCATATACGCATATCAAATACAAGGATAAGCCTAACTTAAACCCTTTGCACAAACATCAAAACCCATGGTCACACCGGACCATCTTGAGGCCGATTGCTCCAACAATCTCCCCCTTTTTGATGTTTGGCAATTCGTTTAAGTTAGGGAAAGCAAGATAGTAGTAATAGCAAATACCATGCTAAAATAAATGCATATGCAATGCATAACTGAATCTTATCCCAAGACATCCCACACCTAACTTCCCAAGTTAGGAATTTTCACCAAAACGGGTTTTTTAAAGCTTCTCCAAAGCTCCCCCTACATTGGACTTATAAAGGCTTTTTAAGAACCTCTTCAAGGTTCCCCTTACGCCAAGAATGAAGCAACCATGCTCCCCCTTAATCTTAGCTCCCCTTAAAACTAGGGTTTCTAGCAAAGGTATTGGTTTCCCACTTAAACACAATATTTCTCCCCCTTTGCCATACATCAAAAAGAACCCAATAATTACCCAATTATTGGTTCTTAGCATTCCCAATGATCCTACGCACAGTGTACTAGACCCCCATACACTTGTTCCTCGTCATTTGGGCCCAAACCAGCTGCTGATACCCAAATCAGCCTCTTACCAGTCGACTGCCCCCAAGGCAGTCGACTGATACTCTGATAATCAGTTTTCTGGCCGAATTTCAGAAACGCACCAGAAATTCCACAAATTTCCAAAAATTTCCAAACTTCGTGGACAACTTTGTGGAACCTATACCTACTTGGGAAAAATACATCTACCCATGTATCTATCACCATTCCCAAGTTTGACACAAAACCCAAAATTTTCAGAATGAAAATCAAGGCAACTAGGAGGCAATCCTCCCCCTTTACCCATGCCTTCTCCCCATTTTCATTTTTCCCAGGTCAAGTTCTACCCAACTTAACCTCCTAGCACCAAGTTAGGTTCTTCCCAACCTAACACCCGAGTTCTTTTCCCTTTGAACACTATTAAAGGCTTGCTCCCCAAGCACCCTTATCCCTAATGTCAATAAGAACTCAACTAAAGTCTAAAACTCTAAAGTTTGCAAGCACACTTGCTAGGATATACCCTATCCTAGAAAAATATGATATCATGGAAATATTAGGTGTGCTTGACTTTTGGTACACATCTAAGTTTCTTAAGGATTTTGCATTAAGTATCAACTTTCAAATTCGTTTATAATTCCATGTGTTTGTCAAAACTACCCATCATAATTCGACACATGGAATTGTCCTCAATGTTCCCTGTTTAACCTTTAAATCTTAGATACCTAGGGAACCTTATCAATCCTTCTTGATTTCCGTAAAATCCAATAAATTCTTATCAAATCATGGGATAACATTTTATTCAAAGAATATGAAATCAAAACCAAGAATTTTAGTCCTAAACTATATCCCATAACCAAATTTGCAATTTCTGATTAGCCAACATTCTCATTTTCCATTTCAGCCTATGGACCAGTCGACTTCCCATGGGGCAGTCGACTCCCAAACTTCACAGAATGTTTTCGGGGCTGAATTCACTTCGGACCAGTCCAGTCGACTGGGATGGTCCCAGTCGACTGTCTCCAGTCGACTGGGGTATTCCCAGTCGACTGCCCTTCAATTTTTCTTGCGTACAGAGATCCCGGTCGACCTCCCAGTCGACCCCCAGTCGCCTGCCACCAGTCGACTGGTATCTGAGCCAGTCGACTGGTGGCTAAATTTCAGCCCTCTTTGGTGAATTTCAGAAATGTCGTAAAAATTCTACAAATCTCCAAAAATTATGAAATTTCGTGGGGAGATTTGTGAAGCCAATATCTACTCGGGAAAAATATGTTTCCAAATAAATGTACTCCAAATCCCAAGATTGGCATGAAACTCAAATCTCTCTAAAGTGTATCAATTAAACTCATCCTAAAAGTTCTAATTCTCACTTTTCTTCAATGCATTCACTTCTCCTTGATCATAACTCATTTTTATTGTTGAGTTACATGGTATTCCACTATTAAACCTCAATTTTGTCAAATATAGCCCTATTTTCACCTTTTCTCCCTAAAATTCACCTTTTGATGTGCCAAAATCTAGGATTAAGACCTACCCAAGTCTTCCAATCCCTTTTGGCACATTTCACCTAATTTCCTAAGGAAGAACCTTTTGAGATTCATCTACCATGGACCCCAAATGCTCCTAGAGCTCCCCCTTGAGTTCTGAGCCCTAGCCACCTTCCTAGGTGACTCCATCCACGCTAGGCCACACCGGTGTGCCACCGATGACTCTTGTCCTACAAAATTGACCTTTTTAACCTTGGACACCTTGTTCTTGGTTAGGTCACTCTCTTTTCCCTTGGATGGCATCCCCTTGCCACCCTTGGACCTTCCCTCCTTACTAAGATTGTATGTTTTCCCAACATACTTCTTTCCATTTCCCTTGGAGGTCTTAGATTGGTACCCTAATCCCGATCTATCATAGTTGGGTTTGATGCTACCCAACACCATGTCTAGACCTTTAGATCCAATCTTGAATCTTTCTAGGATCTTTTCTAATGTATCAAGCCTTGCCCTCAAGGCTTGATTTTTCCTTTCTAATTTCTTGACCTTAGTGTCCACATGTTCACCTTGGACATTTCTAGACCTACCATTCTTTTTAGGCATGTGTCTCCCCTTCTTGGGGTTAATACCTTGATCCTTAGGTGCATAAGTCGTAGGTCTATCATGATGCATGCTCTTTCTAGAATTATGATCTACCTTGTTATCCCTATTCCTATCATTATACTTAAATCCAAAATTATGCACCATTAAACATTTCTCATTAATTCTAGCATGCATGGATGGGCAATTTTCATTATTTCTAAAATGTAAGGAAGAACTTGAAATTGAATTGTATTTTACCCTAGGGTTAGGAATTACCTCCCTTACCCTCGAAGTTCTCCCTTGATGTGATCTTTGTTTCTTCCTTTCCTCTTTCTCCCATCTTCTTAGATGCTCCATTTTCTTGAGCTTTCCACTCATTGGGCATCTTGTGTGGTAGTGTCCTAGCTCTCCACACGTGAAGCATCTAATTCTCTTCTTTTTCTTTTCTTGGGCTTCTCCATTCCTACAATTTATGTTAGATTTAAATTGAATGGAATTAGGTTTAGATTTTACCTCCATTTTACCTTTCGGGCACTTATCCTTGTAGTGTCCCTTTTCATTGCACCCAAAGCATATGATGTGGTCCTTGGTTCTTGCTTTGGTGGAGGATGAGGCTAGGTTGACTACTTCTTCAACCTTGGAAGATGTGGAAGCTTCCTCTTGATCCGGAATTAATGAGGGTCTCTCCTCCCCCTCAATTCTTGACATTGGTGTCTCTTCTTCTTCTCTTGAGGAAGTTGATGATCTTTCACTTAGCTCCTCCTTCTTACTTGAAGAAGTTGACACTTCTTCCATTTCGCTTGATGATGTAGATGATTCTTTTTCTTTTTCCTCTTCTCCACTTGAACTTACTTCTTCGGGCTTATGTACTTCTTGAGCTTGTGTAGGGTTCTCATGATACTTTTTCACTTTGCTCCACAATTCACATGCATTTTGATATTTTCCTACACAACTCAAAATATTGTTAGGCAAAACATTTATCAAGATATTCATTACCTTCTCATTTGCCCTAGAGTAAGTTTGTTGCTCTTGAGTCCAATATCGTGGGCGGAGCTTTTTCCCGTGCTTGTCCGTAGGAATTTCAAATGGTTCTTCCACTACCATTACGCATTCCCACTCTATCATGAACCACATCTCCATCCTTGACTTCCAACGCTCGAAATCCTCATGATCATAGGCCGGTGGAGTGTATATATCATCCCCAAGCTTGTCTTCCATGATTCTTGCCCTCTAGCGGTTGCTCCTTTGGCGGTTAGTCCAAAAAGAGCGGACCTTTGCTCTGATACCACTTGTTAGGATCTTTGCCCTAGCTAGAGGGGGGGGGGGGGTGAATAGCGGTTCTTTGATTTTTTCAACCTACGTTGTTAGTTGCGCAACGGAAATACAAATAAAAACAAACTAACAATGCTAACCAACCAGATTTACGTGGTTCGGAGATGAAACTCCTACTCCACGACAGTCCGTGAGGTGGATGATCCCTTGATCCTTCAGCGGATCGCTCCCCGGATGCTCTCCGGCTATCTCGTGTAGCTCCTTGTGGGTGGAGAAACCTCTCCACAATCCTCTACAAGCACCTGAGCACACAAGGCTACTATCAAGCTTTTTCCAAGCAAGATTCGCCAAGAGACCCCAGCCCTATCGAGTCCCCCTTTAAATAGACTCGGGCTGAAAATCATGCCACCAGTCGACTGCCCCAAATGCCAGTCGACTGGTGCCACTAAAATCCGACCGTTACACCCAACATTCGAATTCTTAGTCGTTTCCAGCCTTCACCAGTCGACTGCCCCAGTGGCAGTCGACTGCACCAGTCGACTGGAACCAATTCCAGTCGACTGGCAGTCGACTGGTCGACCCTCCTTGGGTCGACCCGATTCTCTGTGAGTTCCTGCAGTCGACTGCCCTGCTTACCAGCCTAGGGTTTTGCCTCCCCGAGTACATTTCACTCAGCACTCGACCCTTAGGACTTCCCGAGTACATTCACACAGCACTCGAACCCTCACGACTCGACTGACTCCTCCTCCGCAGCCTCGACTGTTGCCTTCGCGCCCTCTTCATCTTCGGCCCTCGTCCCTCGGATGCGCACACAAGCCTCCAGCTTGCCTCCATGCCACCCTTCACGTACGCCTCGAAGTCCGCGCCCATCAGCTCATCGTCCCTGCACTCCATGGTCTCTCAGATGCGCACGCCAGCCTCCAACTGGCCTCCATGCCATCCTTCACCGTACTGAAGCTGTCCAGTCAGGTCCATATGCGTAACCTGTACAACCTGCACACTCCATATACGCATATCAAATACAAGGATAAGCCTAACTTAAACCCTTTGCACAAACATCAAAACCCATGGTCACACCGGACCATCTTGAGGCCGATTGCTCCAACAGAAGATTCCCCGGAGCACCTCCGGCTAGCTCTTGTCGCTCCTTGTGGGTGGAGAAACCTCGTCATAAACCTTGGACAATCCCTGAGCACTGTAGGCTACTAACAAGCTTTAACCAAGCAAGTTTCGCCAAGAAGAAACAATCTTAAATGAGCTCCCTTAAATAGAGCTCGAGGCTAAAAAGACCACTACCAGTCGACTGGTCCATTACCAGTTGACTGGTCCCACTTAGACTCGACTGTTACAACCTAACGTTCGAATTTCCAAGTGCCATCAATCGACTAGTCCATGGGCAGTCGACTGATTTTTCTGTGGACTTTATCAGTCAACTGCCCTGGCACCAGTCGACTGATCCACCCTTACACCTAAGGTTTCCCTTTCCCGAGTACACTTCTCTCAGCACTCTATGTTGGATCGAGAGAATATGATAGAGGGCGTGAATATCGTAAATCGTTTCGAATTGAAAAAGAGAATACGCAACGGAAAAATTAAAACTAAACAAAACACAAACACCAAGATTTTACTTGGTTCAGAGTCGCGGTCGGCTCCTACTCCAAGGCCCACGGTCGTTGACCGTTTACTGCGGGCAATTCTATATGTGCGCAAAACGGTTTACAGAAGAATGTTACAATAGTAGTACAGTAAACTTAAAAGGACAGCTCTTCGTTACCGACGTCCGGTGTTGAATGTATCTAGGAGCAGAGGGGCGTCGTCGGCGCTTGTATCTCGAGTTGGGAGGTTTCCGGAGCAGAGCGCTTGAGTAGAAGAGCGTATTGGCGTTGGAAGCAGTGATGTGCGAAGCCTTGGGGTCGAGGGGCTTTTTATAGCTTCCCGGGGCGCTCTGAACGTTGGGGGCACCCCCCCCCCCCACGTTGGTCAGCCCTTATCCCTCCAGGATCGGGCTGAGGTTTGACCGAGGGCGCCCGGGAGCATGGGGCCGCCCCCCCCCCAGTGAGCTTCCGAAGCGATTTCTTGCTTAACTTGTTTTGCCTTGACCTTGGGGGCGCCCGGGACCTTCGGGGCGCCCTACTCAGCTGCTGCCTCTCTCCCTTGAGGCGTTCTGAGCTGTGGAGACTCGTTCCTTTGGTCCTGCATCCAGGGTTAGTTGCAAATACAATAAAACAAGAATATGTTATGATTATACAACCTTAGTTGTCTTGGTTCTGACTTTGGGTCTCCAAAATGGAGCCCTAGGTCGAACCGACGCCTACTATTCCCTCGACGGGGAACGCGTCCTCACCTACTCCTCTTAGGAGAAATTACCTGTTGCCAACCGGCTCCTTCGGTTGGACTTTTGCCCAGCAATCCTTCGCCAGGTGCCTAGTTGTCCTTCGCCAGGTCTTTAGTTCCAGGCAGCCCTTCGCCTGGTGCCTAGCAGTCCTTTGCTAGGGCTTTGTATCCTGGCATTCCTTCGTCAGGTGCCTAGCAGTCCTTCGCTAGGACTTTGTATCCTGGCAGTCCTTCGCCAGGTGCCTAGAAGCCCTTCGCTAGGACTTTGTTTCCTGGCAGTCCTTCGCCAGGTGCCTAGCAGCCCTTCGCTAGGACTTCTTTCTGCACACTCAAGTAACTTTATTAGATCACAAATAAACTTAACTTTGAATCCTTTGCCAATATCAAAACAAGGTTCAATATGGTGCTTCCTGCACCAACACTCTAACCCTAGGATTTCCCGAGTACATTTCACTCAGCACTCGTACCCTCACGACTCAGCTGACTCTTCTTCCAGCAGCCTCGATCTGTTGCATTCGCGCCCTCTTCGTCTTCGGCTCCCATCCCTCAGATGCGCACACAAGCCCTCGACTTGCCTCCATGCCATCCTTCACGCATGCCTCAAAGTCCACGTCCCTCGGCTCATCGTTCCTGCTTCAGCAGCCTCGATCTGTTGCCTTCAAGCCCTCTTCGACTTTGGCTCTCGTCCCTCAGATGCGCACACAAGCCCTCGGCTTCCCTCCATGTCATCCTTCACGTACGCCTCGAAGTCCGCTTCCCTGGCTCATCGTCCCTGCTTTGTCCATGGTCCCTCTGATGCGCACACAAGCTCACGGCTTGCCTCCATACCACCCTTCAACGTACCCGAAGCCATCCAACCAAGTCTATATGTATCCTGCAAACCTGCACACTCACATACACATATTAGATCAACATAAAACCCTAACTTAATCATATTGACACACACACATCAAAACTCATGATCCTCCCGATCATACTTGGGTCGATTGCCCCAACAGGAAGAACCGGGGGTCGGGACGCCCACCTCCGGAACTGCGGCCAGCGGAACAGGGGAAGATACGAGACGGATGCCTCACCCTCGAACGGAAAAACAGCCTCCTCAGGAACTGAGGGAAGGGGGCACGGACCACCGGAGTGCAGCCTCTTCCATCTAGGACCCAAGCCCTCCATAACCCGTCTTTTCTGCCGACCAGTGACTTGTACTGGTAACGGGACGATAGGAGGGGAGGACCCCTCGTTGACCCTCTCCGTATGAACAACAGACGAAGGAGGGCCACCACCTGAAGAAAGATCCACCGCAGGGTCAACCAACGGGCCAGAATGCCCCTGGCTCGCAATAGGCGGGGGTGCAACAGTAGCCTCTGCCCTCCCGGTGAGGCAGGCCCACGGGACGATTCAGCGGTCCCCTCCGAGGACTTGGCAGGCGCAGGGGGTTCCTCAGGAGCAGGCGGGGGAGGAGTCAGCGCCTCCCGATTAGCCTCCTCCCACTTAATAAGTCGGCTCATCACCCTGGCGAACATAACTTCCTCTGCAATAGCCAGACAAGAAGACATCAGTTAGAACTAATGGGCATTGATGAAAAAGACGAACATACCGAGGCTGGGGCTGATTCGGGTCACTTTAGGACTAAGGCCCGCCCGGTACATAAGTTCCTCACTCTGCGCCAGTCCAGGGCCACTGAACTCCATGCCGGAAAGTACGTTCCTGGTGCACTGGTACGTAGGACTCTGGAGAAACTCCCCTAAAGAAGGAGGAGTCGGTAGAGCCTCTATCCAACGAAGAGGACTGAAGGGTAACATGGGGCAGTCGGATGAAGAAAAATTTCTCCTTCCACCCTTTGTGCGAAGAAGGGAATCCCCCTAAAAACCTATGGCCTGGACACGCCGAAAAGCTAAAGGCCCCTCTGGAGCTGATCGGAACAAAGGAAGAATGAAAGAGACGAGGGGTCATGGGGAGGTCAAAGAGCTTGAAGATGATGTACGCCCCTCCCATCTAAGCAAAGGCATTGGGAATTATCTGGTGAAGGGGGATATCGAAGTAGGAGGCTATGTTCATGAAGAAAGGGGGAAGGGGGAAACGGAGCCCTGACTCTACCTGTCCCAAGAAGAAGGCCGAAAAGCCTGCGGGAGGCTCCACTGGCGTCTAGTCTACTCAGAGGATAACCACTATCATCTCAGTCGGAATGTCGTAGGCCTCAATGGTCGCTTACAGCGCCTCCGGTCTCACTCTCGAAGAGGTCGACTCGTACCACTCCGCCCGGTAACCTTCCATGATTCCTAAGAGAGAAGACAAGGAGGAGACGAACTACTTACGTTCGAAAGAGTCCTCAGAGAAGAAAAAGGAGATGAGGTGCACACAGCCACGCAGTTAGAAGTTGGCCGAACGTCCTCGCCTTCCCTTCTTATACCGAGGAAGCCGCCTTCCTTAATGCAATAGGGATGAAGCACGTGGAAAGTAAGAAACCGCCGCATTGGGGCTACACCAGAGATAGTCGCCTGACGTGAACCAGCTACAGCGGCGCACAGTAAGAGGTTGTGTAGAGGGCTGTTGAAACACTTGGCGATGGGGCATTCGCGGAAGGACCCTGTCGCCATCAAGGAGCGTCATGCGCCTTTATAACAGAGAGACAGGTATCACTGCGATACTTCGAAAGCGGTAGGATCCTCTCGAGAAGGGCAAAACCAAAAAGGGGATTTCCTATGGATCAGGGGCAACCTTTACAACCCTAGGACCCAGCATGACTACTAAAGGAGCAGTAACGGGTGCAAAAACCCACAGGGACGCAGCTTCTTCACCACCACACTAGTCCAATCAGTCAGCCACACTTCCTTCGATTTGACTTGAAGGGAGGGACTTGTGATGGGGTTGAATAGCCTGTGGTAGTCACGTAGGATGAAGAAGCTGTGTGGCAAAATGTGACAAGTCTGAGTGACTTCTCTCGCAGAGCTCTCGGGACACTCTCGGGAAGAAGAGCTTTCAGTGCCCCCCTCGGGAGACACGCCCTGGAAGGTCAGACCAGAAACCCCTCCTGGGACCACCCTAGGAAGTCGAGTCCCGAGTCTAACTCGGGGAATTATAGCGCTCGCGATCACCCAGGCCAAAAGACCCCGAGATCATCTCGGGGAAGCGGAGCCCAAGTAATACTCGACCTCAAGTAATGATCCCCCTCGTTTCTCAGATCTATCGATAAGCATCCCTGTTGACGCGGAGTCATCATGACCCTTAAATGTCGCAACGAGTCGAAACACGTAATGACTGCATGGACCGTTTCAAAAGCTATCCAGTAACTGCCGAAGGGGGGACATGACACAGATCATGGGGACGTGCCCAGGCAGCCACCGTAGATATAAAAGGTAGTCCAACCCCTCTGGTAAGGGGGTTATGCTCTCTTTGCTACTCGTATATTTTTCTTGTTGCTACTCCTTCTCTCCATCGAGGCACTGACTTGAGTGTCGGAGTGGGCTCCGCGGGACAACCTCCGGCGTGTTCCCCTAACGCTCGTGTTGATCTCGCATGACACAGAGTTCCTCCCCCTCCCGTCAGCATCCACATGAGCTAAACCTCGGTAACTGGCCATCGGCGTCGATTCCTTCCAGAACACAGAATTTCCGACGGAATCAGCTTTTCCGTTGGAAATTTTCGACGGAATCGGTTGTTTCCGTCGAAAATTCTTATACAAAAAATGTTATTTCTGTCGAAGACAGCTTCCGACAGAATTTTATTTCCGTCGGAATATTTTTCTGACGGACAATATTCCGTCGGTAAATGTACCGATGGTACGAAATTTTCGTCGGTAAAATGTTACTTACGGATTTTACGTCGACGGAGAAAATCCCTTCGAAATTTCATTGGTATCTGCGTTTATCGACAGAATTTTGATAGAAAATTCCGTCGGTAAATTTGATGATTTTTATAGTGACAGATCTTGTGTTCTTTGTGCTTTGTTATCAAATGAGCAATTACGAGATCGAAGAACCTTTCAGAGATTCACGAACCAAAATCCCTAGACAATCTCAATTCCCTCGACAATTGCAATTGAATATTCCTCCTCTACAAATTTTCATCCATTTCTTCTTTACTTGGACGATAAAATTTGTGTGATGAAGGCGGCACCTAACAGCAATTTTAGTCAATCTTCCTACGCAGTTGCGAGACAACTGCACGCCTTGTGCATCCCCCTTACTAAAATAAATCCCATAATTAATGAGATTTTTCCAACCTCGTTAATCATGTCACACTGAGTGCGCACTTAGGAAGCAACAGATCAAAGTATACGGGGAGATTTGGTCAGCTTCGCACCCACCCAAGATATATCACACACTGCAATGTCCCTATCCAATATATCACACAGTCCAATCTCTGAAAAGTTTACTGTGTTAACTTAGTCAAATCAAAGTCATATAAGGTTAAAGTGTCGAGGAAAACGGGGTTCATTTCCAGCGTCTCGTATGGCCGTGGAGTCATTTATCTGAAACAGATGGCATAGGAGACTTATTCCAATGCTGTACACTAATACACTATCCTGTGGAATCGTTTACTTCTGATAAGTGAAAAAGACATGCAAAGATAAATGGTCCACTGCTGATTCAACTTCTTTGCCTCTTATCTGCTTTCATTTAATATTGATGCAGTTAATTGGTCCACTGCTGATTTTTCTTCATTGAATAAGACCCCCGTGATATGATCGATGTGGAGAATTAAGTCCATACAAGAAAAAAAAATTATGATAAAGGTAACAGACAAATTGAACCTGAAATGATCGATTCGGTCCCATAAAAGTTTTTCATCGGTCACCAGGATTCACATCCCATTTGAAAAAAAATTTCTTACAAAATGCATCATACCTGGGGATCGAATCACGAATACCTAGATTAATAATTAATTATCCTACGGCTACATCATAGCCCCGGAGACATGAATTAAGTCCATACAGGTTCTTGGTGAGCAACTACAAGATATGCTGATCATTTTTAATTGCAAGTTCTATTACTTTGGTATAAAATAAACTCAAATGAGAGACTAAAATATAAAGGTTCTTAAAAGAGTGGTTTTTCTTTGTGTTGCTACACTTTAAGTAAATCTTTTGCTAGCTTGTTTGTCATGACTTATTCACTACATACTCGACATGGTCATCTTATCATATCCGTTTGCATTCAATCATTGACTAGACTAATTTATTGATCAAATTATTTCATCTACTTTATTATTTATACTTGCACTACCTACTTTATTAGTTATATTTTGTTTGACTTGTCAATCATGAACTAGCATTATTAGTTGGTGATTCTGTCGCGAAGCGAGATGACGATCTCCAGAGGCCAGAGTAGCTTCTCCCGTGGCACGAGCGGCTGAGG
Source organism: Boesenbergia rotunda (assembly GCA_024364735.1). Taxonomy (NCBI): domain Eukaryota; kingdom Viridiplantae; phylum Streptophyta; class Magnoliopsida; order Zingiberales; family Zingiberaceae; genus Boesenbergia; species Boesenbergia rotunda. Next base: position 319,680 of record JAGFNQ010002947.1, on the reverse strand, counting down.
TGGTGCTACCCTGGCTACCAGCGGGCTCTTGCCTACAAACGGCGACCGTTAGCAAACCCACCGGGAGGTCCCCCGGTCAGGCACTCCGACGGTCAAGTCAGTATCCGCAGGAAATATATGGGAGCCGAATTGAAATGCAGTATTAGATGAGAGAGCTCGCGCGCGCATACCTGCGGGAGGCAGAGTGAAGGGTTTATATAGCCGGGGGGGAGGGGGGACTGACAACCCCTGTCCGTGATTGACAGGACTAGTGGTGGTGCTTGTCAGCCCGTATGAGAGCACTAGGGAACGGCGCGGCAGGGTGCGGGGTACTCAGGCAGTACGATAGTACTGGATTGGCGATCTGGCCGTGAGATGTGTCAGAGACAAGTAAGACGTGCAGTACCCCGATCTCAGGGTTGTACCCTGGATATGATGGTATAAGGGGCTTAGGGACGAAATAGTCCGTGCCCCAAGCATCGACCGGCGGGTCCGGGTGTCGAGGACCGGGTCGGGTAATGGCCAGGGAGTGTGGGCAACCACGCGTCCGACTGGGAGTGTTGAGGCGCAGAATACGCCTAGAGTCGGGGGTTTGCCGAGATATGCCTGGCTGACTATGTTGGGTGTTTGGTTCGTATGGTGAGCCAGGAGCGTGGGGTGCCACGCGTCCGACTGGAACGCATGACCTAGGTCTAGGTCGGGAAATCGGTTGAGGTGACCGAAGCAGGAGAGACCAGGGGTCGGCCCGCCGACCTGCCTGCTGCTGGCTGAATAGCGCGGGGGGGGGGGGGGGGGGGGGGGGCTTCCGGGCTCAAGGACCCCCCGAGCGACGCCTTTGCTAATCCATCTGCTGGGTTTCCGTGGCGCTAGGCTAGCTGGCTGAGCGGGCCGGCTTACCCGTAGGCAAGGCAGGGATCATAAGCATCCCCCTCGAGTCTAGTCAAAGGAGGCGTTGAGTCTGACTAACTGGACTATCGTCTGTTGAAGCGAGTCTGGCGCACCAAGGGCCAGATATGTCACATCGTCTATCTTTACGCCCTCTGCTATCTGGGATATCCGAGCAAATCGAAATCCTGTGCATTAATGCCCGCGGTTGGTGAGTGTCCACGTGTCTTTTCTCCATTGCCTCTTCCCAGTGGCAAGGTGTGTGTCGTCTAGCCGGTGAATGATGAAGTCGTGCGTAAGATGCCTTGTTTTTCGAGCCCCTCGGGGCTTGATCGAACGGCTATCCCTGACCACCGCCTTTTCTGTGTCCCGCCATCGGGCGATCCTTACAGCCCCTCGAGGCGGTATAAGTAGGGTTTTATTTTTACCACTGTTTCTTTACCTTTTACCCCGATGTGCTGCGCTTCTGTTTTCGGCTAGGGCTGCGGCGAAACCTTTGGTCTCGTCTTTCTTCTCCGATGACCCTTTCGTTGGTTAGATTTCTGTTACTCCACATGGCCTCTTCATCTCACGACCCTGTGCCCTGGGATGTCACCATGAGGTCAGTCCTTGAACACTGCGACCTCGATGTGATTAGGGCAGAGTTCCACATTCCGTCCGATCATCCTATCTTGCTGCCTGCTTCCTCCGACCAACCCACCAGACCTCCAGAACACTACATTACCCTCTCCCACGATCACCTGCAAGTTGGGCTACGTTTCCCCCTCCACCCTTTCATTGTCTCGGTTTGTCGTTACCTCCGCTTTAATCTGTCCTAGCTGACTCCCAATTCTATCCGCCTCCTTTGCAGGTCGGCTGTTATCTTTCAACTGTATCAGATTCCCCTTCATGCCGAAGTCTTTCACTATTTCTTCTATTTGAAGAGGCAAGAGTTGGGTGAGTTCTACTTCCAAGCCCGTCCCGGTACTTCCTTCCTGTCCATGCTTCCGTCTTCCAACAAGGGTTGGAGGGAGCGGTATTTTTACATTCGCCCTATCGCGCCCCCGACCTGGACGACTAGCTTTCTGCTAAACTTTCCTCAGGTACCGCCCCATCATACGGATCCCCGAAAATTCCCTCCATTCAAGCTGGCCCTCTCCGTGCTCGAAGGTCGGCACTTCCCCATCGTGCCATTATTGTGTGAGAACATTCTGTCCGCGTTCGGACTTAGCCCTGCGCCGTTTCATCGGCCTGATTCTCTTGGTAAGAATTTTTTTCTTCTTCCCCTTTTCTTTACTGTCACGTAACCATTGTTTGCGTGGCAGCCGTGATGATGTATCCGGCTTCCCCCGAAGAGGGTTACGTCCTAGCACCCACGGAGATGGAGGCGCGTATATTGAATCTGATGAAAGAGCGAGGGGTGCGCGTAGCCGAACAGCGAGCTGAGCAGGAACTGCGTGCCGAGCTGTTGGCAGAGCAGGAGGCGACTCCTTCTGGCTCTGAGTCACCCGCACCCCCCCCCCCCGCCCCCCCCCCCCCGCCCCCCGTCACTCTGCCTCCGCTCCTGAAGATGAGGAAATCTCCCGGTCTGGCCAGAGGACACCCGACCTCTGAGTCATCTGCTGCGGCGCCCACGGGGTGATGGGTCCGTGCCTGACTCGGCCAACCCCGTGGAAGCTTCTTCCAGTCGGCCCAGCAAAAGGCAAAAGGACAAGGCGCCAATGACTGACTCCCCTGCGCTGCCACCTTCTTCTCCTTCAATGCCCCTGGTGGAGTCAGCTGTTGCCCCTTCAGGGGAGGCTTCCCCGACCCAGTCGGGGGAGCCTGCGAACAAAGGTTTGATGCACATGCTGCCGCCCTCGCTGTCGGACTTGCTTATAAGCATGACGATGCCGAGTGGTACGGCTTCCATACGGTCGCAGGATGTTCGGCTGTATGGCACGGTGGCAGATCAATTTTTGGTCGGCCTGCGAGCGGGCAGCTCGGGTGGACCGAGCGTTTGGGCGGACGATTTCATGGCTATGGCCACACAGGTATACATTTACGGGTCGTTGTGTGCCTTGTACTTTCTTTGGTGAAGATGTTACCAGATCTTTTTCTTTTTGCAGTCTTGGGCTCAAGGCTTCAACATGTGCATATCCATGCTGAGTCATGCCAAGGCCCGGTATCGCGCCGAGTGGCGGGCAGAGGATCTGGAAGCTCGACTCCGACATACCCAGCTGGTTTCCGACGACGCTTCTCTAAACAGCTTGAGGGCGGAAGTTATCGGCCTCCAGGACTTACTGAGTCAGGCTCGGGAGGAGCTGGAGACCTCCAAAGCCCAGATTGTCTCAGCTGACGGGGAGGCGGTTCAAGCGCGACACCGAGTTGCCCTGGCCGAGCATGCGCAACTTCATGATCGGAAGCGCAAGGAGCAGCTACGGGCGGATCTTCTGAAGACCAAGGTCGAGCTCCGCTAGGCAAGTGACGCTGTCCAGCCTTTACGAGCACAACTGGTGGCCCGGGAGCAAGAGGTTGGTTCGTTCCAGGACCAACTGCGGGCTCAGGCTGAGGAGTTGGAGAGGTGGCGCGGACGTCAAACGTCCTGGGATGCAGCTCGGCCAAAGCTGGAGGAGTTGCGCAAGCGCCAAGCGTCCTGGGATGCGGATCGGGCAGAACTGGAGGAGCTGTGTGCCTATAAGGGGGTGGAGCCGGAGAGATGGGAAACCCATCGTCTCGAGTACCTCAACTCCAAGGCCTTTACCGATCAGGTCTCTGTGCGGTTTCGGGCGGTGTTGGCGCATCAAGGGCTCAGCATGGTCCGGCAGCTCAGACGAGGTGGGTACGTATCTGCTGACATGCCTCCCTCAGCTCTTCAACTTCAAGATATGTCGGAGGACCTGCCCGACATATTAAAACAACCCTTCAAATGAAGGTCAGGCTTTCCGTTTTCTTCCTCTGATGGACGAAGAGCCCTCAGTTTTGTAATACTTCCTTTTGAATGGAATTTTCCTTTTGTGCCCATCCTTTTTTCGAGCGTAGCTGTCTTTATCTTCAAATACCAACGATCTGAGCCGAGTCGGGCAGAAAACTGAACGGCTACCTTGACGTCTGCGAGCCACACACCCCGCCGTCAGGGTGAAAGACTTTCAAGTGTCTTCGAGCGAGCGCCCACTTGGACCACCGAACTCGGCGGTCGTTGAGCCTCTGGGCCCTACAACTCTGGATTGTACGTCTCTCAAGCCATCGGATCGAGAGCCAAAAAGCTTGGAAGATCATCTGCTGGCGAGTCATCTGGGTTCTCAAGATGAGCCCGTCCTTGAGCCATTTCTCGGAAAACGTGGGTCGTCCTGCGGTCGCTCGAGGGCCTAGTCGAGGAACCCGCAGAAGCGTACCCAAGCGCGAGGCTTTGGCCGCTTGGTCGGGTTGGGTCCAGGAAGCGTGAGCCACAACGCCTCCCTCCAGGACCCGGACCAAGGGATCAGCGGGAGCTTTCCTGTGGGGATTTGGCCACTTGGTCGAGTCGAATCCGGGGAGCGTGGACCGCCACGCGCCCGACCGGGACTCGGACCAAGGGATTGGCGGGAGCTTGCCCGTGGCGATTTGGCCACTTGGTTGAGTCGAATCCGGGGAGCGTGGGCCGCCACGCGTCGGACCGGGACTCGGACCAAGGGATTGGTGGGAGCTTGCACATGGGGATTTGGCCACTTTGTCGAACCGAATCCAGGGAGCGTGGGCCGCCACGCGTCCGACCGGGACTCGGACCAAGGGATTGGCGGGAGGTTGCCCGTGGGGATTTGGGTCAAGTCAGCCATTTTTTGTTAGAGCCACCTGGTTAGCTGGTCGTCTGTTTCACCTGTCCTTTCCGCATGAGGATGGCATTAATTGTCGGGGACACTTGTCTTTCGCCCAGTGACTCCTCAGGCACCGAAGCGTCAGACATCTGTTTTGATTCTCTCGAGCAGTGAAACGCTTGCTCGTCAAGCTTGCCTGCGTCTTATCGGATCCCTTCGTTCCTTTACGAGTCAGGTCGGAGGGTTCTGAGGAGATTTGGCCTTTCCTCGCAACCCTTTCTTCGACGGCTAGGATTGGTCGCTACCCCTATATAGGGGACGGCGGTTATCTTTCCTGCCGCTCTCGTTCTCCTTCCGCTCTTCGGCTACCATTTTCCTCCTCTTCTTAGCCACCTCTTCCGATGTCCTAGTATCCTTTCTGGAATATTGGTTGACTTCTTGAAGGCGGGGTTCGTCGAGGATGAGGCCGCATATACAGCAGCATTGGCGGTCGTACTTGCTGATCCGGTAATGCGCCGCTAGCTATTTCGGTATCTCCCTCTCCGTCGGCCGATCCTACTGCCACCCCTTCTTTGTGTAAGGGTAAAGCGCCTGCAGAGGAGACGCCGGATTCTGAGCTTGAGGCTTCAGACATGGACCCCTATCCACTAGAGACCAGGTGCCATTGGGATCAGTCAAGCAACCGTTCGCCTTCCCTTGGGAGACCCATTCTGCGCCTTCTTTGCCGATGATTCCTACTCCGCCGGTATCGACACCCATTGTCCCAACTACTTCCGTTCAAGGGGCTGTCCAGCCGGTGCCCCCATCGACTCAGGTCAATTCCTCCAGTGCGCGGACCGATACGCCTTCTTCCTCTCTCCCCGAGGGAGCGCCAGGCCCTGGTCTGTTGCATCTAGTCTTGCCATCGCGAGCAGACCCTCGTACTGCCTACGAGCTTCTTGTTTCCGAGCCGTTGGGGTCTGCCCGAGTGGCCCATCTATACGCCCCCTTAAGCGACCATTTGTACCATGGTTTTCGGGCGTTTGACCGTCAGGACCCCATCACCAGAGCTAATGGCATCGTGGTGGAGGCTTGTCAGGTATGTTCTGTTGATGGCTATTGCTCGTCCGATTCTTTCCTGGCTAACCTTTCATTTTCTTTGCAGTTAACCGGTGCAATTTACGATATGGATGTTTCCTTCGCAGCTCAAACTCGGTCCCTCCGTCAAGCAGACTCCTGGAGGGAGGAGCTAGAGGCTCAGCTTCGCTACGCGCAACTGCAACCAGGCGACGAGGCCTGGAACGTGCTGCAGGCTGAGAATGCGGCCCTTCAAGGGCGAGCAGTTCGTGTCGAGGCACAACTTCAGGAATGCCTGGCAGAGCTGGATGCAGCTCAGGCGTCGACCATCCAGATGCGGCGACAAATTGCCTTCCTGGAGCATAGCGAGAGTCAATCTCGAATTTTGGGGCTTCAGGCCCATAAGGAGCTGGCTCAGGTCAAAGCGAAGCTCCAGGAGGAATGCCAGTCAACTGTGGCATTACGCGTCGACTTGAAGGCTAAGGAGGATGAACTGGCCGCCTGCTCGAAAGACCTCTCACAGGTGTGAAAGAACCGTGCGGCTTTGGACGCAAAGCTGAAGGCAGCGCAGGAGGAGTTAGAGAGGTTTTGGGGCCAGGCCCCGTCTCAGCGTTCTGCACATAGGCCGTAGTCTAATGTCATTCTTTTTCTATTCTCTTTCTGTAGGCGGGGGTCAAGTTAATATGCTAACCTTCCTTTCTGGCATTTCTCTGTAAGATGTGTATACTGAAAGATATGACTTTAATTATATGAACATCTTTATTATGAAAAGGGAATCACACTACACTAGATGTTTGTTTATAGTACAGACACAAAGTCCCATTGCTTTACATTGTAGATAACATGGTGTGTGGTATCACATGGAAGATCATGTTATCAGCCCTTTACTTAGCATAAATAGAGGCTCACAACCTAGATGGAATTGGACAACCCATCGGGATGGTTGTAGTGTAGTTAGGTATGGTTGGTCTTGACCATAGGACTACACTAGTGTGCTATGAGTACATTGAGCAGGACCGAAACCCGAGGTTATCCGATTTGTACTGACTAGATAATTAGATAGGACCTCAGTTGATATTATGGAGAACGATCCCTTAATCCCGAAATAATATCGGGCATATATTATTAATTATTGTTTCTTTGATTTACCAATGGGCGAAATCTATTCTGTTAGACCGATAGACCCGATAAGTTGGGAAATAGTATTAATAATATGATGTGCCGATGATTATTGACGAAATCCGTGTCCTGGTGAGTCAGGATGATGATGCCCCCTTGATGAGCTCAAAAGGTTCATCGTGCTAAATCCTACAGGTGGATTTGATCCGGCACGTTGATAAGGTTGAGTGGTACTAATCAAGGATCCAGAAGTTAATTAATTTAAATTGTCAGTAATTTAATTAATTAACGGGCATGTGCGATCTTAAACACGGGGGGATGGACGACTCGTAATATGTGGAGCCCATATGAAAATATGGGGGTTGGTGAGAAAGTTCAATTAAGAACCTTTAGTGGAATGGATCTTAATTAATGGATCGGGTTTGGATCCATTAGCGGGCCAAGAACCAACTCCTTCTCTTGGTCCCTGCCTTAGCCCTATATATACCCTATGAGATCAAGTAATCAAAAGCTAATCAATCCAATTGCAAAACCCTTGGCCCCTCTCTCTCTTTTCTCCCTCTCGAGTTCTCTCCTAGGGCGACGGCGCAAAACCGAAGAAGAGAAGGCCTCTTCTCTTCTTCTTCTTGGCTTCTTCTCTCTCGGTGTGGGCTACTGAGGAAGGGAGACGATCTCCCTCTTAGTTGGTGGCCGGAGCACGCGGGATAGAGAGGAGAAAGGGGCCGGCGGCGTGGAGAGGAGGCGCAAGGTCGCCGGTGGTGAGGGAGAGACTTAGAGCGATTGGCGGCGGGTTTGGGAAGAGGAAAACTCTTCTTCTTCCTTCCTCTTAGTCTTCCTCGAGCTCCTCAGCCTCTATTGGACTCAGTGTAGGTGGCCAGCGGGCTTGGCTGGCCGGCAACGCACGCGGGGAAGAGGGAGGAGGCGGCGGCGCAAACCCTAGAGACTAAGGTTTGCGGCTAGGGCAAGGAAGAGAGGATTTTGGAGCTCTTGGTGATCTCGGATCGCGGTAGATCGTCGCCCACACGACATCCGTGAAGGAAGGGACATAAGGTAGAAGACCGCGAGGTGATCGGAAAGGTATAACTTTCCAAAAGCTCCTTTGTATTTCCTTATGTCTTTTATGTGCCATGTTTACATGTCTTGTCATTTTATGTTTAAGAATTTATTGTTTTGATTACAAAATATGTTTAATAAATTCTTAACTGGACCCTGACCATAAACACAAAAGCTGACAATCAACTCGTCGCCTTTTCGCGGTCAAACGGTCGAGCAAATTGCAGGGTCAATTTTGGAAATTAGCTAAGTTGTAATTTGCATCGTTCGATACGGAACGAGCCGGTCGATGGGAGACGACTCTCTATTCGGATTAAATTTTTAATCCGTAGGCATGGAGAGGTTTCTCGGATCGACCAGGTATTCGCTTAGGAAACCCGCCAAGCCATACCCAACATTCTCAGCTTGTATGCTTCATGTGTGTTTGGTGTTTAAGTGTTGGGGATTGGGGATTGGGGCGTAAGTGACCGCGCAATGTTTTGTGTCCATTATTCAGGCAAGAATGTGATTGAGTGCTTAGGGCTCGACGAGTGGCAGGGTAGAGTATGTAATGCTTCCCCCGTGTGTCCCACTCGGGCTAACACGGCGAAGGTCTCCAGGACCAGGGTAGTTCAGTGAACCACCCTGGTGTCAGCTGGAGAGCGCCCGATCAAGAAGTTAGATAATCGTAGTCATGACGACTTAGTTGCTCATAGCCCACATGCGGGCCAGAAGTAAGGCGCTTGGTTTTAGCCAGGCCCCAAGGACTGAGGACCGAGCGGAGAGGTACACGGGAGCCGAGCCCGATTTTGACCCGTTAGTGGGCTAAAAGCCAGTAGGACCAGTAGGCTAGTACTTAGAGGGCGCGACCGACCGAGAGCTAGTCTGGGGGTGTAGGCCCTCGCATGGCCTCTCGATCGGGGACTTCTCAGGGAACGTGGGCTGCCATGCGTTTGGCTGAGAACCGTCCGAGGGTGTGGCTCGCACGGAGCGAGGATATGGTCTCTCGGTCGGGGGATCTCTCAGGGAACGCAGATCACCACGCGTTCCTCTGAGTGCCGATCCGAGGCTTCCCGGTCGGGAATATCTCAGGGAGCGTGGATCGCCACGCGTGCCACTGAGTGCCGATCCGAGGCTTCCCGGTCGGGGACATCTCAGGGAGCGTCGAACGCCACACGTTCCTCTAAGTGTCGATCCGAGGGTGTGGCTCAAACGGAGCAAGGATATGGTCTCTCGGTCGGGGGATCCCTCAGGGAACGCGGATCGCCACGCGTTCCTCTGAGTGTCGATCCGAGGCTTCCCGGTCGGGGACGTCTCAGGGAGCGTGGATCGCCAAGCGTTCCTCTGAGTGCCGATCCAAGGCTTCCCGGTCGGGGACATCTCAGGGAGCGTGGATCGCCACCCGTTCCTCTGAGTGCCGATCCGAGGCTTCCCGGTCGGGGACATCTTAGGGAGTGTGGATCGCCACGCGTTCCTCTAAGTGTCGATCCGAGGCTTCCCAGTTAAGGACATCTCAGAGAACATGGATCGCCACGCGTTCCTCTGAGTGTCGATCCGAGGCTTCCCGGTCGGGGACATCTCAGGGAGCGTGGATCGCCACACATTCCTCTGAGTGCCGATCCGAGTCTTCCCGGTCAAGGACATCTCAGGGAGCGTGGGTCACCACACGTCCGCTGAGAGCCGAGCCGAGACTTCCCGATCAAGGACATCTCAGGGAGCGTGGGTCGCCACACGTCCGCTGAGAGCCGAGCCGAGGCTTCCCGGTCAAGGACATCTCAGGGAGCGTGGGTCGCCACGCGTCCGCTGAGAGCCGAGCCGAGGCTTCCCGGTCAGGGACATCTCCAGGAGCGTGGGTCGCCACGCGTCCACTGAGAGCCGAGCCGAGGCTTCCCGGTCAAGGACATCTCCGGGAGCGTGGGTCGTCACACGTCCGTTGAGAGCCGAGCCGAGGCTTCCCGGTCAAGGACATCTCAGGGAGCGTGGGTCACCATGCGTCCGCTGAGAGCCGAGCCAAGGCTTCCCGGTCAGGGACATCTCCGGGAGCGTGGGTCGCCACGTCCGCTGAGAGCCGAGCCAAGGCTTCCCGGTCAAGGACATCTCCGGGAGCGTGGGTCGCCACGCATCGCTGAGAGCCGAGCCGAGGCGTCCCGGTCAGGGACATCTCAGGGAGCGTGGGTCGCCACGTGTCCGCTGAGAGCTGAGCCGAGGCTTCCCGGTCAAGGACATCTCAGGGAGCATGGGTCGCCACGCGTTTGCTGAGAGCCGAGCCGAGGCTTCCCGGTCAAGGACATCTCAGGGAGCGTGGGTCACCACGCATCCGCTGAGAGCTGAGCCGAGGCTTCCCGATGAGAGCTGAGGAATAGTGGGAGCGGATCCCTATTTATAATTCGCGCGGAGCAAGCTGCTAGCTAGTCCTTGCGAAGGTGTGGGCTTTTACTGGATGCGCGGAGATTGCAAAATACATCTTTTTCACTGTACTGGAGGGTGAGAGCTTCCTCGGGTTGGCTTGCTTAAAACCATACACACTTCTTTCTGCGCCGTGTTCTGTCGAATGACCTACTCCTATCCATTTCCTCAGGCATAGTGAAGAGCCTGAGATGTCGGGGAACTGGATCCTTCAGGATCAAGTTGCAGCAAGGCTACGCGTCTGAGCGACCGATGGCTCGCCAACCAGGGCTTTCCCCTTATCACGTCGTGACGATGGCGTCCAGTGGGTTGCGGATGCTTCGCCTGGCCCGGGCCTGGCCACGTAGGCCTGACTATGGTGCGCGTGCGGGAGGAAAGGGGCTGAGCTTCTTGGAGGCGGGACGGCTTTTCCCCGACCTTCCGATGGAGTGGACGCCAAGGGCTCCTGGGGCCACGTTACAGGGTCACCTGCCCGTGACGGCCCGTGCAGGGTTCCCTGGCTGGGGCAGCTGAGGAGCGCTCGTACGCATCAAGAGTAAAGGCTACCCAAACCCGGTTAGGATCCTCCATCCTTGCTTCCGATCAGGCGGGATGCCCTCCTTCTAGTGTCGTGAAGCGAGGTGGCGATCCCCAGGGGCCAGAGTGGCTTCTCCCGTGGCACTAGCGGCTGAGGTGGCGCTACCTTGGCTACCAGCGGGCTCTTGCCTGCAAAACGACGACCGTTAGCAAACCCGCCGGGGGTCTCCCGGTCAGGCACTCCGACGGTCAAGTCAGTATCCACAGGAAATATATGGGAGCCGAATTGAAATGCAGTATTAGATGAGAGAGCTCGCGCGCGCATACCTGCGAGAGGCGGAGTGAAGGGTTTATATAGCCGGGGGGACTGACAACCCCTGTCCGTAATTGACAGGACTAGGTGTGGTGCTTGTCAGCCCGTATGAGAGCACTAGAGAACGACGCGGCAGGGCGCGGGGTGCTCAGGCAGTACGATAGTACTGGATTGGCGATCTGGCTGTGAGATGTGTCAGAGACAAGTAAGACGTGCAGTACCCCGATCTCAGGGTTGTACCATGGATATGATGGTATAGGGGCTTAGGGACGAAATAGTCCGTGCCCCGAGCGCCGACCGGCCGGTCCGGGTGTCAAGGACCGGGTCGGGTAATGGCCAGGGAGCGTGGGCAGCCACGCGTCCGACCGGGAGTGTTGAGGCGTAGAATACGCCCTGAGTCGGGGGTTTGCCAAGATATGCATGGCTGACTATGTTAGGTGTCTGGTTCGTATGGTGAGCCAGGAGCGTGGGCCGCCACGCGTCCGACTGGAGCTCATGACCTAAGTCTAGGTCGAGGTGATCGGACCAGGAGAGGCCAGGGGTCGGCCTGACCGACCCTGCCTACTATTGGCTGAATAGCGCCCCCGGGGGAGGGGGCTTCCGGGCTCAAGGATCCCCCGGGCGACGCCTTTGCTAATCCATCTGCTGGGTTTCCATGGCGCCAAGCTGGCTGGCTGAGCGGGCCGACTTATCCGTAGGCAAGACTGGGATCAGTTGGCTTAGTCTAGCTTTTCGCACATCTAACGTAACTCGTTTAACTCATTAATCCCACTTAATCTATTTAATTCGGCCCTTCTTACCTCACAAACACATAGGCGAGTATTCAATTAAAATTAAATCAAATTGAATTAATCATAATTTAATAAATTAATTTTTTTTCAAATTAACGGAATCTATTAAATTTTTCAATAAATATCTAACAATAAGAAACCATAACATATCAGATAAATTGATCAACCCCGAATTAATCAAATTTATTATTTATAAGAGATTTATCGGTTAGTTAAGGATTTATGGATTCACATACTTAAATATTTACGGATTAATTATTATATTTTAGTTTATTTTAAAATTAAAATTGAATTAAATTAATCAATATAACTGATTGTTTAGGGAAAAAAATAAAATAAAATTCTGAAATAATATAATCAAAATTTTAAATTTGGTTAATTTATTCAATTTAATTAAATTTTTATTCACCCTGATCTTCTATCTCACCCACTTAGATTAGTTGACCTATCCAATTCATCCATTTGTTCCAACAAGACCACTCACCAACCTCCTTGATCGAACAAAATATTAAATTCAAAATATTTTTTAAAAAAATAAATTGATTTATTTGGCTTGTTTGGCCCACTAAATTATTAAATTTAAAATATTTTTTAAAATAAAAATAGAATAATCTAAAAGTGATAGAAAATGTTCCTATAACCATCTACTTGATCTCGGGTCTACAAGTAGTTAGATCTTTGAAGGCGACTTTTAAGAATTTCAGAATTGAAACTTAGTTTATCTTAAATTATCGGAGATTTTTCCTCCAACGGCCTAAGAAATTGGGATATTTGGACACCACAAGTCCCTCAAGATTTGATATTGGATTGAACCCATCGTCCTCTTAATTAATTAATCGGTTTGAAAATTTTAATATTTGATGTAAATTAAAAAAAAAATACATAAATAAAAATAAAAAGAAAGATCAAAACGAACTGTAGATTGAACATTCCATTCAGGGTCACATTCGACTCATGGTTCATATATAAATAAAAAAAAAATACAATCCGATCCACAAAACTCCCGTTAACGTCGGATTCCAAGAATATATTGTATAATTGCAAGCGACTTCAATTCGTCAGTTTCACGTCACACAACATCAATTTTATCCTTGTAACTTAGTCGTATAAAAAATCTACTAACGATAAAAATACTAAATTATTAGTAGAGGAATTAATTAATGTCGCGTTCATGTCACGCTCCCGCAAGCATTGCACAATCATTAAAATGTACATTCTTCTCCTCGCTTAGTATGCAGATAAATAAGAACAAAGTGCCCCCGGGGCTATGGTGCAGTGGTAAGGTAATTAGTTATTAATTTAGGCATTCACGATTTGATCCCAGCTACGGCGCATTTTATAGGAATTTTTCCTTCAAATGGGGCGCGGACCTTAGGATGCTGGACTTCTAAACTGCCCACCGCGAGTGCTTCCCGATTTACCCTGGTGACCGATGGGAAACTTCCGTGGAGCCGGATCGATCACCCCAAATTCAATTTGTCTGCCTGGTTCATCATTTTTTTTTTAAATAAGCACAAAGCACTGGAGTACTCATAAGAGTTGTTCAGTTTGCTTGCTCAATGGCTATCCATGGTTTTGTAGATTGGAAAGGAAAGCCTATCAACAAAAAACGACATGGTGGTGCACGAGCTGCCTCCTTCATCTGCAGTAAGTTTAATTCTAACTTTTCCTGCACTACAAGTAACTCTTCAGAATTCATGAATATATATTTATGAATACTGCAGCACAAACACTTTTGCTGAACTTTGCCTTCATCCCGATCTTGTTGAACTTGGTGACTTATTTGCATGGAACCATGAACGAGGACATTGCAAACTCTTCAACCATGGTCAATAACCTTGTTGGCGCAAGCAGTGCCTTCACTCTTTTGGGAGCCTTCATCTCTGACTCTTACATCACACGATTTAAGACCATACTCATATTTGGGCCTATTGAATTCATGGTAATTCTACAAGAAAATTTGAGTTTCCTTTGTTTATATCACTAGCAAATGCTTATAAAATTATTTATTGCTTTTAAAGCAGTGGTTTAAGTGAGTTATTCAGACTATTTCTCTTTAAAAAGAAACAATGGCTAGAACAGTTTGTACAATTTTTTCTTGATTTAAGTTTTGTATTTATCGGATAAATATTGTCAACAAAGTGCATAATATGATACTATGATCAAACATCCTTATGTTTAAGAAACTAATCTCCTAAAGAAATGCATGTGTTAGGTCACCTTCCTTGGAACTCACCTAATAGACAGCTGCTACATCGCTCTGCTTAATTGATGAAATATTTTTATTGGCTGACCTCGCTCAGTAGTCAATACAGATGATAATGAATTGTTTTATATATACTTTATGTTCAGTCAAAAATGAAAGTGTTTCGAAAATTTAAAACAATTTACATGTTTTTTTTTTATTTCAGGCATATGGATTACTAGCATTGCAAGCACACCTTCCATCACTCCATCCTCCACAGTGCAACATCAATGACCAAGGGGAAAATTGCCAGAAAGTCCATGGCTGGAACTCTTTCCTTCTTTACGTGGGCTTGTACATGCTAGCGTGGGTGAGGGTTGTGTTCGTGTTTCATCGCCATCACTGGGAGGGGATCAGTTTGATGGTGAAGATCCGGTTGAAGTAATAGAGAGAACTAGCTTCTTCAATTCTTACACATTTGGGATCTCACTAGGAGGATTAATAGGGCTAATTTTGCTAGTATGGATTCAGAATAACAAGGGTTGGGATATTGGCTTTGGTGTTAGTGCTCTTTCAGTTCTTTTATCAGTGCTTGTGGTTGCTAGTGGTTTCCCTTGGTATCGCAATCAGATACCTGATGGAAGTCCCCTAACCAGGACATTACAGGTTAACACTATTTTCTAGACATTAAGTTCACCTTTGATCTGAATACCTTTTGTTGGTTTTCCTGACACCTCTTACCATGCATAGGTTTTAGTAGCAGCATTCAGAAAGAGAAATGTGCCACTGCCTGAAAACCCAGAAGACCTAAATAAAACTCCTCAAAAAGGCACCAGTGAAGTGGAAGTGCTTTCACACACACAAGGATTCAAGTAAGTGCATTAATGATTTTTAAGATCATGAGTTTATCAGTGTCCTAGTCAGTGATTGGCTAATGTTCTTATAATGCTATCAGGTTCCTTGACAAAGGTGCTGTCGTTGGTGAGCATGGATCTGACAATGGCCCTTGGTCCTTATGCACTGTAACTCAAGTGGAGGAAACAAAAGTTGTCTTGGGAATGGTCCCTATCATCATCAGTTCCATATTGGGCAGCATTCCAAATGGCTTACTCGCAAGCCTCACTGTGCAACAAGGCACAACCATGGACACCAGGCTCGGAAACATTAGAATCTCGCCTGCAAATCTATTTGTAATCCCACAATTTTTTCAGGTTGTGATGCTCGTAGTCTATGACCGATCCATCGTGCCATTTCTGAGAAGGATCACAGGGTACACAGGCGGTATAACTCACTTGCAACGAGTTGCTGTTGGCTTTTTATTTGCTGCATTTGCGATGTGCGCAGCAGCAGTGGTGGAGAACAGAAGGATGAAAATTGTAGAGGAGAACGGGCTTCAAAACATGACTACTGGCGTCCCAATTCAGTATTCTGGCTTTTGGTGCAATTCTTTTGCTTGGGTGTTGTTAATGTTACTTCCTTCGTTGGACTGCTGGAATTCTTCAACAGTGAAGCGCCAAGAGGAATGAAATCAATAGGGACAGCAATCTTTTGGTGCGTGTCTGGCTTAGCTGCTTTCCTGGGATCTATTACAGTTGAATTGGCAAATAAAGCGAGTAGACATGGTGCTAGTGGAAGAGGATGGATAGAGGGGAACAACTTGAATAAAAGTCACCTTGACTATTTTTACTGGCTGCTATGCTTTATGCAAATACTCGCACTGTTGAACTTTGTCTACTGGGCTAAGAGATACACTTATCGACAGAATTTACACATCCAAGAAGGAAATCTTCAATCCCAATCTAGAGAGATGGCAACGATATAGTATATAGTATAGTAGCTAGATTGCTTGCTAGTCGTGTATGGAAGTCTTCAGTTGTTGCAATTATGATAACAGTTGTTGCAGTTATGATGAGAATACTCAATGAGTTTGAATTATTTCGTGTGTCCTAACGTGATCTCTCACCCTTGTCAAGCATGTCCTCCCCTGGTGGAGGGTTCAAGATTACCTACGAGCCCAAAAGATACTCAAGATCCAGATGAGCCCCAAAACTATACTCAAGTTGGTAAAAATCTATTCGCACGTCCCAAGACTTCTATCAATCTGTCTCAAGGTCAACACGGAGAAAGTAAATCACAAAAGCTACTAGTCTGGATGCTATAGCTAGTGCGTGACGAGGGCGGACACTAGATTCGCCAATTTTTTACCCCAGACCTTAAGGTGGCAATATCGTACGCGTTAGCCATCAATCCATCTCGTGAAGATGCCCAAAGTAATACTCAAGATCCATGAGATGAGATGACATGCAATTGTTATCTAATATCATTTGTTTTTTTATTCCTAGAGACAGTGTCATGAATAACTATTATCACTGATATCTCTAAGGATATAATGTCATAGATAACGAACCATGTATACTTTTCTGATTTATCCCAACGACCAATAAAAAATTTTCATAGGTCAAATCAATCGTCCCAGATTCGACATAATATATATATATATATATATATATATATATATATATATATATATATATATATATATATATATATATATATATATCCTGCGTGGTTTCAATCGATTGAGCATGTCTCAATCAATTGAGGCATATGTTTTTTTATTTTTTGGGATATATTATGTGTATTTAGGATTTAAGATTTTAGAATTTAAGAATTAAATTATAGTGGATTTAAACCAATAAGACTTTCCCTCTAAATTCAAATTTCCCTCAAGGGTTATAGTATTTAAGATAAATAATTTTTGATACTCACGGGATATATTATATATATTTAATGTTTAAAATTTTAGAATTTAAGGGTTAGATTATAATGGGTTTAAGTTAATAACTCTATTGTTCAGGATTCCCTCTTGAATTATAGTATTCAATATAAAAAATTTTAGATATTACCGGGATATATTATATTTATGTACGATTTATATATTTAAAATTTAAGGAATTTCATATTTATATATATATACAAATTTTCTCTGTTGCGGACCGTCCGTCGTGCACCCGTGCATGTTGGAAATTTGTTTTTTTAATGGTGAAGGTGTCCTCCCCTCATTCAGTAACATTTTTATTTTTTGGATTATATTATATATATTTAAGATTTAACATTTTAAAATTTAGGGGTGGATTATAATGGATTTAAGTTAATAAGATTTTTCTTCAGGTTTCACGCTTCCCTCTTGGGTCATAGTGTTCAAGATAAAAAAATTCTAGATGTTCACGGAGTATATTATATGTATTTAGTGTTTAAAATTTTAAGATTTAAAAGTTGATTTATAGTGAGTTTAAGTTAATAAGATTTTTCTCTAGAACTCAGGTTTCCCTCTTGAATTATAATATTTTAGATAAAAAAAATTAGATGTTAATGAGGTATATTATATGTATTTGGGATTTATAAGAAGAAATGTTGATTTTTAAAAAATAAAAAAAATAAACAATTGGAGTCACCTCCAAGATCCTTACACTCGAGGTGCCTCCATCTCGTCACTCACAGACGCACAGTCGACAGCAGAGATTGTGTGTGTGTATAAAAGGTGTATGTTAACATGTAAAATATATAGTATATTGATCCCGGCCCAGTTCGCGTGTAGCTCGATCGGTCAGCCTGGCGCCACATCAGGTTGGGTTGGAATGGGGGGGGGGGGGGTATGGATAGATCGGAGTAGGTAACCGGGCCTGAGGTCCAGGCAAGACGAGTCGCTCGACTGGGCGGCCAGTCAGATATATCCCGACCTGGTCCCACTCGGAAACGTTAAGAGTCCGACCTCGTCCTTCATCCGATATACACACTACAGTAAGGGATACCGGCTGCCGAGCCGGAGAACTCCCGGTACCCTAATCGCCCGACCCTGGGTTGAGTGGGGTTAGTCAAGTCCTAGCGCTCCATGACTCAGAGAAGTACACTGCCCCAATCCTGGAGGTAGTGGTCGCATGACCAGGTTTCACTCGGAGCCGCCGGTCGGCGCTCTCGCTCGAGAATTGTCGCGTTCTTCACAAACACCTACTCTCTGACACAACACCAGCAGAAGTGGTACAGGAGTCAGCGCAGACCTGACACCGTTCGTTCCCGAATCGCGAGTATCCCGCTGACACAGTACTCTCCTGACATACTCTTGCACTCCGTACCACGACAACTCATGCTTGTGTCAAACCGAGTGGCACCGAACGGCGTCGGCCGGCGAGCTGACAGCGCCCCTTACCCTGTCCCTGCATAGGACAAAAGGGTGGCAGGCGCGGGCAGAAACCGTCAGCTCTCTCGGCTATATAAGGCCCTCCGCCTTCCACTTCACAGGGACGCGCGCAAGAGTTATTCTCGCTACTGTTCTATTGCTTTCTTCCCTTCCACCGGAGACTGACTTGACCGTCGGAGGGCCTTCCGGGGATTTTCCCGACGGGTTGCTAACGGTCATTTCCTTGCAGGTCGGAGCCAGCACTAGCTGTACTCGGGTCCGCTTCGCTCTTGGAAGTCCACCTCACTCTGCGACAGGATCATATTTGGCGCTAGAAGGAGGACATTCTACCTGATCAAGAGTGCAAGATGAAAAATCCCAACCGAGTGACAGTAACAGTTACTCTAGAAGAGTATGGGCTCCTGTTGGCTGCCCAAGCTCAGAAAACACCGCAGAGGCCTTTGCAAGCTGGCAACCCGGTGATTCGATTTCCTGAGCCTTCGGCGCCTGGCCACTCGGGAGGTCGGGGAAATGTCGCCCAACCAGAAGGAGGCTCAGTCCTGTTCCCTGCCGCTTTTTATACTAGATGACGAGGCTCACTCGCTTCCCGCCGAGGCATTTGCGTCCAGCCAGAGGCACCGGCTGCACCTGGACAAGGGGAAGGCCCTAGCCAACCCGACTCTGCCTTCTCTAGTGCGCTGCTCCTTCTCCAAGCGTATCCTCGAGGACCCGGTTCCCAAGCATCTACGGTTCTTCACCATACCGGAATATGCCGGAACAACCGACCCCGAGGAGCATCTCATGAAATTCGAGAGTGCACTCGAGGTGCTGACCCCGTTGAAGCAAGGCCCTAAGGAATCGTTCCAGGCCTATATTAAAATGTTCAATGGAGTGACACTAGATGTGCCAACCGCTACACCCGAGGTGCTGATCAGCGCCTTCGCCCAAGGACTATAGGGGGGAGATTTTTTCCACTCGCTAATCAGGAAGCCGCCAAAGGACTTCGACAGCCTGCTAGGAAAGGCTGTCAAGTATATTAATGTGGAGGAAGCACAAGCCGCTCGGAAGAAGAAGGCGGTTAATACGCCAACCCCAAGCCCTGCTCAAAACAGCCGATCCCCGGGCGAGCTCATCCGCAGCCCGCGGGGGGCAGTTGACCGAGTGGGAATGGAGCGCAGGCATGTGCAGCAAGTGGCCCATGGGTGTCTGTCGACTCGCTGGAGGCCTTATTGTGCGTTTCACCATAGCAACACGCACAACACTGAGGAGTGCCGACAGGCTGGAAGAGGTCGGGCTCCTGCCGCGCGGGGACGGGGGCGTCAGGCATCTCCTGGACGAGGCTCTGGGGGGAGCCAGCAATTACCCCAGCAGCTGGGCTCTCCCCCCCCCCCCCTCCCTCCCCGACTACTCGTAACTTGTTCCCACCAGAGGAGCAAGCCGAGCCCGAGGAAATGGACGAGGAGCAAACCAACCAGCAGAATGCCGTCCGAGGAGGAGTTCACGTGATCTCGGGCGGCCGACCGGAGGAGACTCCAACCGAGCCCGAAGGCACAAGTGCGCCGACTAGAAATTCATCAAGTCGGTACGAGTGCCGCTCAGGCACAAGAGCCCCATATCAGCATCGGGGCGCAAGATTTACAGAGACTGGAGGTCCCACACGATGACACCCTGGTCATCACCGCAGTGATCGCCAACTACCAGGTCCACCGCACCATCGTGGATACGGGCAGTTCGGTCAACATATTATACAAGAACGCCTTCGACCAACTGCAGATTGAGCCATCCCAGGTGGAGTTAGTGGCCACCCCACTATTCGGGTTCACTGGGAACCAGGTGCAGCCGATTGGGCAGATTCACCTGGCCATTTCCTTAGGCAAGAAACTGTTGGAACTTGGATGGCTAGAGAGGGGGTGTGAATAGCCAGACACAAATCTTTCGCTTCTTTGAAGTTTCTGCGATTAGGGTTAGCAGCGGAAGAAAACACAGAAATACAGAAACAGAAGAACAAACAGAAAACCAACGCTAACTCAGAAGGTTTACAAGGTTCGGGGATAACTTGCCCCTACTCCTTGGCGTGCCCATGAGGTGGGTGATCCCTTGATTGTCGGTAGATCAAGCCCCGAAAATCCAAATAGAATAGAACTCCTTCTCGGTGGAGTAACCTCTCCACAACAGTCTCAAGAATGATATCAGATTAAGCACACAGAGACTCGAGAAAGCTTACAGAGCGTGAAGGCGAACGTTGACAGAGCACAACTCACAACACAGCACAACCCTGGCAAGAGCCTTCACTCAGCTCTTCCTTCTCGCGGTGTCTGCTTGCAGATCCACTCGCAAACTTCTCCACTGATTGAAAGTTACAGAGTTGCAAAGTTCAAAAGATGTTGTGTCTTCTTCGCTAGCCATCTCTTAAACCTCTGCTCATCGCCAGATCATCCCAGGCACGTCTGCAGCTCACCAGGCGCGTCTGCAGCTCACCAGGAGCGTCTGCAACAGGCTCCGTCACCAACCCACTGACCTCTACTGGGCTCGGTCCACTGAAAACTCTTCAGCTGAGCTTCAAGTCAGTCGCCAGCTTCTCCAAACAGTTGCCAGCCCGCGCCAGAAGCCGTTGAATCCTACGAGTGGAAAACAAACAAACCTGACCGAAGCGAAAGTCGCCAATTGACCCTCCTTCTTGGTTTGTGTCATTCCTGTATTACCTGCACACTCATCAGAGGCTTAGCAAAGCAAATCAATTCATATCAGCAAGGTAACAGCGGGTATCAGAAAGATTCAGAGCGTAATCAGAAGTCTGACAACGATTTCAAATTAAAGTTATCAGACACTGATCGGTCACCAGACCGATCAGTTAAGGCCTTGATCGATCAGGCTCCTGCCTGATCGATCCAGTGAAGCTCTGATCGATCACCTTGACCGATCAGAGAACAAGGATCGGTCCACTGACCGATCACAAGTAAGACCAAATTTCTTGGAAGTCAGCCAAAGGATTTCAGACCAACCCTGATCGGTCACTTGATCGATCAAGCTCGAGCCCTAATCGGTCAAGCTAACCGATCAGGCTAGAGCCTGACCGATTAGGCTCCTCCAGGCATGCCCTGATCAATCCGGAGACCAATCAAGGTCTTCTACCTGACCTTCTGGTCCCCTTTCTGATTGTTCACCAGAACGATCAGAGACCACACAGAAAGTCATGGGATCCAAGCCAAGATGCCCTGATCGGTCACTTGACTGATAAAGCTCGAGGCCTGATCGGTCAAGCTGACCGATCAGGCTAGAGCCTGACCGATCAAACTCCTCTCTGATCGGTCCAGGCATGCCCTGATCGGTCCAGAGACCGATTAGGCTCTTCTACCTGACCTTCTGTTCTCTTTTTGATCGTTCACCAGAACGATCAGACACTCTGGATTGGTCACCAGATCGATCTATTATCAAGGGAGTTCGTGCCAACTCCCTGATCGGACCACAGACCGATCCAGATCCAACAATTTCGACCCTAAGTCCAGAGAACGGCCTCCCTTGCCTTCTCTGACTCATTCTGGTCCCGGAGAACGAGCTCACGTGTCCTCTCCGACCAGTACACTCAATGCTCAGTCCCCCGGACCAAGACTTCGTGCCCAGCTTCACTCACCGGGACTTTGTTCAACCTAGCTTCCCTCGCTAGGACCTACCTTCACTCACTAGGTTTCCTTCCCCTAGCTTCACTAACTAGGACCCGACTTCACTCATCGGGGTTTCCGTCACTCGGCTTCACTCACTGGAGTCTCCATCACCCGGCTTCACTCACCGGGGTTTCCATCACCCGACTTCACTCACCAGGACCCGGCTTCACTCACCGGGTTTTCCATCACCCGGCTTCACTTACCGAGGTTTCCGTCACCTGGCTTCACTCACTAGGGTTTCGATCACCTAGCTTTACTCACTAGGATTTCTTTCACCCGGCTTCACTCACCGGAGTTCGTGCCCTGTCCCCGACCAGGACTTAAGCCAAACTTATCTTACTAACCTAAACTTAAATCGGTGTCAACACCAAAATAACAATCAGGTCAGACTGCTGTTAGTGAGAGCCCTAGAGCCAATCATATGATGATTACTTTTTGGACTCATTTTATCATATTCTTGTACATATATTTCTTATATATAAAGGCATTTCTTATGGTTATTGTACTTATGTGTATTGGTGCC
Source organism: Boesenbergia rotunda (assembly GCA_024364735.1). Lineage (NCBI taxonomy): Eukaryota > Viridiplantae > Streptophyta > Magnoliopsida > Zingiberales > Zingiberaceae > Boesenbergia > Boesenbergia rotunda. The sequence goes on along the minus strand of JAGFNQ010002947.1, from coordinate 297,284 downwards.
AAATAACTTAGTATAATAACGTCCTTGAGTAGAAGGTTCTTATCTATATCAATCGATTAGTTGAATCGATAGTGAGATGATATAGAGAACACTACTCTTAATTATTCCTAGTCAAGTATTAACATTCAAGGACAATGTTAATGCATAGAGACTAGCTTGTAGGTCAACATGATGACTTGATCTCACAAGTCATGGATATGAGATATCAAGTTGACACATGGGTATACATTAAAGAATGTATACTGAATGGCCCGCCATGAGAAAGTATCATGGATCGTTATATGAGTGTCATATACTTTCTCATGTGACTATTAGTATGACTATAGTCCTAGACCTGAAGTTACCATAGTTCCCTACATAAGGAGTTACGTACTTTGGCTTCGTCAAACGTCACCCGTAACTGGGTGGACTATAAAGGCGATTACTGGGTTTGTAACAAATTATGCGGAGGGATGTGAGTAACGTAGATGGGATCTATCCCTCCCATATGACGGGAGTGATATCTTCGTTCTTAATAGAGTAAGACCACTAAGTGCATGGCCATGCCCAAATAAGTCAATATTAGATATTGAGCTTATTTGATTATAGTGAGTCTACTTGGAGTTCAAGACATATAGATTGATTTGAGGATGACACGGTCTGTGCCTCATGAAAGATCAATCTAGATATCGAGGATAGAAGGACGTTGTCACATATTGTGATGGTCACAATTATTAGTCACAATGGTGATGTTGGATCTCGACATTCTTGTAACTTGGGTAGCAATGATGTGTTAGAAGATACCTCTCATTGCTTATGTCCTTAAATAGGTTTAAGGGCATTGCCAACGTTACAAGAACTTATAGGGTCACACACATAGAGCAATAGATGGAGAACAAGTCCATATGATGGACCGAGAGTAATGAAGTCAAAGTTTGACTTTGGCTAAATATGGAAAGTCCATAAAAGGCAAGTTTGACTTGACTCAAATTAGACAATTTGAGTTGGACTCGAGTTTGATCCAAGTGTTGGATGAATATAATCATGGGAGAATAATGAAGTCAAAGTTTGACTTTGGCTAAATATGGAAAGTCCATAAAAGGCAAGTTTGACTTGACTCAAATTAGACAACTTGAGTTGGACTCGAGTTTGATCCAAGTGTTGGATGAATATAATCATGGGAGAATAATGAAGTCAAAGTTTGACTTTGGCTAAATATGGAAATTCCATAAGAGGCAAGTTTGACTTGACTCAAGCCACATCACCTTGACTTGACTTGACCAAGTGATGACTTGGCATCATCATCAAGACTAAGTAACCTCCCCATTTGAATTTTGAATTCAAATGGGGGTTACACAAGGTTGTGGCCGGCCACTTAATGGCCAATAATGGCCATTAAGTGGCCGGCCACTTAAGACACCAAAAGAGAGGTTTTGTGTGGGTGGGTGATCATTCTTCTCCTCCTTGGTTTTGGTTTTTGGTTTTTCTCTCCCTCTCCTCTCATCTTGCCGAGACCCCTTGTGGTGCTAGCACACCTTTGGGTTCTCCTCTCCACTCTCTTGCTTGTGTGGATACTTCTAGAGGATTGCTACTTTGCATCCTTGAGATCCGACACCAACCGAGGAGCGAGCGGGATTAAACGGGGCACGCACCAAAGGTAAAAAGTTTATCCCTCTATAGATCTAGGAGTAGATCGGGTTTTGAAGCATGTAAATGAGCACTCGTAATTTTTGAAATGGCTTTCTTCGCTCGGATCCTTGCTATTGGGGCTTTCGGGGTTTCCGCGACGCGAAAAAGCGGTTTTCGTGGCCCTAAAAACCCTACAACTGCATCAACAGAAACCACTGAAGAGAACCAGATGGTTCACCTTCCTGATAGTGGACGCCCCCTCAGCCTACAATGTGATTCTGGGCTGACCATCCCTCAACGAGTTCCGAGCAGTAACCTCAACCTTCTATCTCAAGATCAAGTTCTCGATCGGCGACAAGGTCGGGGAGGTTAGAGGAGATCAGAGGGTGGCCCGCCGATACTACGTGGACGATGTCCGGACTGAAAGTCAGAAGGCTTAGCGCACATCCACTAGCTGCAATATGGTACAAGTCTCCCCTTGGGCTGAGCTGCATGAAGGCAAAGAGAAAGTGCAGATACTCCCCGATCGGGGGGAGGCCCGAGTCAAGATAGTCGCAGGTCTGCCAAGAGAGCTGAAGGAGCCACTGCTGGAGTGTTCGACCAGGAACCAGGATGTGTTCGCCTGGTCAGTGAGGGAACTGCAGGGTGTCCGACTGGAGGTGGCTGGGCATCACCTGCACGTATACCCCAATGCTAGGCCGGTCAAGCAGAGGAAGAGAGATTTCAACACGGAGAAGAATAAAGTCATCCGAGCTGAGATCGAGAAGTTATTGGAGGTTGGGCACATCCGAGAGGTCCAATTTCTGGCTTGGCTAGCCAACGTGGTGCTAGTGGCTAAGCCCGACAACAAGTGGAGAGTTTGCATCAACTTCTGGGACCTTAACCGAGCCTGCCCAAAGGATTGCTATCCTTTGCCCCGGATCGACCAAATGGTCGACTTGACCGCTGGGAGTGAGCTCATCTCCATGTTGGATGCGTACCAGGGCTATCACCAGGTGCCCCTAGCGGCCGAGGATCAAGAGAAGGTTAGCTTCATCATGGCAGCACGTATTGCTACACAATCATGCCGTTCGGGCTGAAGAATGCTGGATCCACCTACCAGCGAGTGATGAACAAGGTCTTCCGGTCGTAGATCGGTCGGAACATTGAAGTATAGGTGGACGACATCCTGATCAAGTCAAGCCGAGCGGCCGACCTGGTGACCGATGTGGAGGAGACATGTCAAACCTTGCGCAGGTATGGGCTAAAGCTAAACCCGACCAAATGTCTCTTCGGAGCCCGAAGTGGAAAATTCCTCGGGTATATCGTCACCGAGAGGGGTATTGAGGTCCAGTTACCGAAAGCTGAAAGCTGGGTATTTGTTGAAGTCTATGAGAAGCTGAAAGCTGGGTTCCGGGAGGTCCAGTTACCGAAGCTCCCGAGAGAAAGTAACCTACGAGCAGACGAGTTGGCCAAGTTAGCTAGCTCGGTAGGCTCCTGGGTACTTCCCGAACCAAGCAGTTAGATAATGATGGTGATGCACATAGAGCAGTAAGCCGAGTTGGAGCTCAGGACAGACTGGAGAGCACCGCTCATTGCCTATCTAACAAGAGGGACCCTCCCGACCGACCGGGAGGAGGTCGACCTTGTAGAAGGACCCTGACCGACTGGTCTCCACTTGCTTATCCTGTCAAAAGCACCATAACGTCCCTCACAGACCGATTGAAATGATGAAGACGTCAGTGATCTCCTGCCCGTTCGACCAATGGGGCATGAACATAGTGGGGCCCTTTCCGATCGCTGTTGCCCAGAAAAGATTCTTGCTAGTGGTTGTCGATTACTTCTCCAAATGGATAGAAGTCGATGCCTTGGCATGTATCACTGAGCAGACCGTTATCAAATTTCTGTGACAGAACATCTTGAGCTGGTATGAGATCCCCAAAAGCTGGTCTTGAATAATGGAAGACAATTCCAGGGTCGGAAAATATAGGAATGGTGCTCGACTTATGGTATTTAGCAGGCATTCACTTCCGGGGCATACCCTCAGAGCAACGACCAAGTAGAAGTGGCCAATCGGGAAATTCTGAGAGACTTGAAGACTAAGCTAGATCATGCAGGTGGCACCTGGGTCGACGAACTGCTGAGCGTCCTGTAGGCTCAACGAACCACACCGAGAGAAATTACATGTCACACACCCTTCCAGTTGGTCTACGGAAGCGAAGCTGTGGTGCCTGTTGAAGTTGGGTGCAAGTCCGACCGGCGGAAGGCCTATGATGAAGGTAACTCAGAAAGAAGGCGTCTAGAGCTGGACCTGGTCGAGGAAATCCTAGAGAAGGCAGTCGCTCGGATGTTCGCATATCACCAAAGAATGAAGCAAAGGTATAATCGAAAGGTTTCACTAAGGACATTCCAAGTTGGTGACCTTGTATGGAAAAGGGTCAAGCCAGTCAGCGATGTGAGCAAGCTAGAACCTCAGTGGGGAGGGCCCTTCAAGGTCATTCATAAACTAGCGTCCGGAGCATATTACCTGGAGAATGAGCAAGGAAAGAGGCTGGATCGGCCCTGGAGTGTTATTTATTTTCAACTTTATCGAGAGTCAGAGTGAGGGCCTGTGGGATGATTGTACTGTTGATGCAGTCTGACCCTGATTGTTGTTTTGGTGTTGACAACGATTTAAGTTTTGATTTAAGTTTGGTTGAATGAATTGGGATTAAGTCCTAGTCGGGGACTGGGCACAAAGTCCTAATCTGGAGGGTTAGGTGTGGAAAATCCTAGCTTGGAGGGCTAGGTGTGGAAAAGTCCTGGCTTGGAGGGTCAGGTCCTAGCCTGGAGGGCTAGGTTGATGAAATCTCGGTGAGTGAAGCCGGGTCCTGGTGAGTGAAGCCAGGTGATGGAAATCCCGGTGAGTGAAGTCGGGTCCTGGTGAGTGAAGTCAGGTGATGGAAATCCTGGTGAGTGAAGCCGGGTCCTGGTGAGTGAAGCCAGGTGATGGAAATCCCGGTGAGTGAAGCCGGGTCCTAGTGAGTGAAGCCAGGTGATTGAAATCCTAGTGAGTGAAGCTAGGTTGACATCCTGGTGAGTGAAGCCGGGTCCTGGTGAGTGAAGCCGGGTGACCGAAACCCTGGTGAGTGAAGCCAGGTCCTAGCTTGGAGGGCTAGGTTGAAGTCTCAGTGAGTGAAGTTGGGCATGGCACGAGTCAGAGAAGGGCTGGAGGCTTGTTTTCGTGACTTAGAGTGCATTTGGGCTTGCCTGGATCGGTCTGGTGACCGATCAGGGAAGTTGGCACGGTGCTCCTTCATGGATCGGTCTGGTGACCGATCCAGCGATGGCTGATCGGTCTGGTGACCGATCAGGGAGCATACGTTTCACCTGCTGCTCTGCTCCGGATCAGTCCGGTGACCGATCAGGGAGCATCCAGTAGGTTTTGGGAACCTTACTGATCTGCTCCTGATCGGTCTGGTGACCGATCAGGGATACTATTCAAATGGATCTAGTGAACGATCATTTGTCGCAAGGTTCTCACTATAACCGATCAGGATGACTCCTGGTCGGTCAGGAAGCAGCCTGATTGGTCTGGTGACCGATCAGGCTGGAGCCTGATTGATCTGGGGACCAATCTGGAGTGTGCAACAGACTGCTGGATAGGTCTGGGGACCAATCAGGAGTGTGTAGAAGACTGCTGGATCGGTCTAGTGACCGATCAGGGTCCTTCCTGATCGGTCTGGTGACCGATCAGGAGTAGAACTTTAATTCAAATACGCTGTCAGAAGCTCTGATCGCGACTGTTTTCTCTGCCGATTCTCTGATACATTGCTGATTTCATTTGATATGCATTGCTAAGCCTCTGGTGGAGTGTGCAGGTGATAGCAGGTGATTCAAACACTCAAGGAGGGTCAATGGGAGGCTTTCCTTGGAGCAGGTTTGTTTGTTTCTCCTTCTCAGGTTTCAACGGCAACTGATGTTGGTGCAGACAGCACCCAAGTCGAACCTATGTTTTGATTAATGGCAAAGGGTTCAAAAGTTAAGATGTTATGTTTATCTAACATGCTACCTGAGTGTGCAGATTGAAGTCCTAGCGAAGGACTGCTAGGCATCGGAACCCTAAGACCCAGCGAAGGGCTGCTGGGCACCTAGCGAAGGGCTGCTAGGAAGCAAAAACCTAGCGAAGGACTGCTAGGCACCAGGCGAAGGACTGCTTGGAACCGAAGCCCTAGCGAAGGACAGCTAGGCTCCAGGCGAAGGACTGCTTGGAACTGAAGACCTGGCGAAGGACTGCTGGGCACCTGGCGAAGGACTGCTGGGCAAAAGTCCAACCGGAGGAGCCGGTTGGCAACAGGTAAATTCTCCTGAGAGGAGTAGGTGAGGACGCGTTCCCCGTCGAGGGAACAGTAGGCGTCGGTTCGACCTAGGGTTCCATTTTGGAGACCCAAAGTCAGAACCAAGACAGCTAAGGCTGTATAAACCTAATACTTTATTGCTTCATATTGTTTTGGACTAACCCTGGATGCAGGACCGAAGGAACGTGTGTCTGCAGCTCAGAATGCCCAAAGGAGAGAGGCAAGTAGCTGAGCAGGGCGCCCCCAGTGTCCCGGGCGCCCCCAAGGCCAATACAAAACAAGTTAAGCAAAGAAGTGCTTCGGTAGCTTACTGGGCGGGGCGCCCCCAGCGTCCCGGGCGCCCCCAGTGCCCAGGGCGCCCCGCGCTTAAGCCAACGAAGCGGATAAAGTTTCATCCAGCCGAGAAGCTCGCTGAAAGGGTCAACCAGGGCGCCCCCTGCTTCCCGGGCGCCCCCGTCAAGGTTCGATCCCTATTTTGGAGGGATAAAAAGCTGACCGAAACTGTTGCGGATCAAAGGCCACGTGGAGGGCGCCCCCAATGTCCCGGGCGCCCCAGACCTACTATATAAAGCCCTCGACCCCCAAGGCTTCTCAATAACTGCTTCCAACGCCAATACGCTCTTCTACTCAAGCGCTCTGCTCCAGAAACCTCCCAACTCGAGATACAAGCGCCGACGACGTCCCTCTGCTCCGAGAAACATTCTACACTGGACGTCGGTAACGAGGAGCTGTCATTTCATTTGTTTTATACTACAACTGTAATCTTTCTGTAAAACTCTTTGCGCACATATAGAATTGCCCCCAGTAAACGGTCAACGACCGTGGGCCTTGGAGTAGGAGCCGACCGCGACTCCGAACCAAGTAAAACTACTTGCGTTTTTTGTTTGATTTGATTTTCCGCTGCGTATGCTCTTATCTTTAATCCGAAAACGATTTATGATATTCACCCCCCCCTCTATCGTATTCTCTCGATCCAACAAGTGGTATCAGAGCGGGGAAGCTCAAAATTGGTGCAACCACCAATTTGAGAATTTTTCGAATTTTTACGAAATCTTTTTAATTTTTTTTGAATTTTCATCGTTAATCGAGGTTGGTGCAACACCCCTCGATAAATTTTTTTTTCTCCCGCACTACTAATCCAAGACCAAGTCTTGGGATATTTTTTTTTCTTTTTACTCTTAGTTTTAGTTAAATGGCCATGCAAGAAGGATTCAGCACAGCCAGACCTCCACTTTTCAGTGGAGAAGACTTTTCCTACTGGAAAAGTCGAATGGAGGTCCACCTGAAAACTCAGGTGGACATGTGGATAATCATCCAGTCTGGACTGGAGATTCCAAAGAACGTTGAAGGAGTACCACAGCCGTACACTGAGTGGGATACCGCTCTGAAAAGAAGAATTGAAGCTGATGCAAAAGCGACTCAGACCCTTCAATGCGGCCTGACTAAGGAAGAGTTGAATCGGGTAGGACTATTCAACAGTGCCAAGGAGCTGTGGTGCAAGCTGATCGAGCTGCACAAAGGAACTTCCGACACTCGAATCAGCAAGAGAGATCTCCTCCTGAACAAGTTGTACACGATCAAGATGAATGACAACGAAACAGCAGCCCAGCTCCATGCCAGAATTTAGGAGTTAATGAACGGACTACACACAATCGGTCACAAGGTAGAAAACCGTGACCTGATAAGGTATGCTCTCAATGCTTTCCCGAGAAACACCTTGTGGGCATCTATGGTAGATGCATACAAGGTTTCAAGGGACCTTTCAAAAATAAAGTTAGATGAACTATTTTCTGAATTAGAATTGCATGAGCAGACTAACAGCAATCTGGCCGAGAAAGGCATCGCTTTTCTTGCAGGTAAAGCTGGAAAGACAACTAAGAAAAAGCCTCAACCTGCACCCGAGTCTGATTCAGACTCAGACTCAGAAGACAGCGAGGGAAATCGACCGAAGCTGGTTCGGCTAGCCCGAGACTACTACAAAGAACTAAAGAACCAGACCAACAGAAGAAAAGTCAGCCGAAGAAAGGAAGAACCAGCTGAACCCTCAAATGACAAGAACAAACCAAACGTGACCTGTTACGAGTGCAAGAAGAAGGGTCACTACAAGACGGAGTGTCCGAACCTAAAGGAGACCAAGAAGACTAGAAGGAAGAAGGCACTTCAGGCAACGTGGGACGAGTCCTCCTCCGAAGAAGAAGAAGAGGTCCCACAGTCGAACCTGCTAGCCCTAACCGCTCAGAAGAAATAGAAACCGAGTCAGAGTCAGAGCCGGACGACGGCAAACTTACATTCTCAGAGGACGGTGAAATAACTGTAAGTGGTTTTTCAAGAAATCAGTTAAATGAATTAATTTCCTATCTTTCTCGAGATTTGGCGAAAGCTAAACTCCGAGTCGAATCTCTCCGACAGGAAGTAAAACTCCTGAAAGAGAGAGCTGACTCTAGATCCTTAACTGAGAAGGTCCAAGAAGGAACCTCTACTCAAGTTGAAAAACTTGAGAAAGAGAACTCCTCCTTGAAAACTCAAGTTAAGGACCTTAGATCAGCTTTAGAACGGTTCACTTCTGGTTCCAAGGGTCTTGACATGATTCTTGGAAAATAGAAGTCGGTTCTAAATCGATCCGGACTAGGCTATAGAACCAAATCTAGACAAAGATCCTACTATGCTGTACTGAACCAGTCCAGACCAAAAGTTCAGGCATGGGTACCCAAACTGTGCCTGAACAAACAAACTGGATCAAATCAGTATTGGATCCCCAAGGACAAGATTCACATCTTGCCAAACCATTATCGTGGCTTTAGTCCAGGGGAGCCAAATTAAGAACTATATTTATAATTAGATAAATTTCAACTCTTGTTTTCAAAATGCATGATTGCTTGTTTATTTAATTTCTGCAATTTACCATGCTTAGACTTAGGAATGGTTAGTTTAAGGACTGAACCAACTTAATTGAAATTTGAATAACATAGTATTGGGTGGCGGTGAGATGATAGTACGTTAGGGAAGCCAATTCTAATAAGGTCAAGTATTCTCTACTTGGTCTCTTTAGACTGGTGAAACTAGCCGAAGCTACCGATCCAAGACCCAAACTAGTTAGACCAGAATTTTTCAAGAAATAGTTTTGAAAATGAAATTTCATTAAAAGGCTTTGTCAAGGAAAGGGTTGATGATCCAATAAGGCTACGGCCAAAGAAGGCCCAGTGCCTCGCCAAGACCTGGAAGCCGATTTTTGAAATTCAAATTCAAATTATTCTTTGTCAAATTCGAATCTAACACAAATTTTCAGTTAATTATAGATTCAAACATTATTTTTAAAATAAACTCAAAATCAATTGCTTTCAAAATTAATTAGACTTTTTCAAAATAAATCATGATTTGTTCAAAACCTGTCTCACAAAACCTGTAAGGCTAACGTGATTGATAACCCTAGATTGGGTGAGACAGACTAGGCTGTGAAAATCAATTTAGGCTAATCCTGATTCTAATTGGATCCAAATCAACAAAACTCTTTATGTGTAGGAACATAAAGATTTGGACCAATGGATGTTGGATAGCGGATGCTCCAGACACATGACTGGGGACAAATTGAAATTCACCAAACTCAAGTTCAAAAACCTAGGCTCAGTAGCATTTGGCAACAATGCTACACTCAAGGTGATTGGGTCAGGTAATATTGAACTTAAATCTGACTTTGTTATTAAGAAAGTTCTTTTGGTTGAAAATTTTAAATTTAACTTGCTTAGCATAAGTCAATTATGTGATACTGGTTATGTAGTTACCTTTACCAATTCTAACTGCCTGATTAGAAATTTGCAAGACTCAGAAATCATGCTTAAGGGCACTAGGAAAAATAATGTTTACACTATAAACCTACCTCTAGTACCTAAGTGCATGTTAACTCAGTTAGAACAATCAAACCTCTGGCATAGGAGATTAGGTCACACAAATTTGAGAATAATTTCGAAAATCACCCAACTCGGCCTAATTAAAGGTATCCCTAAAATTAAAAATCATGAAAACTTAATATGTGAATCATGTAATCAAGGTAAACAAACCAGATCTAATCACAAACTAATTCAATCTGATCTAACTCAAACCACACTTGAGCTCCTGCACCTTGACTTATTTGATTCACATGGAGCCAAGTCACTAAGCGGAAACCGGTACTGCTTAGTAATAGTTGATGATTACTCTAGGTTTACCTGGGTTAGGTTTCTAAAGACCAAAGATGAAACCCTAAAACTATTTAATGACTTTTGTAAGCTAATTGAGAATCAAAATGATACAAAAATCAAAAGGCTTAGGAGTGACCACGGGGGAGAATTTGAAAGTCAACGATTCGAGGAATTTTGTAAGGTAAATGAGTATATACATGAATTTTCGTGTCCTAGAACTCCTCAGCAAAATGGCATAGTCGAAAGGAAAAATAGAACCCTACAGGAAGCGCTAGGGCTATGCTCAATGAATACAACTTAGCTAACCAATATTGGGCAGAAGCAATTAGTACGGCTTGCTACATCCAAAATAGGGTACTAATTAACAGACGACACAATAAAACACCCTATGAACTATACTACCATAGACTTCCAAATCTACACTACCTAAGGGTCTTTGGGTGCAAAGTTCATATCCTAAACACCAAGGACTATCTAGGGAAATTCCAGTCTAAGTCAACCCCAGGCATCTTCCTAGGATATTCAACCACAAGTAGAGCCTATAGGGTTTACAACAAACAAACTAAGAAAATTGAAGAAACAACAAACTTAATATTTGATGAAGAAATCAACTCAAAATCTGATAATCCAGATCTAACTTCATCAAATGCTGATCAAGAAGATAATGAACAAACTGTTGAACATTTAATTGAACCCTTGAATGAACTAACTATTGAACCAACTTCTGAGTCAATTGAACCAAATGTTGAACCAAACATTGAACCACACAGTGAACCAAACCGACCAGCCGGACCTGAGGCTGAACCAAGTTCTAGAAAAACCAAGAAACCCAGACTCAGTCACCCAACCGATCAAATTGTGGGTGATCCAACTCTAGGAGTCAGAACTAGGTCTTCCTATAGAAATCTTAGTCAGATAGCAATGATTTCAAAAATTGAACCTAAGACTATAGAGGAAGCCCTACCTGATCCTGATTGGATCATAGCAATGCAAGAAGAGTTAGCCCAATTTGAGAGAAACTAAGTCTGGGAATTAGTACCTAAACCTGAGGGAAAATCCGTCATTGACACTAAGTGGGTTTTTAGGAATAAGTTAAATGATCAAGGAGATATAGTCAGAAATAAAGCCCGCTTAGTAGCGAAAGGATTCAGTCAGGTAGAAGGGTTAGATTACGACGAAACCTATGCCCCGGTAGCTAGACTTGAGTCCATTAGGATGTTATTGGCCTTTGCATCCCATAAAGGATTTAAACTATACCAAATGGATGTAAAGTCAGCCTTTCTAAATGGATTCATTAAGGAAGAAGTCTATGTAGGACAACCCCCTGGTTTTGAGGACTTAGAAAGACCTGACCATGTTTACAAACTTACCAAAGCACTTTATGGACTAAAACAAGCACCTAGGGCCTGGTATGAACGCTTATCCACTTACCTAATTTCTAAAGAATTTAAACAAGGACAAATCGATTCAACCCTATTTATTAAAACCTTAGGAAAAGAAATCTTTATTGTCCAAATCTATGTCGATGACATAATCTTTGGGTCCACCAACTCAAACTTCCTAAAAGAATTTGTTAAAATAATGGAAAATGAATTTGAAATGAGCTTAGTTGGTGAGCTCAATTTCTTTCTAGGGTTACAAATTAAACAAACTAGGGATGGAAACTATGTCCATCAGTCCAAATATGCTAAGGAATTAATAAAGAAATTTAAAATGGATAACTCCAAAAGCATAAGTACTCCAATGGCCACTAATATAAAAATAGATAGTGACCCTGATGGAAAACAAGTAGACCTTAAACTTTATAGGAGTATGATTGGAAGCCTACTATACCTCACAGCCAGCAGACCTGATATCCTTTTCTCTGTAGGAATGTGTGCTAGATACCAAACCTGTGCTAAGGAAACGCACTTAGCGGCCCTAAAAAGAATATTAAGATACATTAAGGGCACCCTAAATGTAGGGATTTGGTACCCTAGGACCTCAACTTTTAAACTATCAGGATATTCAGACTCTGACTATGCTGGTTGTAAGCTAGATAGAAAAAGTACAAGCGGAAGCTGCCAACTCTTAGGAAACAGTCTAGTAAGTTGATGCAGCAGAAAGCAACACTGTGTAGCTTTGTCCACAACTGAAGCTGAATATGTTACTTTAGGAGAGTGTGTAGCACAACTCTTATGGATGATGCACACTCTTAAGGACTTCCAGCTGAACTACACCCAAACTCAAGTCTTCATTGATAATATAAGCTCAATTAATCTAACTAAGAACCCAATCCAACATTCCAGAACTAAACACATAGAAGTTAAACACCACTTTGTAAGAGACCATGTAGCCAGGGGTGAGATAGTCCTTAAGCATGTAGACTCTAAATCTAACTTAGCTGATATATTCACCAAACCCCTACCTGAGTCTGAGTTCAGCTCACTAAGAAGGCAATTAGGATTATGCTTAGTAGAATAGGTTAACTCTACTGTTGGTTCTCTTACTGCTTTACTTGATTTGAAAAATCAATTTCTAAAATAATTTTAAAACTGCTTTACTTGATTTCCAAATCAACCTTTAATTAATTTGAAAATCTTCTTTCGACTTAGTTTTTCTTGAAAAACTACCCCCTTCAAAACTAGGGTCTTTTCGCAAATGGACTTAGCCTAGGCCCTAACCCTAGAACTGCATGTACCTATAGATCTAGAAGTCAGCATCTCACAAGCACCTTAGGGTAACTTTGACTGATAACCTAGAATGGGTTGAGATGCTTAGGTCTTTGTCTTAATTCAAGATGCTTTAAGTCAGTGCATCTGCAGTAATTGGGGCACTAAATACAACTTAAACAGTAATCAAGTAAGTGTCAAGCTTAGAAAATCTAACTTGAACAGAACACTTAACTTGACTAACCCTAGCGAAAACTACTGTTTATAACAGTTAGTAAGTAGCTAATTGGGTTAGACAGGACCCTAAAGAGATAATTGAAATTGGTTTGATTCAGCTTATATCTTGATTTGGTTCAGTACAGCACATTATTCAATTATATTGTTATGCAGTTTATTTTATTTGCTATATTGCCTTGTTTTTGATATATGGCAAAGGGGGAGAGATAGGAAAAGAGAGAAACTTTAATTTTTCAAAAATTTCTCAATTTTCAATTATCCTTTCTTCAAAAAGTACTTAATCTAAGTTTTTCAAAACTGTTTCCAAAGTACTTAAGCTAAGTTCTTTTCAAAACTGCTTTCAAAAGCACTTAATCTATTTTGTTCAAAAGTACTGTGTTTTCAAAATAGATTCTAAGTACTTGACCCAAGAAGGTTTCAAAAGCATCTTCTAAGTACTTAAACTTAAGGTATGTTCAAAATACTTATTTCTAACTTCTCTAGAAAAGTTTCTAAGGTTCTAAAAGTACTAAAGAAATTAAAAACTTTTAAAAGTGCTTCCAAGAACTTAAAAGATGTTTTAGAAATTTTTTTTCACTAAGTTATTTCTCTAAATTTCTAAGTATAAAATTTTTTTGTTCTTTTGAAAAATCTTCTAAGTTTTTGAAAAATTATTTCCATCATGTTTTGACTTAGAAATTTTTTTGCAAACCCCACGAAACTTTGAAAAACCTAGGGGGAGATTCCTTCCAGGGGGAGGAAACTAAATTGTTATACCAATTGTATGAATTAACTTAACTTTTTGAATCGGGTTGCCATAAATCAAAAAGGGGGAGATTGTTGGTGCAGACAGCACCCAAGTCGAACCTATGTTTTGATTAATGGCAAAGGGTTCAAAAGTTAAGATGTTATGTTTATCTAACATGCTACCTGAGTGTGCAGATTGAAGTCCTAGCGAAGGACTGCTAGGCACCTAGCGAAGGACTGCTAGGCATCGGAACCCTAAGACCCAGCGAAGGGCTGCTGGGCACCTAGCGAAGGGCTGCTAGGAAGCAAAAACCTAGCGAAGGACTGCTAGGCACCAGGCGAAGGACTGCTTGGAACCGAAGCCCTAGCAAGGACAGCTAGGCTCCAGGCGAAGGACTGCTTGGAACTGAAGACCTGGCGAAGGACTGCTGGGCACCTGGCGAAGGATTGCTGGGCAAAAGTCCAACCGGAGGAGCTGGTTGGCAACAGGTAAATTCTCCTGAGAGGAGTAGGTGAGGACGCGTTCCCCGTCGAGGGAACAGTAGGCGTCGGTTCGACCTAGGGTTCCATTTTGGAGACCCAAAGTCAGAACCAAGACAGCTAAGGCTGTATAAACCTAATACTTTATTGCTTCATATTGTTTTGGACTAACCCTAGATGCAGGACCGAAGGAACGTGTGTCTGCAGCTCAGAATGCCCAAAGGAGAGAGGCAAGTAGCTGAGCAGGGCGCCCCTAGTGCCCCGGGCGCCCCCAAGGCCAATACAAAACAAGTTAAGCAAAGAAGTGCTTCGGTAGCTTACTGGGCGGGGCGCCCCCAGTGCCCAGGGTGCCCCGCGCTTAAGCCAACGAAGCGGATAAAGTTGCATCCAGCCGAGAAGCTCGCTGAAAGGGTCAACCAGGGCGCCCCCTGCTTCCCGGGCGCCCCCGTCAAGGTTCGATCCCTATTTTGGAGGGATAAAAAGATGACCGAAACTGTTGCGGATCAAAGGCCACGTGGAGGGCTCCCCCAACGTCCCGGGCGCCCCCAGACCTACTATATAAAGCCCTCGACCCCCAAGGCTTCTCAATAACTGCTTCCAACGCCAATACGCTCTTCTACTCAAGCGCTCTGCTCCAGAAACCTCCCAACTCGAGATACAAGCGCCAACGACGTCCCTCTGCTCCGAGAAACATTCTACACCGGACGTCGATAACGAGGAGCTGTCATTTCATTTGTTTTATACTACAATTATAATCTTTCTGTAAAACTCTTTGCGCACATATAGAATTGCCCCAGTAAACGGTCAACGACCATGGGCCTTGGAGTAGGAGCCGACCGCAACTTCGAACCAAGTAAAACTACTTGCGTTTTTTGTTGTGATTTGATTTTCCGCTGCGTATGCTCTTATCTTTAATCTGAAAACGATTTACGATATTCACCCCCCCCCCTCTATCGTATTCTCTCGATCCAACAACTGAGGCATGGCTGGCGACTGACGGAGGCTCAGCTGGAGAGGGACTTCAGTGGACTGAGTGCTCAGGGAGGTCAGTGGGTTCAGGCTGTGCTCAGGGGATGCTGATGGAGCCTGGCGATGAAGCAGAAGCTTAAGAGGAAGATGAGAAGCAGAGGAGGCAATGAGAACTAACAGGAAAAGAAGCAAGTGTGTCTGTGTATTTCGTTGTTGTTGTTGTGCTCTTTGTGTAGCTTCTCTCTTGAGCTTTCTTGCTACTGTCTTGTGAGAGGTTCCTCCTTAGTCTCGTGTGCTTACCTTGTATTCATCTACTGAGGCGATTGTGGAGAGGTTTCTCCACCGAGAAGGAGGCGCTTGATATCCGGTGTTCACCGGGGCTTGATCTGCCGACGATCAAGGGATCGCCCACCTTACAGGCACGCCAAGGAGTAGGGGCAAGTTATCCCCGAACCTTGTACATCGCTGTGTCGTCTGGTTTGCTGACTTTGTTTTGATTTTTGTTCTTCAATTCAGTTTCTGCACTTGTGTTGTTTGTTTCCGCTGCCTAACTCTTGAAGTGCAGAAAGTTTTTGAAAGCTCAAGAAAATTGTGTCTGGCTATATTCACCCCCTCTCTCTAGCCATCCATGTTCCAACAAGTGGTATCTGAGCTTGGGGCTCTGTACAAGCGGCTTAACATCCGAGAGTTATCAACAAGATGGCTGGAAGAGAAGGAATGAGCACAAACCGACCTCCACTCTTCGACGGCACAGATTTTCAATATTGGAAATCGAAGATGGAGTTTTATTTGAAGACAAACATGAGCATATTGTTCTCGGTCAAAGAAGGTTTCATCCCTCCATGAGATGTTGAAGGAAAAGATCTCGATTTCTCAAGTTGGTCGGCTGAGCAAATAAGAAAGAGTGAAGCAAATGCCAAAGCGGTGGTCACTTTGCAATGCGGGTTGACCAAGGAGGAGTTGATCAAGGTGGGTCCTTTTACAAGTGCTAAATATCTTTGGAACAAAATCATTGAGCTCCACGAAGGAACTCAAGACACCCGAATAGCCAAGAAGGACCTCCTTCACAGTCAACTCCAAAATCTGTCCATGGAAGAAAATGAAAAGGTAAGTGAACTCCATGGAAGATTCAAAGAGATCCTCAATGGCCTCCACTCCATCAATGAAAAGGTAGAAAACCGGGATCTAGTAAGGTTAGTTCTAAAAGCTTTTCCAAGGAATACTTTGTGGTCATCCATGGTGGATGCCTACAAAGTTTCCAAGGATCTTTCCTTAGTGAAGTTAGAAGATCTATTTTGTGAAATGGAATTACATGAGATCTCTAACCAAGGCTCTGAAGAGAAAGGGGGTGCTTTTGTGGTAGGAAAGGAGGAGAAGCACACTCATCACTTTGCATTCATGGCACTAGAGGACTCGAGAGAAGAAAGTGATAACGAATCAAATAGCTCCTCAACCGCGCCTTCATCATCTTCGGATGATGAAGAGGTAATCTCTCCCGAGTTGGATAAGTGTTATAGAACAATAACATGTTTAACCAAATTGTTAAAGAAATCTAAGAATAAGGTTAAGTCATTGAAATTGGAAGTAGAATATTTAAAAACCTCTAAGGATGAGGTAATTGATGACTTGCATGTTAAGACCCTTGAAAATGAAAATAAGAACTTGAAGAGCGAAGTTGAAAACCTCAAGAATGTTCTTGAGAAGTTTTCAACAAGCTCTAAAACATTAGATATGATACTCAACTCACAAAGGGCGATGTACAACAAGGTTGGTTTGGGTTACCAACCTAAAGAACCTAGTGTCATATCTTTAATGTCAAGAACCCACTTTAGATCATCAAATGATTCTAAGGTTCAAAAAGTCAAAAAGAAATTGACTAAGGCATGGGTGCCAAAGTCATTCATTGTAGATTCCTTAGGTCCCAAAATTTGGGTACCTAAAACCTCAATATTTAGAATTGTATAAGCATAAATTGAGGGGGAGCATCTATCAACATGGGAATTTAATATTTGGTGCTCCAAACATATAGCCATTCCTAGTTAGGAATGTGCTCACCATTTTCTCAAATTAATGAATGACCATGTACTACTCATGAGAAAGGTTTTTCTTTGACAATTTAGATGTTTAGATTTATATCAATGGAAAACTTGAATTTCCTACGCAATGTAGATACGTTTGTTTCTATTTGTGAGCAGTAAGAAAAGTTTTCATGCGACATTTGATGATATATCCATGTACAAGATTAAACTAGTTTCAAAATAAGCATGGAAAATGATATTACATGGATGATTTAGAGAAGCACATAACTTGCCCTTGTCATGGATGCATGCTAAAGAACGAGTATGGAGTTGAGTAGTTGAAGCAAACATGTTATAGACATACATTAAACTGATCAAGATTTAGAAATTTGATCATATGTTGACACTCACTTGATACAAGCATGTTTTGGGAATTTGATCATACTTTAATCATCATGTGAAACAAGCATGTTTTGGAATTTTAATTATCCATTGAGATTGACACAAACCTAATTTTGGTTAAGAACAACATGATCACATAGTTTATGATGTTTTAAGTTCCATGACTGACTTATTTTTCCACTTGACTGATATCAAACCTAATGTCATCCATATGCCCAATATTAATTAGATCACTAGAATGTAGACTAGATTATCAAATTTGTTTAGAATAAACTGATCATGCTAAGAACCCACTGATCATGCTTTGATAGAAAATTGTTTTTGGGATTAAGTTCATGCTTAGTTAAGGGAAATGAATGTGTTTGACACAAATCATGCTTCTTATTTTTGTTAAGGAAAATGAATGTTATCCAATAGAATTCGGTTAGGAGTTAAATCTGATTGGATTAGGGTTTAGAGTTGAAACAAATCTATTTCTGAAACTGATCAGTTTCAGAAAACATTCTGTATCAGACCTGATCGGTCCACCGACCGATCAGGACTCACCCTGATCGGTCAGGTGACCGATCAGGAATCATACTGATCGGTCTGGTGACCGATCAGGAATCAACACTGATCAGAGGTATCAGACTACTCCTCAGTCCGATCCCCTTTTCATCAAATTGTATCAGTGTAATGATCATATCACAAACAAAACTGATACACACAAATCTGATACAAACCAAGTCCAATTGAAACATACTTGATCCTCCATTGGTACAAACCTAGTACTAAGTGAGTACAAATTTGTTCAAGTATTCAAAGAAGGGTAGGAATTTTTAAGATCCCTGATTCTCAGAAATTTTTCTGAAACATCAAGTATTAAAATGCTGATTTGATACAAACCTATGTTGGAATGTTCAAATTCATAAAAAAAAGGGGTTTGTTGAGTCATGACTCTTGTTCTTAATGTCGTGTTTCGGAAATTTTTCTAAAATGACGAATATCGATGGAGTCTACACCCCTGTTGTGGAATGTAAATTGTTAATGCAGTCTGGTCAGGAACGTATCAGAGTTTCAGGAATTTTTCTGAAATCTAATCGGTCCCCAAACTAATCAGAAATTCTTCTGTATCAAATAATCAACGAACCTGATCGGTCACGGAGACCAATAAGGATTATGTGTCCGATACAGCTGCATTCCTTACTTGTCATATGAAATATATACATGTTTGACCATGATATATTTCTGTATATGTTTTCATGTGTAATTCACACTTATTGATGTAAGATGCATATACATTGTTGCCATGATACATTTGTGGTATATGCCTCTCATATGCATTTCAAAAATTATCCTTTGATTATTTTGGGTTTTGGGGGGAGACCCTTGATTGAGGGGGAGTTGTGTTTAAACTTAATAACCATACCCTTTTCGATGTTTGACAAAGGGGGAGAGAATGGTTGATTAAGTTTATGGTTATTATAGGGGAAGGATCATGATTCCCTTATGAGAATTGAATTGATTGATACCTAAACTTAAATCGGGTTGTCAAACAACAAAAAGGGGGAGATTGTTGATGCAGTCTAGCCCTGATTGTTGTTTTGGTGTTGACAACGATTTAAGTTTTGATTTAAGTTTGGTTGAACGAATTGGAATTAAGTCCTAGTCGGGGACTGGGCACAAAGTCATAATCTGGAGGGTTAGGTGTGGAAAATCCTAGCTTGGAGGGCTAGGTGTGGAAAAGTCCTGGCTTGGAGGGTCAGGTCCTAGCCTGGAGGGCTAGGTTGATGAAATCCCGGTGAGTGAAGCCGGGTCCTGGTGAGTGAAGCCAGGTGATGGAAATCCCGGTGAGTGAAGCCGGGTCCTGGTGAGTGAAGCCAGGTGATGAAAATCCCTGTGAGTGAAGCCGGGTCCTGGTGAGTGAAGCCAATTGATTGAAATCCTAGTAAGTGAAGCTAGGTTGAAATCCTAGTGAGTGAAGCTAGGTTGAAATCCTGGTGAGTGAAGCCGGGTCTCGGTGAGTGAAGCCGGGTGACCGAAACCCTAGTGAGTGAAGCCAGGTCCTAGATTAGAGGGCTAGGTTGAAGTCTCAGTGAGTGAAGCTGGGCATGGCACGAGTCAGAGAAGAGCTGGAGGCTTGTTTTCGTGACTTAGAGTGCATTTAGGCTTGCCTGGATAGGTCTGGTGACCGATCAAGGAAGTTGGTACGGTGCTCCTTCGTGGATCAGTCTGGTGACCGATCCAGCGATGGCTGATCGGTCTGGTGACTGATCAGGGAGCATACGTTTCACCTGCTGCTCTGCTCCGGATCGGTCCAGTGACCGATCAGGGAGCATCCAGTAGGTTTTGGGAACCTTACTGATATGCTCCTGATCGGTCTGGTGACCGATCAGGGATACTGTTTAGATTGGTCTAGTAAACGATCATTTGTCGCAAGGTTCTCACTATAACCGATCAGGATGACTCCTGATCGGTCAGGAAGCAGCCTGATTGGTCTGGTGACCGATCAGGCTGGAGCCTGATTGGTCTGGGGACCGATCTGGAGTGTGCAGCAGACTGCTGGATAGGTCTGGGGACCAATCAGGAGTGTGCAGAAGACTGCTGGATCGGTCTGGTGACCGATCAGGGTCCTTCTTGATCAGTCTGGTGACCGATCAGGAGCAGAACTTTAATTCAAATACGCTGTCAGAAGCTCTGATCGCGACTGTTTTCTCTGCCGATTCTCTGATACATTGCTGATTTTATTTGATATGCATTGCTAAGCCTCTGGTGGAGTGTGCAGGTGATAGCAGGTGATTCAAACACTCAAGGAGGGTCAATGGGAGGCTTTCCTTGGAGCAGGTTTGTTTGTTTCTCCTTCTCAGGTTTCAACGGCAAGTGAGGCATGGCTGGCGACTGACGGAGGCTCAGCTGGAGAGGGACTTCAGTGGACTGAGTGCTCAGGGAGGTCAGTGGGTTCAGGCTGTGCTCAGGGGATGCTGATGGAGCCTGGCGATGAAGCAGAAGCTTAAGAGGAAGATGAGAAGCAGAGGAGGCAATGAGAACTAACAGGGAAAGAAGCAAGTGTGGCTGTGTGTTTCGCTGTTGTTGTTGTGCTCTTTGTGTAGCTTCTCTCTTGAGCTTTCTTGCTACTGTCTTGTGAGAGGTTCCTCCTTAGTCTCGTGTGCTTACCTTGTATTCATCTACTAAGGCGATTGTGGAGAGGTTTCTCCACCGAGAAGGAGGCGCTTGATATCCGGTGTTCACCGGGGCTTGATCTGCCGACGATCAAGGGATCACCCACCTTACGGGCACGCCAAGGAGTAGGGGCAAGTTATCCCCGAACCTTGTACATCGTTGTGTCGTCTGGTTTGCTGACTTTGTTTTGATTTCTGTTCTTCAATTCAGTTTCTGTACTTGTGTTGTTTGTTTCCGCTGCCTAACTCTTGAAGTGCAGAAAGTTTTTGAAAGCTCAAGAAAATTGTGTCTGACTATATTCACCTCCCCTCTCTAGCCATCCAAGTTCCAACATGTACTTCATAACTCTATAATGATAATGGAAAGTCAGGATTCTCATGCAACTTGCAGGCATTCCAAACTATTGGTGCCGGAAGCACCATATCGAACCTTGTTTTGATATTGGCAAAGGGTTCAAAGTTAAGTACTATTTGTGATCTAATAAAGTTACTCAAGTATGCAGGAAAGTCCTAGTTAATCTAGGTAATAAGTCCTAGCCGTGGGCTGGGCAACTAAGTCCTGAATAAGGTTGGGCAATAAGTCCTGGTTGTGGACTGGGCACTAAGTCCTGACCGAGGGCTGGGCACCGAAGACCTGGTTCGAGGAATTGGGCACTAAGTCCTGGTCGCAAACTGGGCACGAAGACCTGGTGAGTAAAGCTGGGCAAAAGTCCAACCGGAGAAGCCGGTTGGCAAAAAGATAAATTCTCCTGAGAGGAGTAGGTGAGGACGTGTTCCTCGTCGAGGGAACATTAGGCGTCGGATCCATTTGGGAGACCCGAAGTCAGAACCAAGACAGCTACGGCTATAAATATTGACTAATATTCTTGCCTTGTTTGTTTTGGAACTAACCTTGGTTGCAGGGACCGAAGGAGTGTGTTTCTGCAGCTCAGAACACCCCAAAGGAAAGGGGCAGGCAGCTGGGCTAGGCGCCCGGGAGGTCCCGGGCGCCCAAGGTCAAAGCCAAACAAGCAAAGAAGCAAGAACGCTTCGAAATCACACTGGGCTAGGCGCCCGGGAGGTCCCGGGCGCCCAAGGTCAAAGCCAAAGAGTAATCGAAGCAAAATCAGCCACGAAGCCAGCGGACCAAGTCAAGCTAGGCGCCCAGGAGGTCCCGGGCGCCCCAGACAGCTCCAGAGGCCAATTCAAAGGGGATAAGCGCTGACCGAGCTGTGGATGAAGGTTTTCCGATCTGAAGGCACGTGTCAGGCGCCCCCGGCGAATCAGGCGCCCCCAGGAGCACTATAAAAGGGGCTCGACCCCAAGGCTTCAAAGACACAACTTTCTAACGCCAAAAAATTTTTCGTTCAAGCGCTCTGCTCCGGCAAACTCCGATCTCGAGATTCCAGCGCCGACGACGACCCTCTGCTCCGAAGTATGATCCACATCGGGCGTCGGTAACGAAAAGTGTAACTCTTTTATTTACTACAATATTCTTGTACCAAAATCTGTAAACCTTTGCGTGATTATAGAATTGCCTGCAGTAAACGGTCAAGGACCGTGGGCCTTGGAGTAGGAGCCGACCGCGACTCCGAACCAAGTAAAATACTTATGTTTCTATGTGATAGTTTTTGTTTCCGCTGCATTTACTCTATCCTTAATCCGAAGAAAAAGTTTTAACGATATTCACCCCCCCCCCCCTCTATCATTTCTCTCGATCCAACACAAACTCTCGCCTCTAGGCGAGTTATAAGTGGGCATGCTCCCACGCACCCCTCGGCTCGGCTCCCGGTCTGGACGCGTGGCGACCCACGCTCCCTGGGATTAGGCCGACCGAGTGTCCAGACACTCGCCTTTGAGCGAATTATAAGTGAGCATACTCCTACGAACCCCTCGGCTCTGCTCCCGGTTCGGATGCGTGGCGACCCACGCTCCCTGGGATTAAGGCGACCGAGTGTCCAGACTCTCGCCTCTGAGCGAGTTATAAGTGGGCATGCTCCCACGCACCCCTCGGCTCGCCTCCCAGTTCGAACGTGTGGCGACCCACGCTCCCTGGGATTAAGTTGACCGAGTGTCCAGACTCTCGCCTCTCAGCGAGTTATAAGTGGGCATGCCCCCACGCACCCCTCGGCTCGGCTCCCGGTCCAGACGCGTGGCAACCCATGTAACGCCCCAAATTTTGGGCTTGCTTTCGATAGTAAAAAGGGCACAAAAAAAAATGTCAATATATATTATCAGATTGTATGACATTATTTCATAAATGAATAAAATTACCTTTTTGTGATTTCATGATTTAATGATATGTGATTTCATTAGAAAGGATTAGGAATATGTAATTGCATAAATTAGAATATGTGATTTCATGAATTGGAATATGTGATTGCATAAATGTGATTTGAGAATATGAGAGTGAATTGGGCTAATGGGCTTTGCAAAAGTGAAAACCAAAGAGGAGCAAAAATATGCTCTTGCCGAGGATCGAACCTTGGAACTCTTAGTAAGCAAAGCCTTGAAAAGCAACGAAGTAACCAATTCACCCAGCAGGGGATTTCTGAGAGGAAGGAAGGGAAATTCTTGTTAAGGGTTAGGGAATGTGAAAGGGTAGAGGAAGAGGCTCTTGATGAGAAACCCCTTGGTGAAGGGACACTTGGAGAAGAGGTACTTTGTCTCTTCCCTTAGTATAAATAAGAGGGAGTGCTAAGGGGCTAACCATCATTATTGCAAACCCCTCACTCACTCTCCCTCTTCTATTTTCAAAAATCCCAACTTCCCTCTCCCTCCTCAATTTTCGAAAATCCCAACTCCCCTCTCCCTCTTCAATTTTCGAAAATCCCAACTTCCCTCTCCCTCCTCAATTTTCGAAAATCCCAACTCCCCTCTCCCTCTTCAATTTTCGAAAATCCCAACTCCCCTCCCTCCTTGAGATTTCCGAAAATCCAAGGGAAGGGTCTCATCCCAAGGGACACTCCCAAGACTCCATTGAAGGTTTGAATCTCTTGCAAGGCAAGAAAAAGTCAAGGACCTCAAGAGCGAGGACAAGCACATCCCCTCCAAACTAAGGGTATACCTTAAGGATATTTAGCGAAAGAAGTAAGTACCCCTCACCTGTAGCATAATTGCTCTTGAATCGATTACATGACTCACATGATGCCCTCTACATGTCTCTACATGTTTCGGCCATCACCCTAACCAAGGGTTAGGGTAGGCCACATGCTTTCCTATGCTTAATAATGATGTTTGCATGAATGTATTATATTGTGTGTGAGTAAAGAAGGCTAGGAGGGAAGGGAATCCCCTTCTAAACCATTCGGCCAACCCTACCCTAGGGTTAGGTTCTTGAGCTTAACTTCATGATATGCACCCTAATGAATCTCTATGATATCACATGTGATGTATGAATGTTCATGATGCTATGTGGCTAAAAACCCCAAAGTACTCAACCCTACATGTTCGGCCAAAGGGCCCTATACTTGGGATTGGATTAATAAATACCATGCATGATAATGATCTTGTGTAGAATATGACATGCTTGTGTGATTCTTGATATGTTGATTGGAATGCATGCTAGCCAAATTACAACTTTCGGCCAAGAGAGAACTCTTGGACCCTAGTCTTGGTTGCTCCCATGAAATGCATGCTTTATACTATGCTAGTTATCATGATTATGAATGCATACATATGTATAAGAATGAGCCCTATAGGGCATGAACGAAGAAGGCTTAGGGCCTAAAGAATGCTTCCCTAGAAGGTTGGGACTAAGAGCATACTTTATGAAAATGAAGAACATGATAACTATTTTATTTTGTAATGGCTTGTACTATAGACTCTTAAAGCGAGTCAAATGATTATAATACTAGGCTGAAGGACTTTTGAGAAGGCCTAGTAAACCCTAGTGGTTCGGGATTAGCTACCTCGTTCCTATTCAGGGGCGCGCGCAAAACATGAAGTACAAGCCGGGCCCTAATGATTATGCTATGTTCAAGTATTATGTTTATATGTTTTCAAAAGAACCTTCCTATGAAGTTAACATGCTTAGATGTTTAACATGCTTAAATGCTTACCATGCTTGAATATGATATATTCTCTTACCTTTTTATAATATCCGGTTTTGTGAGTAGGACAGGGTCTTACTAAGCTATTGCTTATCGTTTAGTGTTTCCCCTTATGCTACAGATAAAGGACGCTAAACTATGAAGGATGCGGGAGAAAGGCAAGTGTGTGTGTGATAGTGCTGGTGGATAAAAAGGATCTTGTTCTTAGTTGCTTCAAGTTTTGGAACTTGTCATGTTAAACCCATGTTATGTTTTTCTTTTTATATACATGCTATGTTTGAAGATGAATACTTGGTTTTTGATACCCTATGACTCGTTATTGTACGCTTATATACTAAAATTGTTTATTAACTGCACTTCTGCTAGGAGACATGTTTTGAATATGCTATGCTTCTTCCCTCACCAAGTCATGATATCTCACCTTAGAATATCTATGTTGATATACTATGTTCTATGCCTTGTATTCATTATACTCTATCATGCCTAAATTATACTTCATTACGCTCTTGCCTAATTCATCCATGCGCATAATTGCTCACCCATCTTTTAGTTACCTACCATGTTAGAGACACTTATATATCTTATGCCATCATGAATCTTGTTTCTAAGACTGGAATAAAACCTCCCTATTAAGATGCGCATGCTTAGAATAATGCTACACATGATTTAATACTTGATGTCCATGCTTGGTTGAGTGTTCTGAAAAAAAAATAATTATGCTTCCGCTACATGAACCTTGCATGCTTTAATGATACATATGCCCATGCATAGATTAGATTGAAAAATATGAATGCATGCGTGTAGTTGTAATGTACGAAAATTAAAGTAGCGCCGCCGAATCCCTAGGGGATTAAGAGCAGGCGTTACAACCCACGCTCCATGGGATTAGGCCGACCGAGTGTCCAGACTCTCGCCTCTCAGCGAGTTATAAGTGGGCATGCCCCCACGCACCCCTCGGCTCGGCTCCCAGTCCGGACACGTGGCGACCCACGCTCCCTGGGATTAAGCCGACCGAGTGTCCAGACTCTCGCCTCTGAGCGAGTTATAAGTGGGAATGCTCCTATGCACCCATCGGCTCGGCTCCCGGCGCGAACGCGAGGCGACCCACACTCCCTGGGATTAGGCCGACCGAGTGTCCAGACTCTCGCCTCTGAGCAAGTTATAAGTGGGCATGCCCCCACGCACCCCTCGGCTCGACTCCCAGTCCGGATGTGTGGCGACCCACGCTCCCTGGGATTAAGCCGACCGAGTGTCCAAACTCTCACCTCTGAATGAGTTATAAGTGGGCATACCCCCACGCACCCCTCGGCTCGGCTCCCAGTTCGGACGCGTGGCTACCCACGCTCCTTGGGATTAGGCCGACCAAGTGTCCATACTCCTGCCTCTGAGCAAGTTACGCCATCACTTGGCTCGGTTCCCTGATCGGACACGTGGTGACCTACGCTTCCAAGGATCGATCGGACCGAGTATACACACTTTTACCGGCTGAGCGAGCAACGCTATGGGGGGCTCGAGTTCCTTCGTTAGGCGCGTGGCGACCCACGTTCCTGAGAAATGATCTGACCGACAGCACTTTGTGCCGATGGGCGAATGCGTAACGTGGCAACCAGTCCCATGCCTTAGCTTAAATGAGTTTTGGAGGTTCTTTGGATGGGATAGCCGTTGAGTCAACCGAGTCGACCTCACGAGGACTAGAATGAGTCGGAGCCCCCGCCTATCAGTCCGAGCCAATAACACTTAGAAAATAAAAAGGCAGCAGCACATACACATGACACTGCGCGAATGGAAGAAACGAATTTTCATTAAATTCATTACAAAATGAGGCAAGCCTCTACAAGGAAAAAAGAAGTCACAAAAGCAAAAAAAAACCCGACCCTCACTTGAAGGGTCGAAGAGCCTCCTCCAGCATCTGCTGGGTCAAGCAAACCAACTTAACTGTGCTGACCAGGAGGTCGGGCGGAAGGTGTCCACCTTGCTTCAGCTGCTCAATGGTGTTGAGCATTTGCTGCCTGAGCATGGGTCGCAACCTTTGGGATAGCTCGCGGCTGAATTCCATGGAGTTGAGGTATTCAACCCGCCGAGCATCCCACCAAGCCACCTCACCCGCCTTGTACGCCCGAAGCTCCTCGAGCTCGGACTGTACGGCCTCCCAAGTAGATTGCTGCCTCCGGAGTCGGCTCAGCTCCTCCGCTTGAGTGTTGAGCTCCTCGTCCCGACTGGCCAACTGAGCCGCCAAGGAGTCGGCCCTCTCGGTTTGGGCGGATAGCTCCTGCTCCTTGGCCGCCAGGTCGGAGCGCAAGGACTTGGAAGACTTGGACGCCACAATGAGCTCGGCCATCACTTTCTTCAGCTCCTCTTGAGATTTATTCCGGAGAGACCAGGCCTTGCCCTCGGTGTGCTCGACCTGGGAAACTCGGAGGAGTGCCTGGGTGACCGCCGTGTCTGCTAAGTAGATTTGGAACTTGGTGACCTCCAGCTGCTCCTCCGAGTGGGTCGGGTGATCTTACAGAGCAATGACCTCTGCCCTTAGGTCATTGAGGGTTGCCTCACTGGAGACCAGTTGTGTGTGTCGGAGCCGGGTCTCCAGGTTCTCCACCCGCCGCTCGGCCCGAAGTCGAGCTTTGGAGTGAGCTAGCATTGTCATGGATATGCTGTAGCAGGAGCCCGAAGGCTGCAAATAACAAAGCACGTATTTAGCACCGAGTTAAGGAAAACAGAAGAAAAAGTACAGGTGACGGGTATACCTGAGTGGCCGCCGAGAAGAATGCATTGGCTCGGACACTCGGGCCTCGGTAATTGGACTCCCGGAGGCCCTGAACGAAATGGTCGGCGAGCGGTCCGTAGAGATAGAGCTCTTAAGACCGCTCGGACTCGCTGCCGCTCGGCTCCTCCAAGCGCATGCTAGGGTTGGCGTGCGAGGGGAGAAGGAGGTGCATGGGGGAATGGTTGAGTTGATCCTCCGGGGGCGAAGAGCTGGAGTCCGGCGAGAGTGATCGTGCGGAAGCACTAGAGGAGCCCGCCTGAGTCGGAGTCGGAGGCGGTACTGAAGGTCCGGCAGCCAACTTCTTCTTCTTCTTTTTCTTCTGGGGTCGGGAGCTGGTGGAGGCCCTAGCACGGTCGGCGGCGTAGGTTTGGGGGCGATGTCCCGTTCTCGTCGACGCTTTAAGACAAGAGGCTGGTCCTCTGCATCCATGGGCTCCGGGTCGGCAGTCGGTGCAGCTGCCTGGTCAGAAGGGGAAGGCAACGCGAGGGAGGCCAGTGCGAGCGGAGTAGCCTCTTTTTGAGCGAGTTGCTCGGCCACTCGTGACTCCAGCTCGGCATCGTCCATACCGAACACCTCCTCCAAGGCTGCCACAAGCATCATATTCGCTGCAAAATAACAGAGTTTTAGTTAGCTATAAATATACAAGGGACAGAAAGGGGATCTTACTGAGTGATCTGGGTCGGCGAACTGGCACTTGGCTGAGTCCAAACACGTAAAAGATATCTTCACTAAGCAAATGGATTCCGTGGAAATGTCGACCCCGATTTTAGACAGGGTCGACTGGTAGGTGGGAAGGGCTCGGTAATTCTTGGGGAGAGGTGGAGAAGGAGGTAGGTCGGAGATCCAGGCAGTTGGCCAACTCGAGGCCGGGGTGGTGTTCACGAAAAAGAAGTGTTCCTTCCAACCCTTGTTGGAGGTCGGAAGCTTCGCTAAGAAAGAAGTTTTGGCTCGGGCTTGGAAGAAGAAGTCATCCGGCTCTTGCTTCTTAGGATAAAAGAAATAGTAAAAGATCTCGGGCTGGAAGGGAATCTTGTACAAAGAAAAGATAACCACCGAACCGCACATCAGGCGGATGGCGTTCAAGGCCAACTGAGAGAGAGGGATTTGAAAGAAGCGGCAGATGGAAGAGATGATGGGGTGGATCGGGAAACGAAGCCTGGCCTGAATGTGATCTCGGGAGATCGTTATGAAGCTAAGGGGCGTGCTCTCAGGTCGGTCGGTGGGGTCAGGTAGGCGAAGGCAGTGGTCGAAAGAGATATGCTAGTCAGATTGGATCTAGTCGAGGTCATGATGGTGGAGCTCATACACCATAGTAGAGTACCACAGGTTCGAGTGGGAAGAAGTAGAATCCATAAGGTGTGGCAAGAAGGGAAACTAATCGAGTGAGAAAAGGTTTGTCGGAGAAGAAGAATGGGAAGCGATTGCCGTCGAAGGTCACCAGAACCCTAGCAAAGGGAGCACCAGCCACAATTTGGCGTGAGAAGTAAAATGCGATGGTGAAAAGCAGAGGGTGAGGGGCCTATTTATAGAGCCGAGCGGACGATGTCAGTCGTCCGATGGTGATCCGGAGAAAAGGCGGAAATGGATTTGGGTCGTTCGATCAAACCCTAGGTAATCCCCGAGGTGCGGCGTCACACGTGCGTGCCGCTCCCTCGCTGGGTCAAGCGGCGGACGCTTCGTCACTCGGGGGACCAATAGCCATTGGACACGTGGCCCTAGCAGTTAATGTGGTAATTAAGGAGGAAGATACAAATTAGCCCAGCCAGGGTCGGGGATAAGACAGAAAAGACAGTCGAAGCAATGTTGACGCGTTGATCGGGCAATCGAGCATCCTGTTGTGAAGATCAGTCGGGTAAGTAGACCACTTGAGTGAGTCAGGCTTGCTTTAAATTAACAGTCCAATCAGTCGGACTCGGCGCCTCCTTCGACTAGACTCAAAGGGGATGCTTATGATCCCAGCCCAGCTCACGTGTAGCTCGGTCGGCGAACCTAGTTCCACATCAGGTTGGGTCGAAACCAAGGGGGTGTATGGATAGATCGGAGTAGCTAACCGGGCCTGGGGCCCCTGGGGCCCAGGCAAGCAGAGTCGCCTGACTAGGCGGCCAGTCAGATATATCCCGACCTAGTCCCACTCAGAAACGCTGAGAGTCCGACCTCGTCCTCCATCCGATATACACACTACAGTAAGGGATACCGACTGTCGAGCCGGAGAACTCCCGGTACCCTAACCGCCCGACCCTGGGTTGAATGGGGTTAGTCAAGTCCTAGTGCTCCATGACTCGAAGAAGTACACTGCCCCAATCCTGGAGGTAGTGGCTGCATGACCAGGTTTCACCCAGAGCCTCCGGTCGGCGCTCTCGCTCGGGAATTGTCGCGTTCTCCACAAGCACCTACTCTCTGACACAACATCAGCAGAAGTGGTACGGGAGTCAATGCAAATCTGACACCGTTCGTGCCCGAATCGCGAGTATCCCGCTGACACAGTACTCTCCTGAGATACCCTTGCATTCCGTACCACGACAACTCATGCTTGTGTCAGACCGAGTGGCGCCGGCCGACGAGCTAATGGCGCCCCTTACCCTGTCCCCGCATAGGACAAAGGGGTTGCAGACGCGGGCAGAAACTGTCAGCTCCCTCGGCTATATAAGGCCCTCCGCCTTCCACTTCGCAGGGGCGCGTGCAAGAGTTATTCTCGCTACTGTTCTATTGCTTTCTTCCCTTCCACCGGAGACTGACTTGACCGTCAGAGGGCCTTGCCGGGGACTTTTTCTGACGGATTGCTAATGGTCATTTCCTTGCAAGTCGGAGTCAGCATCAGTTATACTCAGGTCCGCTTCGCTCTTGGGAGTTCACCTCACTCTGCGACAAGATCATATAATATATATATATATATAAATTATAATATATTTACATAATCTGATTAATTTTTTTAATGTTACACCATTTAAATATTATAAAACCCATATGCACTAAGAGATTTATCAAATAAAAATAAGTTGCAATGACAATGCAAAATTTTTCCACCGTTGGAAAAAAAATTATATATATCAACAGGATGGGTAGAAGCAAATTCTCAAAATAGTGGGAAATTGTCATGTATCTGTGATGAAATTCATGTTCCTAGAAAATATTGGGAACCAGAACAAAAGAGGAAAATAATAGATAGAAGCACTGTAGCCAACAATTTTTCATCCCACTATAAAAAGATGGAGAACACCCTAATCTCGAAATCCCGGTGAATTAGATAGCCTTCTAAACACCTTACAGATGCACCCTCGAATGATTTCAAACTATAAAATTTTTGACCATTTTACTTTATTATACAAAATAACAATTTTTTAGCTTTTTACCAAAATACGTACCAATAATCCATATTTACCAAATGACACACAACGATTTGATATTTATCAAATGCCACAAGCAAATTAGGATTATTCTGTTTCTACCTCTCTTGCCAACGTCCACTTTCCATTCGGCATTTCCAAAACATCCGAACTACATTTGATAATAGATGGTTCGGATAGCGATGGCGTAAACAAATTTTCGCCCTCCCTCTCTTAGCGCATGCAAGCTTTCTCTTAAACCTCAGGCGGCGTCAAGGGTTTTTGACGAAATCTATACTGATCGACTCTCTACAGTGAAAGGTGACCATCTACAGTGAAAGATTTACAATTTCCGATAATACTCTCCTTGTAGAATGGTGTAACATGCCTCAACACTCTCCCGCCAACGTGACTTATCATTGCGAGTCTGAAACCACATGCCTCATACATATCAGGAGAAGCGACATGAAATTTAAATTGTGGCCTCAATCTCTTTCATCTTTAATATAAGCTTGAAGCACAAATTATACAAATGATTCTGTTTATTCATTGTGTTTCAAACTTATAATTTCATGGCACTACTACACTCCAATACTTCAGTGGAACATTCAACTATTCAAACAACAAGATTTACCTAATAAGGATTGCTAGGAAAATTCTCTCCTCTATAATGAGTTAAATAGCTCATGTTGAGAAAATCTTGTGTGAATAATAACACCGGTTTAAGGGACCATAAAATTGATAGTGGCGGTGGACGGGAGCAAGTAAAGATTGAGTGTACTTGCACTGAACAGTGGTGGTACAAGTGGAGGGTGACAGCTATTGCAAGTAAAGATTGAGTGTACTTAACGTGCTACTCAAGTGGCGAAGGAGAGAGACCGAGAGAGTAGAGGACGGTGCCAATGAGGAGAGGTGGAAACCAAGCAATGGATGGGAGTGGGCAAAGGTAGACAGTGCTAGTTGGTGAAGTGGTGGGCGGTGCCTATCACATAGTTGTGTGGTTAGTGGATTGGATTGGCCGACAAAAGGGAAGGTGGAACCGCCAGATTGGCCGACAAAAAGGGAGTGAATAGATGAACGTGATGGAGTGATGAAAGCTGTGGGCAGTGACCATCAAGGTGGAGGCCATCTGTGCCTATCACAATCTTGTTGATGAAGAGCACCTGAGATGTATCCAATGTAGAAAAATTCAGCAGCAAAAGGACTCAAACTTGCACGAAATATGGGGCGGAAATTGAAAAGAAACATAAAATAGAATGTTACAGACAAAAAAAAAGAGGATCGTAAATCAAAATTTTGAGTAAGAAGATGTCAAGTAATAACTGTAACTTACCAGCACGTTACATTTGGATTGTAACATTGAAAAAGGTGCAAATCCATAAAGGTATTCACAGAGAAAAACACATGGAGCAAAAATTAACAATCATCACAAACTAAGGATAATACTAGAATTTTACCAAAGAAACATGTGCCCCATGTAACTTACCAGCACCCCAATAAGAATATCCTAATGTTAATTCATGTGGCACTGCTTCAAAATTGCATGTGTCCTTAAGTGAATCCAGCAGATGACTTGGAATCTCAGATAGATCTGTAATTGAAATAACACAAAACTGTCAATTCTAACTGATGAAAAACAATGGTGTAAATGATATTATTAACTAGGGTGTCTATGTGCATGTAAATGAAACCAATATTTGCAATGGGAGTTCTCATATATGACAAAATTACTATACATTAAGATATTTGATATTGATATTTTTGATCTTTTTATACTTTTGAATTAAGAGGACTATAACATTATGCTAGAATAGACACGTCTTTACACAAGAGTATCATAACAATTAAGAATATATTTTTGCCATTTATTTTAAATCTTCATAAAAAAAGATCTTTTGTTACTATTAAAGCACCTTTTAATTTAATATTGTTTGTGATGTGAAACATGTAAACAAAGCTAAAATGACATATTTGAATGTTTGCTTTAAACGCAAGAATCATCATTGTGGTCAGGCTGTGCTACTATACAAATCATATCCTTCCATGATTTCTATGCAAGATTAATAGTAATTTCAATATTTTGTAAAAAAACAACATACTAACAATGTTATATTTTATTATCTTGAATTTATAAGGAAAATGATATAGATTTAAAAAATAAATATTTTAGACTTTCTTTATAGATATATATTTGGTGTCATTAAGTTCATATTTAAACGTTGGAATGATATTACTTGCAGGGTGAAAATCCAACACGTGACCATCTCAAGGAGTAATCACGTTAACAACTTTCTATGTCCTAACTACAAAGGATTTGCAAATAGAAGGTCATATGCAGACCCAAGATGCCTGCAAATTAACAAATCCTAATTTCAACTGCTCTATTTGCAGGCAGAACCAAATAGACTCATAGTAGAATGAGCAAGGTACTTGTAAATGAAGAAATAAATTGCAAAGTAACCACCATTTGATTGCATATTTGTAACAGTTACTTGTTTCTTGAAAGTATAATAGCTATTATTGTTGAAAGAAAACCCAACAAAAAAGATTGCAAGTTGTATCTAGTAGTAACCCTAGATTTAAAGCTATAAGTGCAACTAAAACCCAGTGGACATAGACAAAAAACAATACAGAAATGAGTGGATTGATTATGTAATCAATATGCAAAATCTTCTTCATATTTGAACAAATTCCAGGAATATTTATTTAATATCAATTCTAGGTGATGCTCCTGATTGGATCCTCAGTAAAGCAGTTTAATCAGGTTAAGTCTTGTAAAAACATAACAGGAGAATACTCGAATGGATTATTCAGTTACAAAAAGTAGACAAACTTTAAAGCAAATTGACTGGATTATGAAGCTGAATTAGACATAAAGCCTCACCAGGATTTTGAATACTTTCAGATAGAATGATGAATCAGTTTTTCTTGCTAGTTGGATCCTCAACAATAGGTTTAATACGCGCTTTGTCAATCAATTATCTGCATAAAGAAGAAAACACGTCACCAGCTAGCTCAACAAAGTGAAAAATAATAATTTTTTCATATGTTACATGGTGGCATAATACCAGCCTAAGAATTAATTTCTTTATGCTATGATTGTCCATGTAGTTCACAAATTTCATTTTACCTTTTGTGTGTTATTATACATATAAAAGGGAAACATCTTGTACATAGCTGACAATTCATTATTAAATCATTAACACTATTTCATCATTTAAGTAATATTTGTATCTATTTCACGTTCAGTTCCTCTTATTTCCATTCTGTAAATGCATAGGCACCTACTATTGAATCCATCAGGCAGCTAATTTATGGTTCTTTCGCTAGCAATAACTTGATTCAAAGTACAATTTTATTGAAAACCATGAATAACAAACCCCTAAACAACTATACTTTGTCCTCTAATTTCAAATTGCTGGCTTCTTTCTATCTAGGCTATTCAAGAGTTCTTTCAGAAGATAAATACGACTCAGTTGGCTAACCACACTTATTTCAACTTAAGGTTTAATACATAGCTAAGATAACACTAATATACAATCCAAAGACGCTACATACTCCAATCTAATGTTTTGAAGTCTATAATCTTGGTAGATTGCGAGAACGCTCCTTTCGTTATCCTTCCATTCCATGAACCAGAAAAGGCACATCCACCGTTCCAGATGGGAGCAATTAAATAGGATAAAAAAATGTAGAAATACAGAGATTTCGGGGATTTTCTGACCCGCTTAGTAGACGGCTGACGGTTACACAATGCTCCCGGGGTATCCTTAAAGCCCAAAACTGGAGCTTGAGGCCGAACCTGCTCTCATCCAACAACAGCAAAGACGAACAGTTCCCTTCAGAGAAGGGTTTCTTTGAATCTCCGGAATAACAGAACCCATCCGGAGACAGGCTGACGGTGTTAGATATAAGAGATTTAAAGGGGCTAAAGTGCTTAAAAACTGAAATTAGGGGTGTAGTTAGAATTAACCAAATTAGAGGGGTCTTTTGTAAATTGTCAAAAATTATAAAACAACCCTAAACTTCTCCTGAAATCAGTTTTGGCTTCGTTCTTCCCTGACGCCGACACTCCATCGCGCCGCCCGCTGCTTCCTTCCTTGAATTCTTCGTCTTCTTCTTCTTCCTCTTCTCCTTCGCTTGTTCCGGCGCCAACCTAGTCCCCGCATCGTTGCACACAAGCAAACTCGCGCCGCAGCTTTTCCTCGTGTGAATCCTATGTCGCAATCTCCTTTCTTCATCACGCATCATCACAGCAATCTTTTCTTTTGTTTTCATTGGTCGTTCATCGTCGCCGACGATCAATGTAGCACGGATACTCCTGGAAATAAGTTTTTCAAAGTATCGGACACGGATATGACACGGACACAGATACGATACGCAAATACGCGTATCGGATACATCCAAAATCGTGTCGTTGACTTTTTTGAGATTTGACCGAGAGGATACGTTTTGGACACAGCAAGGACACGATAAGGCTACGACTAAGATAATTTTTTGAGAAATATTGGAGTAAAATTATAAATATTTAAAATTTTTAGAGGTTAATTGAAAAATATGGAAAGTTTTTAAGTTTAACTAGAAGATTAATTAATAAAAATATAAAAGCAATACAAAACCTAATTGCCCGATTGCTCACCACACCGACACCCTTTCTTCAGTCGTCGCCTTTTCTTCTACTTGATCGCACGTCGCCCTTTCTTCAGCCGTGGTCGCCGCCGTCGCCGCCTTGGTCGCGGCGGTCGTCCCTTTTTGGCATTGTCGCCACCGCTCGCCTTTCTTCTGCTACCGCCTCGACACCCTCCTCCCTCTCTATCGCATGACGCCCTTTCTTCAGTCGTCGTCGTCGCCCCTTTCTGGCATCGTCTCCGTCGCCCGCCTTTCTTTTGCTACCGCCCCGACACCCTCCTCCCTCTCTATCGCACGTCGCCCTTTCTTCAGTCGTCATCGTCGCCGTCGCCGTCGCCGTCATCGTCGCCCCTTTCTGGCATCATCGCTGCCACCCACCTCCCTATTAGGGTGATGTTGTTGCATCCTTTCTACCGCCGTCACCTCCAACCTCCCTTTCTACCTCCACCTTAGTCCGCCTCCCTTTCCACTGTCGCCGCCACCGTTTGCCAGGTAAGCCCTAATCTCTCGGTCTTATTTTTCTTCTTGTTAGCTTTCAAAGTTTCAATTTTTTTTGGTTTGATGAATACTGAATAGCTTTGGTTTTGATCAGATGCTTGTTTTCTGGGCTAAGATTCACGATTCATCAACAAACTTCATGACTCATGATTCATATGGATACTTCATGATTCATCTATTTACCATTTATTGTTATGTTTTGTTATTTTAGCTATTTTGCAATGGAAAATTTTCAAAACACGAGTATGCAGGAGGATGTAGATGATTATTCTCCTTTGTGGAAATTTGTAACTAAGATTGAAAAGGGAGTTGGAGGAAAAAATATTACTTGGTTATGTAACATATGTACTAAACTATGCAAGGGATCATACTCAAAGGTGAAAGCACACTTACTAAAACTCAAAGGCTCTGGAATTGCTGGTTGTGTGGCTGCTACAATAGATCAAATAAAGCATATGCAACAACTAGTGGATGATGCAGAATTAAGAAGGAAGAATGCTAAATTGAAAGAAGTTCAATTGCCTTTATCATCTATATCATCAAACGCGGCTTCAAAATCCTCATGCAGTAGTCCTTTTTCGTTGCAAAGTGAAGATCCAAGACCAACAGATCCAACAAAGAAGAGGAAAGGAACATTTGGCCCTCTTGAAAAAGCTTTTAATTTGAATGCTGGAGATGAATTCCACTCTGAAATTGCGAGGTTATTTTACACAGGGGGATTATCTTTCAATATCGCTAGAAATCCTCATTATATACGTGATTTTAGTATGACAACTCAACGAACGATTCCTGGTTATCTTCCACCTGGATACAATTTGTTAAGAATTACACTTCTTCAAAGAGAAAAAGCTCATATTGAAAAGTTATTGGAGCCAACAAAAACAGCTTGGAAACAAAAAGGTGTTAGCATTTGTAGTGATGGATGGTGAGATGTACAGAGAAGACCACTTATTAATATCATGACCATGTGTGAAAGTGGTCCAATGTTTCTAAAGACAATAAATTGTGAAGGTAAGTATAAAGATAAAGGTTTCATCTCAAAGTTGCTTATTGATGTCATAAATGAAGTGGGGCATCAGAATGTTGTACAAGTGATCACTGATAATGCTCCTCTATGCAAAGCCGCAGGCTTACTTATTGAGGTAAAGTTCCCACATATATTTTGTGTTGGGACCGGGTGCATGTTGACATGGATGCGGGTTCGTAATTTTAAAATTAATTATGTGCAGCGGAAGGTTTAGCATAAATAATTTCTCAAATTATTTAACCACACATACAAGCATGCAACTTTAGCTTGTGTAGACATGATCATATATTTAAAATTTTGCAGAAACGTAAACTAATTTACTTATTACCTCGCGTAACTCGAAGGAAGGAACGAGATCCAACCGTAAGTGTCCCTTGGAAGCTCCGCCTCTATTCACGTCCACGCCGAGTATCTTCGGGATGACTTCGCAAAGCCACGAGTTTCGTGTTCTCGAGAACTACTAGATTCTCCGAGAACGCGACAAGAAAAACCAAGAGAGAAGTAATCACATCGAAAAACTCACCACCAAGGTTGGCCGGAATCACAATTCCGGCGAGAATGAGGAAGATGACTTGCGCCCAATCCCAAGGTGATGATGGCCGGAGAGGAAGATCGTCCCAACGGAAGAACTTCGTCACCTCGGTACTTCTCCTTGTGCTCACGGCAAGAAGAAGGGAGAAGAGGCTTGTGGCCGGCCAAGAGGAAGAAGGGAGGAGAGGGAGAGAGCCCAGGCAAGAATACTTCGATTGATTTCCAAGTCTTGCCTTGGGTCCTTTATATAGTGGTCTCTCAACCATCAAGCCTTTCAAAAAGGAGACTTATTCTATCATGCCAAGTTTTATCATATTTTAATTCATGATAAAAATCGACCAAGTCTCCTTTTTTTCTTATGGAATAAATTTTCTTATCATGGTAAATCAATCCATGATTGATTTTATAAAATAAAATAAACCAATCCATGGTTCATTTTAATTTCCATGAAAAATAAACCAAACCTTGGTTTGTTATATAAAAATTTATATCATCCATAATTTTATAAAACAAACCACACTTGGTTTATTTTATAAATTGAACCAAAAACATGGTTCTCTCCCTTTATTGTGGCCGGCTAAGCAAAGAGGATAGAGACCCTCTTTGGCCGGCCCATCCAAGCCACGCCCCAATGAATTAAACTTATTTAATTCATCTATTAAGTCTTTAAAAGACTTAGCCATTTTACGCTTCCGATGCGTCTCTGAAAAATTCAGATTCGACTTATCGTTTGGTTTAACCAAACCTAATCTCTCTTGGTTGGAAAATTCAATTTTCAACCCGTTTTAAATCCCTCGGATTACTCATAGGCTACGTTTGGTAGGGGTAATGTAATCCGGTCTGTAATGTAATCAAGTTTGTAATGTAATGTAATGTAATCTTGATTACATTGTCATGTTTGGTAATGAGTTGTATGTAATCTTTGATAACCATTACAAGTTGGATTCTTTTGTTTGGTGAGGGGCAATCCATCTTGTAATGTAATCAAGATTGACGACCGACGACTGTCGCCGGGCGGCCGGTGACCATTGACCGGCCGGCGAATGCCGCCTGCCGGCGGCGGCGGCGGTCGCCGGCGGTCGCCGGCGGCCGGCCGGCGGTGGTGGTCGCCGGCGGCCGGCCGGCGGTGGTGGTCGCCGGCGGCCGGCCGGCGGTGGTGGTCGCCGGCGGCTGGCGATGGTCGCCGGCGGTGGTGGTTGACGAGCGGCCGGCGGCCGGCGGTGGTCGCCGGCGGCCGGCCGGCGGCCGTCCGGCGGCCGGCGGCCGTCCGGCGGCCGTCCGGCGGCCGGCGGCCGACGGCGGTGGTCGCCGGCTGCCGGCGGCGGTGGTCGCCGGCGGCCGACCGGCGACGGTGGTCGCCGGCGGCCGACCGGCAACGGTGGTCGCCGGCGGCCGACCGGCGACGGTGGTCGCCGGCGACCGGCCGGCGGCGACCAACGACTGTCACCGCCCGACCGACGACTGTCGCCGCCCGACCGACGACTTTACAAGCTGTAATGTAATCCAGATTACGGAGGTTTTGGTTTGTAATCCAGATTACAAATCATCAATCTCTTTTGTAATCGAGATTACATTACATTACAATCTTAAAGTGATTCCAAACAAAGGAATCCAACTTGTAATGTAATCTCGATTACATTACAGGGTGGATTACACCCTACCAAACGTAGCCATAGTGCGTGTGACTAAATAGGCTTTCGATTTATGTTGGTCGTCTATAATTAATCAATTATAGAACGATCATGAGTAGCACCTAGTAGTACATCATGATCCCCAATTAATCGAAAGATCAACGGTTGACCTCAGAAATAATTCTGAAACCCTTCAGCAGCTATAATGAATCGTGCCCCATTCCCTTCACCATCTTATACCCACTTGGTTCAGGACATGGTCTATGTGTGTCAGTCCCCACTAGGCTGACTGCGTCACACCTAGCCCAAGTAACGTTTTCTCGTCCTACGGATTCTAATTACTCTCATATATTTAAAAGATTCATACTCTAAACATGTCATGCTCTGGCCAGAGGCTTCGAGTAACAATCCGATGATAGGCCTTGGGTATACATCTCCTCGCAAGGAGTGGTGAATCCTTTGTAGGCTGTTCAAACATCTTCGGGCAATTCGACTTATACCCAATCATCCTGGGTCCACACCTCCTTGGAGATGCTTGCTTAAGATGTCAAAGTATAAGTCTCCATGACCAAGATGACTTGAACACCGCAAGTCAAAGGAACATCGCACTTAAGCTGCAGTAAGAACTTCATTGACATATCTATATGTAGACTACCATATGAAGTTTTACAGCCAGTCACTCCAATGAACTAGTTCCCTTAACTAGCATTCATGTTTATCTCCGGACATCCCAATGTCACCAGCCAGTGAGAATCAGCTGATTAGAGAATAACCCATGCTAGTCTCAACAGAATTGATAGTGTCCGTATTTATCAATTCATCGACTAGGGATAATTTCAATACTTCACAATTGCATATGTAGAGATAATCACTAGTTATGAATTCATCACAAATTCTCTCATGCTGTGGATTGTATTGCGGACATTCAATAAATGAGTTTAAGATCTCAATCAAATACATAAACATGTATACTCAAATAGTGAATATTCATTTATTAAAATAAATGATTACAATCATAAGACAATTGCCTTAGGACATTTTTCTCATATCACTAACATTTTGGACACCTTGTGTTGTGCATACTCTGAATCTTGCTTTGAAGAATATTTGTGCACTGATTCTCTCTGCACAAAACAAAGAAGCCTTTGAAGAGTGCAAGTGGATAGCAGAAATATCAGATAATGCTTTGATGATCAAGAAGTTTATAATGAATCACAATATGAGGTTATCGATGTTCAACGATATCTCGAACTTGAAGATGCTTTCACTTGTAGAGACTCGATTTGCTTCCATGATCATTATGCTTAAAAGGTTCAGACAAATCAAGAATTATCTTGAAAACATGGTAATTAGTGAAAGATGGGATATGTACAAGGAGGATGATGTAGTGAAGGACAGAGTAGTGAAGTACACAATATTGGATGATTAATTCTAGGAAAAGATTGATTATATACTTTCTTTCATAAGTCCAATTTATGAGATGCTTAGGAAAGCAGACATTGATCAACCATGTCTTCATTTAATATATGAGTGGTGGGATGAAATGATAGAGAAGATTAGGGTTGCTATCTCGAAGGGGCCTTCGCCTCAAAGTGGAGATTCAAATTTTTATAAGGTTGTTCATGATATTTTGGTGGAGCGATGGAATAAAAGCAATACACCTCTACATTGTTTGACACATTCTTTGAATCTGAGATAAAATTCTAAAAATTTTAACTAAATTTTAGCAAATTATAAATATTAGTTCATGTTTAATTAATAATTATCAATCTTTTTATATAGATATTATAACAATGAGGGGCTCCAAGAATCTCCCAATTGTCTTCCTCCACATAGGGACATCGAAGTTTCAAGGGAAAGGAAAAAGTGCATTGAAAGATTTTACTTTAGTTCATCAGAACAAAGAACTATCAATGAGGAGTTTGCCTCTTTTTTAGCCGCTATTGAGGATTTTTCTGATAATGATGCAATGCATGATCGAGGTTTGATGTCTCCAACTAAGTGGTGGGTTATCCATGGTGCTTCCACACCAACTCTTCAAAGTTTAGCTTTAAAGCTACTTGGGCAGCCTTCTTCTACTTGTTGTTGTGAGAGAAATTGGAGCACCTACAATTGTTGATGCAGTCTGACCCTGATTGTTGTTTTGGTGTTGACACCGATTTTAGTTTAGGTTAATGAGATGATTGGGATTAAGTCCTGGTTGGGGACTGGGCACGGAGTGGATGAAACCCTGGCTTGGGAAGCCAGGTCCTAGCTTGGGAAGCTAGGTTGGATGAAATCCTGGCTTGGGAAGCCAGGTCCTAGCTTGGGAAGCTAGGTTGGATGAAATCCTGGCTTGGGAAGCCAGGTCCTAGATTGGGAAGCCAGGTCCTAGCTTGGGAAGCTAGGTTGGATGCAACCCTGGCTTGTGAAGCCGGGTCCTAGCTTGGGAAGCCAGGTCCTAGCTTGTGAAGCCAGGTCCTAGCTTGGGAAGCTAGGTTGAATGAAGTCCCAGTGAGCGAAGCTGGGCACGAGTCTTGGTCCGGGGGACTGAGCACGAGTCAGAGAAGGTTAGGAGGCCCGTTCTCTTGACTTAGAGTGGTATTGACCTTGGCTGGATCGGTCTGGTGACCGATCAGGGAAGTTGGCACGAACTTCCTTCGTGGATCGGTCTGGTGACCGATCCAGTGATGTCTGATCGGTCTGGTGACCTATCAGGGAGCATACAGAGACTTTGGTTGTCTTCTGTTCGGCTCCTGATCGGTCTGGTGACAGATCAGGGAGAGAACAGAAGCTTTTCTGTTCGGCTCCTGATCGGTCTGGTGACCGATCAGGGAGACCTTCAGGTCGTTCTGGTGAACGACCAATTGTCGCGAGCTTCTCACTATAACCGATCAAGCTAGAGCCTGATCGGTCACCAGACCGATCAGGACCCACTCTGATCGGTCCAGTGACCGATCAGGAGGGTTGGCCTGCGAAGCTGGAAAAATCCTCAGAGAACGGGTGGATCGGTCTGGTGACCGATCCACGACTTGGGATCGATCTGGTGATCGATCACTAGAAAGTCGCGATTTCGAGTTTCTCACTGGGGACCGATCAGGCTGGAGCCTGATCGAACTGAGCCTATCCTGATCGGTCTGGTGACCGATCAGGGTTCACTCTATCGGTCCGTGACCGATCAGTAGCTGACAGCTTTAATTCAAATCCGCTGTCAGACGTCTGATTGTGTTCTGATTTCCTACTATTCTCTGCTCTGATTCTTCTGATACTTGATCTTCTATTGATTTGGTGTGCTAATCATCTGCTAAGTGTGCAGATAACTCAGGGATCATCCAAGGAGGGTCAACTGGAGTCTTTTGCTACATCAGGTTTGGCAGTTTTCCTTCTCAGGTTTCAACGGACGACTGCGCCACTGAGATGCTGACTGGGGCTCGGCTGAGGGGAGCTCAGGGAGTCCAGGAGAGGTCAGGGTAGCTGGGCAGTTGCAGTTGAGCAGCTGGGAGCTGCAGAGGGGTGGCTGTGACCTGGCGATCAGTGGGCAGAGGCTTAAGAGCTTGGTGGCGAAGAAGACTCTGCAACAATTTTTTTGGAGAACTTTTGATCCATCTCTTTGAACAAGCAACGGTGAATCACTTGAGCAACAACTTTGATCATACTCTTGAGCACTTGGAAGAGGCAGAGAGCTTGGCGAGTCCATCAGCAAGAAGACACGAAGAGCAGGGAGTTCTTGCGTGAGATCTGTGCTGAGTGGAGTTCGGTGGAGAGTGCTCTTGTGTTCCTTTTGTTCTAAGTGCTCTGTAAGCCTTCTCGTGTTTCTCTGTACTTATTTTCTTCATTCTGATTGAAACGCTGTGGAGAGGTTACTCCACCGAGAAGGAGGCTCCATTCTATCCGGATTTTTCGGGGCTTGATCTGCCGACGATCAAGGGATCGCCCACCTTACGGGCACGCCAAGGAGTAGGGGCAAGTTATCCCCGAACCTTGTAAATCCTCTTTGTTAGCGTCTTGAGCTTGTGCTTAGTTTAGGGTTTTAGTTTCTGCAACTTTGTTTCTCTGTTTTGTATTGCTTCCGCTGTTGCTGCTAACCCTTGAAGTGCAGAAAACCTAAAAGTGCAAGAATGTGTGTATGTTTGCCTTGTATTTATGTATCTTGCAGGTACCAAGAATGGAAGACAAAGCAGGCAAACTGGGCTGGAAACTAAGAGGCCAAGCGCCCCCATCAATAGGGGCGCCTGACTCAAAGAATAAAATGGCAGTTTCGTGAAGAAGGCAGAATAGGCTTCCATTCAGGCGCCCGGGATGATACAGGCGCCCAAGTTGAAAGTTGTATTTGCTGTTTCGAGTTCGAAATAGAGATAAGCTATCATTCAGGCGCCTGGGAGGTCTGGGGCGCCCTGGTCAAAGGTTTTATCAGCTGCGACGAGTTCGGCGCGGGGATAAAGTTTGACCAAGTCTATAGGGGGCCCCCATCATCACAGGCACCCGGATGAAGCCTATAAAAGGGGTCTCGACCCCTCAGCTTCAGACACAACTTCCAAGAGCGATTCTGATCATTCTGACTAAAGACAAAGCGCTAAAGACGAGGTTCTGCGACCGGGAGGCTCCAGGAGGAAGTGCGCGGCACTTCGGAGGTCCAGATCGGCCGAGGCTTCGACCTTAATTGTTTGGTTTGCTTTTTATTATTCTGCACTTAATTTCATATCTTTTTCATTGTAATTTTTAAACTGTAAGACGGGTTTTCTCTACCTCCGGAAATTCCGGAAAGGAGACCAATAGTGGACTCGCGCCGAGTACATAGGCCTTGGACGTACTGACCCTGGGGGGTCGGGAACCAAGTAAATAAATCCCGCGTGTCCGTTGTCTTGCTTTTATTCTTTCTGTTTATTTTCCGCTGCACTAACGCTCTAAGTCTAGGACGAAGATTCGAAAAGTTTACGATTTACCGCAAGATTTTCACGGTCGATATTCACCCCCCCTCTATCGATGGCACCGGTCCTA
The DNA here is from genome assembly GCA_024364735.1 of Boesenbergia rotunda. Lineage (NCBI taxonomy): Eukaryota > Viridiplantae > Streptophyta > Magnoliopsida > Zingiberales > Zingiberaceae > Boesenbergia > Boesenbergia rotunda. Next base: position 253,133 of record JAGFNQ010002947.1, on the reverse strand, counting down.
CAAATAGTAGCCGACCAATAATGCTTTGCGAGCCGTTGCCCGAGCTCCCGCGTGGCTTCCGCAGACTCCCATGTGAATCTCTCGCAGTACATAGTCTGCGTCTTCCTCCCCCAGACACTTGAGTAATGGTCGGGCGAAGGCCCTTTTATAGAGTGTGTCGTCGATCATAGTATATTGAACTGCTCGCTTTTTGAGCAATCTAGCTTCCTCCCGATCGGCTGGCACAACTCCTTCCGTGAGGTAAGCGATGAGTGGGGTTCTCCAGTCGGATTCCAGCTCCAGCTCGGCTTGCCTTTCTATTTGCATAATCACCAGTGCTGGACCGCCTGACTGGGGAAGTACCCAGGAGCCGACTGAGCTGGCCAACTTGGCCAACTCATCCGCCTTGAAGTTGTTTTCCCTTGGAATCTTTTGAACTTGTACCTCCTAAAACTCGGCCTTCAATTTCTCATAGGCTTCTATGAAGGCCTACAACCGGTCACTATTAACTTCGAATCGACCGGCCACTTGTTGGGTGACTAGCTGGGAGTCAGAGTAAAGTATGACTCGGGCCGCCCCTACGTGCTTGGCGGCTTGCAACCCGGCTATGAGGGCCTCATACTCAGCCTCGTTATTGTTAGATCGATTCCGTACGCTAGAGGGGGTGAATAGCGTTCCTCGGCTTCTTCTTCCTAAGTTGTTAGTTGCGTAAGCGGAAATACAATAAAACAATAAACTAACAACAAAAACAATGCTAACAAACCAGATTTACTTGGTATCCACCCCGACGGGTGACTAATCCAAGAATCCGTCGGTGGATCACTCCCCGGATAACCTCCGGCTAGCCCTTGTCGCTCCTTGTGGGGGAGAAACCTCGCCACAGCACCAAGCACACTCTGAGCACAAAGAGACTACTAACAAGCCTTAACCGAGCTTGTTTCGTCAAGGGTTTCAGTCACCACGAAGTCCTCTTTAAATAGAACTAAAACTGAAACCCTCGCCACCAGTCGACTGCTCCCAGGGCAGTCGACTGGTGCCACTGAAAATCGACCGTTGCAACCCCAATGTTCGAATTTTCAGCCAACTTACCAGCCGCTACCAGTCGAACTGCTCCCAGGGCAGTCGACTGGTCCCCCAGCCAGAACCTTTATGTGAGTTTCATCAGTCGACTGCCCCAATGGCAGTCGACTGCTCCACTCACTCACCTAGGGTTTCCCTTCCCGAGTACACTTCTCTCAGCACTCGAACCCTAGGATTTCCCGAGTACAATCACACAGCACTCGTACCCTCACGACTCGACTAACTCCTCATCAGCAGCCTCAACTATTGCCTTCACGCCCTCTTCATCTTCGGCTCCCGTCCCTCGGATGCACGCAAGCCTCCAGCTTGCCTCCATGTCATCCTTCACGCATGCCTAGAAGTCTGCGCCCCTCAGCTCATCGTCCCTGCTCTACCAAGGTCCCTTGGGTGCACGCAAGCCTCCAGCTTGTCTCCATGCCACCTTTCACCGTACCGAGACCGTCCAACTAAGTCCATATGTGTAACTGTACATCTTGCACACTCAACATACACATATGAGAACACAAGGGTAAACCTAACTTAAACCCTTTGCCCAAACATCAAAACTCATGATCACTCCGGATCACAGATTGCTTCAACAATCTCTCCCTTTTTGATGTTTGGCAATACGTTTAAGTTAGGGAAAATAAATAGTATAGAATAGCAATAACAATGCTAAAACAAACACTGGACATACGTTGCCAAGACTCCATCTTGGACTTACACCGCCAATGCATATGCAATGCATATATGGATCCTATCCCAAGGCATCCTACACCTAACCCTCCAAGTTAGGAATTCTTTCAAAATCGGGCTTTTAAAGCTTCTCCCAAGCTCCCCCTACATCGGACTTACACAGACTTTTTAAGAACCTCTCCAAGGTTCCCCTTACACCAAGAATGAAGCAACCATGCTCCCCCTTAATCTCAACTCCTCCTAAACCTAGGGTTTCTAGCAAAGGAGTGTTTGGTTTCCCAAATTAAACCCAACACTTCTCCTCCTTTGCCTAACATCAAAAAGAACCCAACAATATCCCAATTATTGGATCTTTTAATCCCCAATGATCCTAAACACAGTGTACTATCCCCTCCATACAATTGTTTTACACCATTTGGACACCAAACCAGCTGCTGATACACAATTCAGCCCTGGGCAGTCGACTGATACTCTGAAAAATAGAATTTCAGCCTTTTTTGACGAAATTCAGAAATGTGCCAAAAATTTCATAAATCTCCAAAAATATTCCAAATTTTGTGGAGAGGTTTGTGGTACTCATACCTACTTGGGAAAAATACATTCCAAAATGTATCTATCACCATTCCCAAGTTTGACACAAAACCCAAAACTAGCAAAAAAGTTCACTTAATCCTTAACCAAAAGTCCTAGTTTTGGTTTCCCCTTGATGTCTCTGCCAATACCAATCCACAATGCATCCCTAGCATTGATTTATATGGCATTTGCACATCAAAAAACCAACCTTCATGCTATATGACCCCAATGTCATATTTCCATGCATGAAACTCAAAAACATCGTGCCAAAACCCAAGAATTGAGACTCAAGTCCGTCTCCAATTCTTTTGGCACATCCTATGGTCCATCTAGACCTCTAGGAGGAACCCTCTCAAGGTCCATTCACCATATATCCCAAGGCTTCTAGAGCTCCCCCTTGAGCTCTTAGCCCTAGCCACCTCCCTAGGTGACTCAACAAACACTAGACCACACCGGTGTTCCCCCGGTGACTCTTGGCCTACAAACTCAACCCTCTTAACCTTAGACACCTTTTTTTGGTTAAGTCCTTCCTTTTTTCCTTTGAATGACACCCCCCTTGCCATTTTTGGGCTCCCCCTTCTTGCCATAATCATATGCTACCCTAGCATATTTCTTTCCCTTGGCATGGGAGACCTTAGATCGGTATCCTAACCCCGATCTATCATTGGTGCGGTTTAAGCCACCCAACACCATATTTAAACCCTTAGATCCAATAGTGAATCTCTCTAGGGTTTTCTCTAACCTATCAAGCTTTTCCCTTAAAGCTTGATTTTCCCTTTCTAGGTTCCTAAACCTAGAATCCACATGTCCACTTTGGACATTCCTAGACCTACCTCCTTTCTAGGCACATTCCTCCCCTTCTTGGGATTAATGCCTTGATCCTTAGGTCTAAAGGTCTTGGGTTTATCATGATGTATAACCTTTCTAGGGTTTTGATCTACCTTGTTAACCCTATTCCTATTATGATATTTAAAGCCGAAATTATACATGGACAAATAATTAACATTATTCCTAGCATGCATGGAGGACTTTAAATTTGAATTACATTTCAAATTTGAGTTAGAGATTACCTCACTTACCTTGTGGTTCCTCCTTGATGTGGGCTCCTCCTTTTCTTCTTCTCCCATTTTCTCAAATGCTCCAATTTCTTGAATTCTCCTTTTCTTGAGCATTTGGTATGGTAGTGTCCCATCTCACCACATGTGAAGCACCTTATATGCTTTCTTCTCTTTTGGGCTTCCTCATTCCTACAACCCATGTTAGAATCTAAATGAAATGAATTGGATTTAGGATTTACCTCCTTTTTACCTAATGGATACTTGTCCTTGTAGTGTCCCTTCTTGTTGCATCCAAAGCAAATTATATGATCTTTGGCTCTTGCTTTGGTGGAGGTTTGAGCTTCTTCTTGCTCCGGTATGGGAGTGGGTCTCTCCTCCCCCTCAATCCTTGAGGTGGTGACCTCTTCCTCTTCCCTTGATGAAGTGGATGACCTCTCACTCTCTTCTTCCACTTCACTTGAGAAGATGGATGCCTCTTTTCCTTTTTCCTCTTTCTCCTCTTCTTCGGATGTTGAACTTCTTTCTTCATCCGATTTGTCCTCCTCCTCTTCTTGGACCATTAAGCTCACTTCATTAGGCTCTTCTACTTCTTGAACTTGTGTAGGGTTTTCATGGAATGCTACCATCTTGTTCCATAACTCGTGTGCATTTTGATATTCACCTACACCGCTAATTATATCATTAGGCAAAACCTTAAGCAATATTGAAATTACCTTCTCATTTGCCTTCGATTGTGTTTGTTGCTCCTTGGTCCAATATCTTGGTCGAAGCTTCTTCCCATGCTTATCCTTCGGAGCTTCAAATGGATATTTTAGTGCAATCAATAGATCCCAATCCATATTGAACCATACCTTTATCCGCATCCTCCAATAATCAAAGCTCTCGCGATCGTAGGGAGGTGGAGCATAGATGTCATCCCCCAACTTATCTTCCATCATCTTCCTCTAGCTTTCTTTGCTCCTTTGGCGGTTAGTCCAATCAAGAGCGGTCCAAGCTCTGATACCACTTGTTAGATCGATTCCGTACGCTAGAGGGGGGTGAATAGCGTTTCTCGGCTTCTTCTTCCTACGTTGTTAGTTGCGCAAGTGGAAATACAATAAAACAATAAACTAACAACAAAAACAATGCTAACAAACCAGATTTACTTGGTATCCATCCCGGACGGGTGACTAATCCAAGAATCCGTCGATGGATCACTCCCCGGATAACCTCCGGCTAGCCCTTGTCGCTCCTTGTAGGTGGAGAAACCTCGCCACAACACCAAGCACACTCTGAGCACAAAGAGACTACTAACAAGCCTTAACCAAGCTTGTTTCGTCAAGGGTTTCAGTCACCACGAAGTCCTCTTTAAATAGAACTAAAACTGAAACCCTCGCCACCAGTCGACTGCTCCCAGGGCAGTCGACTGGTGTCACTGAAAATCGACCGTTGCAACCCCAATATTCGAATTTTCAGCCAACTTACCAGCTGCTACCAGTCGACTGCTCCCAGGGCAGTCGACTGGTCCCCCAGCCAGAACCTTTATGTGAGTTTCATCAGTCGACTGCCCCAATGGCAGTCGACTGCTCCACTCACTCACCTAGGGTTTCCCTTCCCGAGTACACTTCTCTCAGCACTCGAACCCTAGGATTTCCCGAGTACAATCACACAGCACTCGTACCCTCACGACTCGACTAACTCCTCATCAGCAGCCTCACTATTGCCTTCGCGCCCTCTTCATCTTCGGCTCCCGTCCCTCGGATGCACGCAAGCCTCCAGCTTGCCTCCATGTCATCCTTCACGCATGCCTCGAAGTCCGCTCCCCTCAGCTCATCGTCCCTGCTCTACCAAGGTCCCTCGGGTGCACGCAAGCCTCCAACTTACCTCCATGCCACCCTTCACCGTACCGAGACTGTCCAGCTAAGTCCATATGTGTAACATGTACATCCTGCACACTCAACATACACATATGATAATACAAGGGTAAACCTAACTTAAACCCTTTGCCCAAACATCAACACTCATGATCACTCCGGATCATAGATTGCCTCAACAGTTATTAGTGGCCTTATACTCCAGTCGGACCGATAGGTGCATCTGCTCCCCTTTAGGGGAAACCATCAGGATGTCGATCTCGCTTCCTGATCGAGCTGATGAGCCATGCACAAATATTTGACATGCCTCTTCAACTTCGTCAGAATGTAGCTCACTCAGAAAATCTGCCAAGGCCTGCGCCTTGATGGCCGGCCGCACTTGGTACTAGATATCATATTCGCTCAGCTCGGTTGTCCACTTGATCAACCGGCGGATGCTTCAGGATTAGAGGCCACTCGGCCCAAATTGCTGTTCATCAATACCACAATGGGATGCGCCAAGAAATAAGGCCGAAACCTTCGAACACCTAACAACAACACATACAGAAATACATGGGGTGTTGCTCGGCTGCTTCTTGTTTGACTAGCACCATACTAACCGAGTCAGCCGAGGTGGCAAGGTACACATATAGAATTTCCCCAACTTCTGGCTTGGATAGCACGGGCAGCTCGGCGAGATAAGCCTTCAGCTCCTCGAACGCCTTATCACAATCGACATCCCATTGAAACTTGGTGGCTTTGCGGAGGGTTTTGAAGAACGGCAACCCTCGCTCGGCTGATCGGGAGATGAACCGGGACAGGGCTGTGATCTGCTCGGTGAGCCGTTGCGCCTCTCGGAGATTTCTTGGTGGGGGCATGTCCAGTAAGGCCTTGATCTTGCTGGGATTAGCCTCGATGCCCCGCTCAGTCATATAATATCCGAGGAATTTCCCGCTCCAGGCGTCGAAGAGACACTTAGCAGGATTCAACTTAAGCCCATACCTGCGCAGTGTTTGGCATGTCTCCTTGATGAGGATGTCGTCCACATATACTTCAATATTTCTCCTGATCTGAGACCGGAAGACCTTGTTCATCTTTCGCTGGTACGTGGCTCCAGCGTTCTTCAATCCGAACGGCATGATAGTGTAATAGTAAGTACCGTCTGCCGTGATGAAGCTGACCTTCTCCTGGTCCTCAACAGCCAGGGGTACTTGATGATATCCCTGGTAGGCGTCCAGCATGGAGATGAACTCACTACCCGCCGTTGAGTCCACCATCTGGTCGATCCGAGACAGGGGATAGCAATCCTTCGGGCAGGCCTTGTTGAGATCTTGAAAGTCGATGCAGACTCGCCACTTATCGTTTGGCTTGGGTACCAACACCACGTTGGCTAACCAGGTCGGGAACTGCACTTCCCTGATGTGGCCGGCCTCCAGCAGTTTCTCAATCTCGGCCCGAATCACTTTATTCTTCTCAGTGCTGAAGTCTCGCTTCCTCTGCTTGACGGGCCGAGCGTAGGGATAAACATGGAGATCGTGCTCTGCCACCTCCGGTCGGACGCCTTTCAGCTCTTTGACCGACCAGGCAAAAACATGTTGGTTCTGAGCCAAGCATTCCAGCAAGGGCTTCTTCAGCTCCTCAGGCAACTCTGCTGCAATCTTGACTCAGGCTTCTTCCCTATCTGGGAGGAGTTGTACCTCCTCCTTATCTTCGTGCAACTCGGCCCACGGGGAGGCTTGGACCATGTTGCAATTTGAGAAGGGACGTGGGGCCTTTTGGCTCTCCACCCGGACATTGTCGACGTAGCACCTCCGAGTCATTCTCTGGTCACCCCTGACCTCTCATACCTTGTCCCCGACTGGGAACTTGACCTTCAGGTAGAAATTGGAGGCGACTGCCGGAATTCGTTGAGGGTCGGTCGGCCCAGGATGGCATTGTAGGTGGAGGAGCATCGACCACCAAGAAAGTGGACCATCTGGTCCTCTTCAGCGGCTCCTCGCCTAAGGAAATGGCCAGTCGGATCTGGCCGATGGGCTGTACCTGGTTCCTCGTGAAATCGAACAACGGGGTCGCTACCAAGTCCAGCTGGGACATTTCTATCTGAAGCTGATCGAATGCCTTCTTGTACAGTATATTGACCGAGCTTCTGGTGTCCACGATGGTGCGGTGGGCTTGGTAGTTGGCGATGACGGCCGTAATGACCTGTGCGTCATCGTGTGGGACCTCCAGTCCCTGTAGATCTTAGGGCCTCGCTGCCTGCGCCGAGCTGGTGTCGACTTGATGAATTTCCAACTGGCGCACCTGCGCCTTTCGGGCTCGGTTGGAATCTCCTCCGGTTGGTCCGCCCGAGATAACATTTACGCCTCCTCGGACGGCGTTATGTTGGTTGGCATGCTCCTCCTCCATCTCTGCGGCCTCAGCTTGGTTCCCCTGAGGGAATAGATTGCGGGCGACCGGGGGATTTTGTAGGATCGTTTCCGTACGCTAGAGGGGGTGAATAACGTTTCTTCGATTGTTCTTGTACCTACGTTGTTAGTTGTGCAGTGGAAATACAAATAAAATAAAACTAACAACAAAGAAAACACTGCTAACAAACCGATTTACTTGGTATCCACCCCGGACGGGTGACTAATTCAAGAATTCGTCGGTGGATCAATCCCCGGATAATCTTCGGCTAGCCCGTGTCGCTCCTTGTGGGTGGAGAAACCTCGCCACAGCACCAAGCACACCTTTGAGCACAAAAGACTACTAACTCACTTTACCCAAGCGAGTTTCGTCAAGAGTTTCAGCCCAAACCGAGTTCTCTTTAAATAGAACTCGGGCTGAAAATCCTCGCTGGCAGTCGACTGCTCCCAGGGCAGTCGACTGCCCTCACTTGAATTCGACCGTTGACAGCCCCAACGTTCGAATCCAGCTGTACACCAGTCGACTGCCCAAATGGGTAGTCGACTGCCCCACTTACACACCTAGGGTTACACTTCCCGAGTACACTTGTCTCAGCACTCGAACCCTAGGATTTTCCGAGTACAATCACACAGCACTCGTACCCTCACGACTCGACTGACTCCTCATCCGCAGCCTCGACTATTGCCTTCGCGCCCTCTTCATCTTCGGCTCCCGTCCTTCGGATGCACGCAAGCCTCCAGCTTGCCTCCATGCCATCCTTCACGCATGCCTCGAAGTCCGTGCCACTCAGCTCATCGTCCCTGCTCTCCAAGGTCCCTCGGGTGCACACAAGCCTCCAGCTTGTCTCCATTCCACCCTTCACCACACCGAGGTCGTCCAGTCAAGTCCATATGTGTAACCTGCGCACCCTGCACACTCAACATACACATATCAAATACACAAGGGTAACCTAACTTAAACCCTTTGCCCAAACATCAAAACACTTGGTCACTCCGGACCACATATTGCCTCAACAGATTTCCTCGGAGTTCTTCGGCGACGGGGTCGATGGCCCTGCCTCCTCAACCTAGGCCACGCCCTGGGGATGCTTGTCGCCCTCACCCCGGGGAGTCGGAGCCCGACCTCGTCCGGCCTGCCGGCATTCCTCGGTGGCATGGTCGTGGCTCTGGTGGAATGTGTAGTATGCCCTCCATCGGATCGGGAGGCACCCTTGGTTCACCTGTTGTACATGTCGTCTTTCTACCCCCGCTCGGTCGATGAGCCCGCGGGTGCTGCGAATAGGTCCGCCTGGAAACCTGGTGTTCTGGGCGGGACTGAGAGGCTCCGGGTTACCCGACTCCTTTTTCCGAGCAGCCTAGGCCTCCTCCACGTTAATATACTTGACAGCCTTTCCCAGCAAGCTGTCGAAGTCCTTCGGGGGCTTCCTGATCAGCGAGCGAAAGAAATCCACTTCCTGCATCCCTTAGGAAAATGCACTGAACAGGACCTCGGGCGTGGCTGTGGGCACGTCTAGGGTCACACCGTTAAATCTCTTAATGTAGGCCCGGAGAGTTTCCTTCGGGCCTTGCTTCAAAGCAAACAGGTTGAGGCTCGTCCTGTGGTCCCTCCTGCTGCTTGCGAAGTGTTGGAGGAAAACCCTCTTGAGCTCCTCAAAGCCCGTGACCGACCCATCAGGGAGTTGGTCGAACCATCTTTGGGCTGGGCCCGAGAGTGGTTAGGAAGGCTCGACATTTGACACCCTCCGGATATTGATGAAGCAGAGCCGCGCTCTCGAACTTCATCAGATGGTCCTCTGGGTCGGTGGCCCCCGCGTACTCGGGGATCATGAAGAAACGGAGATGGCGGGGAATAGGATCTTCCAGGATCCAAGAGGAGAAAGGACTGCGTACCAGGACGGAAGGAGAAGGGTCGGCTAGGGCCTTTCCCTTGTCTGGCCGAGGTGTATGCACCTAGTTAGATGTGGAAGCCTCTGCTGAGTCGGCTTCTTCACCTTGGTCCCGATAAAAGGCTGCAGGAAAAGGTGCAGCACCACCTTCAGGTCGAGCGGGCCCTCCTTGACCTCCTGAAGGCCGGCGCGTAGCCGGTTCTAGTGCGCGGGGCATATGGCTTCTGGCTTGCGAAGGCCTCTGAGGAGTCCTTCGAGCTCTGGCAGCCATCAAGGTTTCGTATTCCTCGCGGGGTGACAGTCATCATGACTTGGTTGGGATCTTCCATCTTCACTTCCGATCAGGCTGCTGGGTCCCTCCTTCTAGCGCCAAATTTGATCCTGTCGCCAAGTGAGGTGAGCTTCCCAAAAGCGAGATGGTCCTTTGGGGATCACGAACCGCTGAGGCTGGCCACGAAGCTCGCTGCCAACTTGCAAGACAGGGACCGTTAGAACCCGCCGGGAGAAGTCCCTGGTAAGGCACTCCGACAGTCAAGTCAGTCCTCGAGAGTGGAAAGCAGAAGGAAAGCAATAGAACAGTAAGAATGCACTATTGCGCGTAGCTACGAGATACGGAGTGAAGAGACTTATATAGCCGGGGAAGCTGACAACTCCTGTCACCCTTTGTCCCATAGCGAGGACAAGACGTTGCATGCTCAGAGGTGGCAGGATACAGTAGTGCATACCGGAATAAGGAAAGAGGCACTGTCAACTTAAATGCTAACGTCGTTCGGCGTCACTCGGCCTGACACCAGTGTATGTGGTCGTAGTACGGGGGGACAGGGTATGGCAGGAAGATCAAGACATCAGCGGGATATCCGTCGCTTGGGTCAGAATAGTATCATACCTGCGCCGACCCCGTACTGCTTCTGGTAGTCTGATATCAAGGAGTGGTTGTTCGTCAGGCCAGGGCCAATTGAGGACCCCTAAGAAGGGTGCCGACTGGGGGCACTGAATAGCGAGGCCGGCTGAGGGCCTGGAAGGAAGGTGCCGACTGAGGGCACTGATTGATGAGGTCGACTGAGGGCCTAGAAGGAAGGTGCCGACTAAGGGCACTGACTGATGAGGCTGACTGAGGCCTTTAGTGATATACTGGCTAAAGTTTCCTCGGGCTCGGACTTACCCCAGGAGCGTGGGCCGCCACGCGTCTGCTAGGAGCCAAACCTAGAGGGGTAATAGATTGAGTTAGGCATTATCTGAATGCAGAGGATCCTAGGGAGTGTGGGACGCCACGCATCCGCGCGGGGTTATACCCGCGAGAGAGTCTAGACGATGACCTAGGTCTATCCCTTCGTACTCCCGAGCAAGCTAGGCCAGGTCGCCCGTATGGGCTTTCCATCCCATGGGCTCCCGAAGCCCACGGATTTATCCTCTACTGACTAAGCGCCAGGCTGCCGGGCCAGACTCTTAAATACTGATTTTTTTAAATTAAGGGCCTGGTTGTAAATAATGAAAATGGAAGGGCTTATTTGCAAAAAGACAAAATCATTATAAAAACTCTCTCCACTTTCAGTTTTTTTCCCCGACCCTTTTGTATACGCTTCGACGCCGCCGAGCCCTAGCCCGACGCCAACCCCATCTCACGCGCGAGCAGTTCCTCCTCTGCGCCGCACTTTCCTCCTTCTTCTTCATCTTCTACTTGTTGCCCTAGCGACGCCGCGCCGCCCGCTGCCGAGATTCTTCTGCTTCTTCCGTCCTCTCCGGCGCGCAAACAAGAGGCGCTGAGCGCCCCTCTTACGCGACAGTACTAAGCCTGCCTAGGCCATTGAGGTCAGATCTTAGGGAGTGGGGATTCTTTTCACCGGAGAGGAAGACTACCTCCTAGTACTCCCTACTCGCGTCGCAGATAGTGAGTTGTAGCTGTTGTAAGGTAAATCATATGCTGATTTTAGGGTTGATTGGATCTTGCTATATATCGATGGTTTCTTGTTGGAATTGCTGTGATTCAAATCTGTTCAGGTTGTGTCCTTTGTTGCCATTAAATTCTGAAGGAATTTTTCAGAAAAGAGATGTTGAACCAAACTGTTAGAGAAAAGAAACATAAAAGAAATGTTGTTTTGACTCTGTGATCGTGGCAGTGAGTTGGATTCTTGGGGAGATGCTTGTTTTAAGTTGGTTGAAGTTTGAGAATAAATAGATTGTTAGTATGAGTAGTTTGGATTAGTTTTTCTAGCAGTGATGCATTGCCGTGAGCAATATATGGGAATTGGATAGTAATTGGTGTTTTCAATTCCTTGTAGCAAATCTGTTTTGAAACAATTGATATTAGGATTTGTAGGGATGATGCGAATTAATTAGGAGTTAAATTATTTATTTGATATTAAATGATAAAGGTAATTTTTAGGTTTACTCTTATATAGTTAGTAATTAGTTTAACTAATTACTGTTTATATTTTTATTTCTATTTGTATATAAATTAGCTAAATTTTATCATTTATACATGACCTTGATTTGGATTTGTTTGGTTGATTTCGGAAGGTCCTCTTCGTTCACGAACTTCTACAATTATTAGGCGGGTACTTCTCCTTTGTACTCGAGTAGTTCATTTTACCTTAAAGCATGACTATATTATGTTTAGTAGGTTGTCTGACCTTGTTTCTTGCCGTTTGTTATTTTAACATCGCCGTTGATATTTTTTCTTCGTTGATCTTTGAGTATTCCAAATTCGTATCCGTACAGTCCCTGTTGGTTTTCTGTTCTATAAAATACCGCTTGTACGCGAGTACTTAGAAGTCCATTAAACACAGATAGGTTTATTTGGCATTAGAAATATCCTACCTAGTAGTGTAGATGCATAATCGTTGGTTTCGATTTACGATTGGATGTATTGATGCATTGTTTACTTATTGGATTTTGATTGCATCGTCATTTTTCCGGTTGTTCGTGCATCTCGTAGCATGCACTATGTCTGCACGTTGCATACTAACGACTGTTGGGCTTCCATATGGTTAAGCCGTCGTTAGTCATTTTGTTGCTCGATTCACTCAACCACTTGTTGTCGTGGTAGTTGTTAGAGTGCGAGCAACTGTCCTGTTATGCCACACATGTTACAGTTGTAGGCAAACAGTGACACCCTCACCATTGTTTTTCGAGGGATATTGTAGTTGTTGATAGCTCCCCTATGTATCAGGGGTCTGGAGTGTAGGCTCCCCAGCATCCTGTCCACTCAACCACATCTTTGTGGTATTCGTTGGAGTGCGTACAGTTGTCACAGCCCTACCCACTCGGTCACACAGATGAGATGTGTTGGCGGCTTGACTAACGTCAGGTGTGACACTTGTCATTGCATCATGTGCATACGTATTTCATTTATGCATTTTTCCTGTGATTGTTGCATTTATATGAACTATGGTTGTTGCACTTGATTGACATGCATGAATATCTTGGTTTTACTGTTGTTGTGTTGTTTTATACTTGTTTAGTAGTTATTCGGTTTTATAACCTGTTGTTCGATATATGTTATGCATGTTTAGGTTCCTATATTTCTTATGACTGTACAAAGGAGAAGTACCGCCTTATAATGGAAGGGATTATTTGCAAAAAGGCAAAATCATTATAAAAACTCTCTCCCCTTTCATTTTCGTTATTTACAATCAGGCCCTTAATTTAAAAAAAATCAATATTTAACACAGACTACGCATAAGCTGGCCCGGGATCACTCCTTCTTCCAATTCATCCCGCCGGAGAAGAAGAGTTGGGCCATGGATCGGAAGATGCTCCATTTCCGCCGGCGGGTCAGGGTCCTCAACCCGGTCTCCTATTAAACCGAGTTACATATAAACCGAGTCAAAATTAAATTTTGACCCGGTCTGTGAAAACCGAGTTGAGATTTCGGTACCCTAACACCGCCCCCCGACTTCGATTAGATTTCTTCGATTTGAGACGGCGAAATCGAAGGCACTGACCGAGCGGCGGCGAATCGGAGGAAGGGAGCTCTGTATGAATTTCTCACCGCCGAAGGTAAATTTAAACTTCGCGCTTCCAATTTTTTCTACTCGGGGTCTGTGTTCTTCCCTGGATCAGCTGTTCTTCGCCATATGAATCAAACGAAAAAGCTTTTTTTGCTCATCGTCTAACGATCGTAGAAATCATGAACAAGTTGAACTTCAGGCAAAGTACATTTTGTTCTTCGAGCTGTAGCTTTGCCTGTCAGAGATTGATACTACAGAGACTCGAGTATATCTACATCTTTCAGTGTTCATCTTGTCAATTGTTTATTCGACTCCACTCTGTTTTATGCCTGTTTCTATCCATATACTGCCTGCTAATTTATCCCTATGTTACTATTTCCTAATGCTCTGTGATTCTCATTTGTTCACATCTGATAGTAGGTGGAGGCAGAAATGGGCTTGGAGATGGCAAAAGGAGAAGAGCTTGCCGTGACAACTGCTTTAGTTGCCGATTCAGCCATCAAAAGGATCTTCATTGGTGGATTGAGTGCGACTGTGACGACTTCTGATATGGAGACGACGTTCTCGCCCTTGGGCAGGATTCATAATGTAGAATTTGTGCGCTCAGATGGTCGGAGCTTTGCTTTCATGGACTTCGAGCCGAACTCTGAGAAAAGCTTGGCTAAACTCTTTGCAGCTGTAAGTTTTTTTTTTATCATTATGTTCTCCAACATCTAACACTTGATTTGTCACATACAAGACTTATTCTGTGACTTATTAGAAATATTCTTGTTGAAGTTTCACAAATTTGTTGGATAGACTAGCAAGATCTTTCAGGTTTATTTTCTTAAAATTCATTGAGTAATCCATTAATGTTCCCCTAACATTATTGATGGAAAGAAGACTGTGTGAAACCATAACTCGAACTGAACTTGTTGATAGACCTAAAAGATAGTTAAAAGTCCTACATATACTTATGGTCACACAAGCTTGTTTCTTTTATAAATTCCTTGTCTAGGATTAGCGCGACAATATTTGACACAATCCAATATTAGTACACGATCTGACTCGACTGAAACATGATTCACGGAGTCTCCACGGGATGAACTAATGGTTAGTGTGTGGGTGTTGCCACCTTAAGGTATGGGGGTCAAAATTTGGCAAAGTCAATGTGCCCGCCCTCTCCACGCACTAGTCATAACATCCGGGCTAGTAGTCCCTGTGATTTAGCTCCTCCGTGTTGGCCCTGGGACGGGTTGGCGGGGGTGCTGAGGACGAGCGAATCGCCTTTTGCCACCTTGAAACATTATTCACGGAGGTAAAATGCAAAAGTGATATGAATATAATTTTATATCGATCCTTTCCTTTATTGGGGATTGTTTTTATAGATTCATGTTTCCTTGTGAAAACCCTTTGCTTCTCGAATAATATAAATCAAAGAGATTTTATTTTGTTTCCTCGCCACTGCTGCTTACATAAATGATGAACCACTAGATAATTGTTTAGCCATCGAATGTTTTCTAACTCGATTGCCTGCAGTACAATGGGTGCGCTTGGAAAGGAGGGAAGCTGCGACTTGAAAGGGCTAAAGAACATTATCTCACTCGCTTGAAGCGAGAGTGGGCTGAAGATGCAAGTGTAAATCTGCTAGATGATCTCAATGCCGAGAAAAGTTCAGATCATCCAAACAAGTCGGAAATCTTAGCACACAAATCAAAATGCCAAAACCTGGAGAATGCGAAGCTCCAAATATATTTTCCAAAGCTGCGAAAGGTGTGCCCTTTTTACGCATATTAGAAAATAAATTCTTACCTATGGGCTATGGCCAGTTATTTGAATCTCCCATGCCAAAATATGGACCAGTGCATTCATTCTCTTCTATTATTTAGGGTTACTTGATATGTTTTGTCACAACCATTATATGAAACTTCACATTTATGATAACATTAAAATTTTTTGAAACTATCACAACATTTAAGTATTAGTTTCAAATATCATCCGTTTGCACTCATCAATTGGCAATCGGTCATTTTGTCTACAGCATTTACTGACTAGGAACCAGTTATGCAATGTCAACAACTTAAATAGAAAAAACGATATTACAGACAATGTCAACATTAGTTTCCAATATCTTCCTTGTCCACTTGAGTTGGTGATGTGGCATGACTAGTACCTAGTCAGCAGATGATGTAGATAGATTTGGCATGTTACTATGTTGTCGTCAGTCATTTAACAGCGAATGAAATATCGTGATAAATTTTAAAACTTATCCAATTTATGAGATCATTACAAAATCGAAATGAATCCATTTTCAAGCACTCTTTATATTTGGAAGAAAGAGTTTAGTAATCTTTCCAAGCTCTCTCTTTATTTGGAAGAAAGAATTTGAGTTATAACTGAGTTCTATAGGTAAAGCCGGTGCCCTTTAAAGGAACAGGGAAGCACAAGTACAGTTTTCAACGAGTCGAAGTTCCTCCTCTACCGATTCATTTTTGTGACTGTGAAGAACACTGCGGCCCATCTGAAACGGTGAACGAAACATACATGTCTGCTCTGAACTCTGCAGCATATAAGAAAGAAAGAAGTATAATGACAAGTGTGATGAACAAGTTCCTGGAAAAGGAAGGGAATACAGTCCCTGAACCTGGGATGGTGAACTTATTGAAAGAAGGGATAGCTGTTGATACTGCTGGTGGTGATGTTCAATTGCATGAAACAGACAGAGCTCCGGAAGAGGATGCAGACAATCTTGTCACCAACATCGGGGTGGGAAAGAAAACTAACCTTATGGATCAGGTATCTGATTGATTCTGAAGGGGTCATAAATGAACATGATTTATCGATAAACAACATTAAACTTAGCTAAGTTATTTTGCGTTAGTAAGATACAGCTAACATTTCATCTTTTAATTTTCTGTAGGTTCATGAATTGGGGAAAAGTAAACCTCAACCATCTACAGATGGCCTTCTTCGAGACAAAGCACATTCTCGGAAGAGGCAAATAATTAAATCCGTCGATACTGAAGTTGCACCAAGCCAAGCAGCCCCGTCAATCCCAGTAGAGACTGATGACAAGTTTGCTTCTGTATTGCCGAAAAGTAAAACAGAAGCCATTTTGGATGAAGATTCCCCTTCCAAAATGCAAACTGAACATGGCACGGATAGTGTTGTGTCGGCAAAAACCAACACTTGGATACAGAAATCCTCTTGGAGAGATCTTGTTGGGCAGTCCAGTGGCAGTACATTTAGCATTTCCAGTATATTACCGGCATCGAAGACACTGAAAGCGAATGATTCAGCCACCAAGACTACTGGTGCACCGAAGAAGAGGAAAATGCAATCTGACATGGAGAATTCGGGGAATGTCGAGGTCAAAGAAGCCATTGTATTCGAGAAAACTGCAGCATCATCAAGTCTGAGAGCACATGGAGGAGATGCAGCCCCTGGCGATCGCAATGTTGGAGAGAATCAGAGCAGCCAGCAGGGACAGAAGAGAAGTATACCGAAAATTAACATCGGCGAAGTATGCACCTTCATGCGCAGTGCTGAGTCCGAGAAGGAGTGGTCGAGGGCAAAAGCAGTTCTAAGTGGCTACATCAAGAAGAAAGGTGATGAATCCCACGAAGCTAAAGCTAAGCCACATAGGAGGTGATCAGAAACTTGATTTGCTTTCTTGATGCTTTTCCGTGGGACAAGGTTTATCGTAACTGTCTTAACAGTCGCTGCCAGAATGATGTTAATTTGGAACAAAGTCTAGCAACTGAACAAAGTGTGTGAATGCTAACCCTATGTAATTCATAGGCGAAATGGGTGGCTATCTCACCTGGCTTCAAGAAGATCGCGGTCTAGCTAAGATTTTGCGGTCGCAAACTCAAGTTGACCCGCATAGTGCCTTTGGTTTTGCAATTCCACAGATGGTGGCAACTTTCGAGCTAAGTTTATTATTTTCTTGAAGGGGAGCCTTGATAGTTGGCACAACGGTAAAATTATTATTGTATAACTTAATGATCACGTATTCAAATTGCAAAAATAACCTACAATGTAAGATAAAAAATCTTATATTGTAAGAGATTGGTACACTGAACTATTTTTATTATTATTATTTTCTTATTTATCTATTTCATTCTTTCTCTACTTAAAACCAAATGCAAAATAAACAAATAAAACCTATGCAAAAGGTTTCCAATAATATTGTTGTAGCACATCACATAATTTCATCACAAGTAGGGACTTGCAAAGTAAGGATCCATAAATTTAATCACAAGATACTTATGATCGCAATTAATTTAATCATATCATTGCGAAAGGCAAGACTTAAGGGGACAATATTCGAGTGTGATATTCTCCGAGTGCCCATATCGGAAATACGTTTCGATACAAAGAATAGCAGAGTGTGCAGTTTTTACAGAAGACTCCCATAATCTCCTACACAAACAAATAGTGAAAGTTTGAATATTATTGTTGATATTGTCTGCTATAGAAATGAAAGGGATAAATTCAATTTGATGATGAAAGAAGAGGAAGAGAGAGCGAAACAAATATAAGTATTTAAATAATGCAATAACAAAAAATTGCTATCAACTAAGAATGCAATAAGAATTACAAATTACTAATTGAGATAAACAACTTGATAAAAGAACAGAAAATCAAGAGTATTTTTTTTCCGAATGCAACCTAGAGCTCTAAATTTGTCAAAATATTCTCAATTGATCTAAGGAAATGACGACATGAAAGGTATGTCATATATGCACTATGTTATTTTCCCATTAAGTATCAATCTTAATAGTTTGGGGATGAATTGACAATAGTTTAAAAATATTAACCAGTATTTTGGTTATCCTAAAAAAGAAAAAGAAGGTAAAGTTGAAGGGTTCAATGAAAATTCTCTATTAAAGAAATGAGGGACATCAGAAAAACTAAATTTTTATAGTTGCTAATCAAGATTTTTTTTTGGTATCCCTCTTCCTATAAATATTGGGTAATTTACCAAAAGGCATACCCAAGAATAGGTATTTACAAACGGCGTACCATAGTTTCATTTTCACCAAAGGGCGCACTTAATAATAGTGAACTTCCTCTTATACCCCTCCTGTTATCTACTGTCTTTCTCCTTCTCTCTCGGTAACAAATTTCGAGACGTCTGCAGATATTTTTTCAGACTTTTATTTTAAAATAATATATTATTAAATCGGCGCTGAAAACGTTGTAAGGTAAACATCAAAAAAATATTTCAGTTAACAAATATCTCATCCAACGTGATTTAAAAATATAAATAAATAATTTTTATATTTGATTAATAGAAATTAATATATTAAATAATATTTAATATATATATTAATATATATATATAATATTAATAATATTTAATAAATATATTAATATCTCATCCCACGCTCTTTATTAATAAATATATATATAAATATATTAATATATAAAAAAAAATTAAAAAAAACGTTGGGTGAAAATTAGAAAAAAGAACGTGTATTGATTTCAGGGCAACGCTGGGCCTGAAATTAATACTTTCAGGCCCAGCGTGGGCCTGAAATCTTTTGATTCAGACCCGACGTGGACTCAAATTTTTTTTTCTATTTTAAAAATATATTAATATATAAAAAAACTATCAAAACACTTAATTTCAGATTCAAACACAGGGCCTGAAGTCATCCCAGGAGGGTCTGAAGTCAAATAACTTCAGATCCTATAAATAATTAATTTAATAAATAATAATTAAATATAAAAAAATATTTTTAAAATTAAAAAATTTTCAGTGCCCTCCACCATTGATATAAAAAAATATAAAAAAAATTTATAAAAAAGTTTAATATATAATTACATATTATAAAGGAGTGGATTAGGTATATCAGTGAGTTTGGGTGCCGAAACATCTAATAGGAGTGGTCTAGGAGATGAGATTTTGGGTGCCGAAACATCTAATCTTGCTGTATTAGCAATGCTATAGGAGTGGTTTAGGTATATCAGTGAGTTTTGAGCAAAACTCACTGATGGACTTACCATATTTGGAATTCTGAAAACTCTATATCAGTAGACAGGGTTGAGCTAGGAGATGAGATTTTGGGTGCCGAAACCTCTAATCTTGCTGTATCACCAATACTATAGGAGTGGTTTAGGTATATCAGTGAGTTTTGAGCAAAACTCACTGATAGACCTACCATATTTGGAATTCTGAAAACCCTATATCAGTAGACAGGGTTGAGCTAGGAGATGAAATTTTGGGTGCCGAAACCTCTAATCTTGCTGTATCACCAATGCAATAGGAGTGGTTTAGGTATATCATTGAGTTTTGAGCAAAACTCACTGATGGACCTACCATATTTGGAATTCTGAAAACCCTATATCAGTAGACAGGGTTGAGCTAGGAGATGAGATTTTGGGTGCCGAAACCTCTAATCTTGCTGTATCACCAATGCTATAGGAGTGGTTTAGGTATATCAGTGAGTTTTGAGCAAAACTCACTGATGGACCTACCATATTTGGAATTCTGAAAACTCTATATCAATAGACAGGGTTGAGCTAGGAGATGAGATATTGGGTGCCGAAACCTCTAATCTTGCTGTATCACCAATGCTATAGGAGTGGTTTAGGTATATCAGTGAGTTTTGAGCAAAACTCACTGATGGACCTACCATATTTGGAATTCTGAAAACCCTATATCAGTAGACAGGGTTGAGCTAGGAGATGAGATTTTGGGTGCCGAAACATCTAATCTTGCTGTATCACCAATGCTATAGGAGTGGTTTAGGTATATGATCAGTGAGTTTTGAGCAAAACTCACTGATAAACCTACCATATTTGGAATTCTGAAAACTCTATATCAGTAAACAGGGTTGAGCTAGGAGATGAGATTTTGAGTGTCGAAACCTCTAATCTTGTTGTATCACCAATGCTATAGGAGTGGTTTAGGTATATCAGTGAGTTTTGAGCAAAACTCACTGATGGACCTACCATATTTGGAATTCTGAAAACCCTATATCAGTAGACAGGGTTGAGCTATGAGATGAGATTTTGAGTGCCGAAACCTCTAATCTTGTTGTATCACCAATGCTATAGAAGTGGTTTAGGTATATCAATGAGTTTTGAGCAAAACTCACTGATGGACCTACCATATTTGGAATTCTGAAAACTCTATATCAGTAGACAGGATTGAGCTAGGAGATGAGATTTTGGGTGCCGAAACCTCTAATCTTGCTGTATTACCAATGCTATAAGAGTGGTTTAGGTATATCAATGAGTTTTGCTCAAAACTCACTGATGGACCTACCATATTTGGAATTCTGAAAACCCTATATCAGTAGACAGGGTTAAGCTAGGAGATAAGATTTTGGGTGCCGAAAGCTCTAATCTTGCTGTATCACTAATGTTATAAAAGTGGTTTAGGTATATCAGTGAGTTTTGAGCAAAACTCACTGATGGATCTACCATATTTGGAATTCTGAAAACCCTATATCAGTAGACAGGGTTGAGCTAGGAGATGAGATTTTGGGTGCCGAAACCTCTAATCTTGCTGTATCACCAATGCTATAGGAGTGGTTTAGGTATATCATTGAGTTTTGAGCAAAACTCACTGATGGACCTACAATATTTGGAATTCTGAAAACTCTATATCAGTAGATAGGGTTGAGCTAGGAGATGAGATTTTGGGTGCCGAAACCTCTAATCTTGCTGTATCACCAATGCTATAGGAGTGGTTTAGGTATATCAGTGAGTTTTGAGCAAAACTCACTGATGGACCTACCATATTTGGAATTCTGAAAACTCTATATCAGTAGACAGGGTTGAGCTAGGAGATGAGATTTTGGGTGCTGAAACCTCTAATCTTGCTGTATCACCAATGCTATAGGAGTGGTTTAGGTATATCATTGAGTTTTGAGCAAAACTCACTGATGAACCTACCATATTTGGAATTCTGAAAACTCTATATCAGTAGACACGGTTGAGCTAGGAGATGAGGTTTTGGGTGTCGAAACCTCTAATCTTGCTGTATCACCAATGCTATAGGAGTGGTTTAGGTATATCAGTGAGTTGTGAGCAAAACTCACTGATGGACCTACCATATTTGGAATTCTGAAAACCCTATATCAGTAGACAGGGTTGAGCTAGGAGATGAGATTTTAGGTGCCGAAACCTCTAATCTTGCTGTATCACCAATCCTATAGGAGTGGTTTAGGTATATTAGTGAGTTTGAGCAACTCACTAATATACCTAAACCACTCCTATAGGATTGGTGATACAGCAAGATTAGAGGTTTCGGCACCTAAAATCTCATCTCCTAGCTCAACCCTGTCTACTGATATAGGGTTTTCAGAATTCCAAATATGGTAGGTCCATCAGTGAGTTTTGCTCAAAACTCACTGATATACATAAACCACTCCTATAGCATTGGTGATACAGCAAGATTAGAGGTTTCGGCACCCAAAATCTCATCTCCTAGCTCAACCCTGTCTACTGATATAGGGTTTTCAGAATTCTAAATATGATAGGTCCATCAGTGAGTTTTGCTCAAAACTCACTGATATACCTAAATCACTCCTATAGCATTGGTGATACAGCAAGATTAGAGGTTTCGGCACCCAAAATCTCATCTCCTAGCTCAACCCTGTCTACTGATATAGGGTTTTCAGAATTCCAAATATGGTTGGTCCATCAGTGAGTTTTGCTCAAAACTCACTGATATACCTAAACCACTCCTATTGCATTGGTGATACAGCAAGATTAGAGGTTTCGACACCTAAAATCTCATCTCCTAGCTCAACCCTGTCTACTGATACAGAGTTTTCAGAATTCCAAATATGGTAAGTCCATCAGTAAGTTTTGCTCAAAACTCACTGATATACCTAAATCACTCCTATAGCATTGGTGATACAGCAAGATTAGATGTTTCGGCACCCAAAATCTTATCTCATAGACCACTCCTATTAGATGTTTCGGCACCCAAACTCATTGATATACATAAACCACTCATATATAATATGTAATTATATATTAAACCTTTTTATAAAAATTTTTTTAATATTTTTTTATATCAATGATGGAGGGCCTGAAGTCTGATGACTTCAGGCCCCAGGGCACTGAAAATTTTTTAATTTTAAAAATATTTTTTTATATTTAATTATGATTTATTAAATTAATTATTTATAGGATCTGAAGTTATTTGACTTCAGACCCTCCTGGGATGACTTCAGGCCCTATGTTTGAATCTGAAATTAAATGTTTTGATAGGTTTTTTTATATATTAATATATTTTTAAAATAGAAAAAAAATTTGAGTCCACGTCGGGTCTGAATTAAAAGATTTCAGGCCCAACGTGGGCCTGAAATAAAAATATTTCAGGTCCACGCTGGGCCTGAAATCAATACACGCTCTTTTTTTTTAAATTTTCAGCCAACATTTTTTTTCAAAATTTTTTATATATTAATATATTTATTAATATATTTTATATTTATATATATTTATTAATATATTTATTAATAAAGAGGGTGGGATGAGATATTAATATATTTATTAAATATTATTAATATATTTATTAATATTTTATATATATATTAATATATATATTAAATATTATTTAATATATAAATTTCTATTAATCAAATATAAAAATTATTTATTTATATTTTTAAATCACGTTGGATGAGATATTTGTTAACTGAAATATTTTTTTGATGTTTACCTTACAACATTTTCAGCGCCGATTTCATAACATATTATTTTAAAATAAAAGTCTGAAAAAGTATTTGCAGACGTCTCGAAATTTATTACTGAGAGAGAGAAGGAGAAAGACAGTAGATAACAGGAGGGGTATAAGAGGAAGTTCACTATTATTAAGTGCGTCTTTTGGTGAAAATGAAACCATAGTACGCCGTTTGGTAAATACCTATTCTTGGGTATGCCTTTTGGTAAATTGCCCATAAATTAAATAGGGACAAGACTGTTATTTCATTAGTAGACCGTCGTAAACTAATTTCTTGAGTGAATGAGAAATTAATATCTATTGAAGGGTTGGTACGATATGATTGGACGGAAGTTTAGGCTCCAACACGAGCTAGGTTCATGGATGATATTACATGCATGCTAACTCGAATACACGTGAATGTCAATTCATGTGGATCCATTGAATTGTGTGAAATTAGAATTAATTTCATTGATTAATTAATTGATTGATAAAAAGATTAATCATGATTGAAATATTAATTAATTGATTAACTAATATTTACAATAGATTAATCATATCTATAATATTAATTTAACTAATTAATATCATTAATTAATTGAATCAATTAATGATAATGGATAATATTTAAGTGAAAAAACCAACTACTTTTGAAAGAAACCCTTCACCCTTTGAGAGTAACCCTTTGTCTCTATAAAAGGAACTCCACTTTTTTGATTCAAATCACTCAATTCTCAAGTTGCGAATTCTTCTCTTGAGTTTTCTTCTCTCTCCTGTCTTAAGAGTTCCAAGGCTTCGAAAGTTCAAAAGTTGTGAATTCTCATTGTGAGTTCTCTTTTCTCTGTTCTCTTAAAAGTTCCGAGGCTTCAAAAGTTTAATAGGGATCAAAATTTGGTGTACTTCTATTTCGAGACATAAGTCATTGTATCTTAGGAGACAATTACTGATAAATCATAAGCATCTGGGCAAAGAAATATCGTATTAAGGGAAGAAGAACTAGCCTTCACCTCGACCTTAATACTCTTATTCATAGAGATAAACTTATCCGAAGGGGGTGTGTCTATATCTAAAGAGATAACTCGACGATCGATGAGATTAGGTAGTAACGATGATACTATGAAGAGTATGTCTATTATCCGAAAGGGTGACTCAATATCCGAAAGGGTATGCTAAGAGTATAAATAGGACTAGGTCCACATCACCATGGCGAGCTCCACCAGTTCGAGACGACGACTCATTGACGAGTTGTTTAACCGGACCCAGTTGTTAGATCAACACCGTTAATCCATCCATATAAAATTCCAACAATCTTAAGATGATATTCGCAGTTATGGCGAACGAGGGCCCCACTCCTACTAGAGAGAAATTGGAAAAATTCTCCCTAATCGTCTTCAAGCGATGGTAGTAAAAGATACTATATTACTTGAAGAAAATGTATCTTATAAGGTTACTATCAAAGATGTTCTAGCACATCTAAAAATGAACCAAAAGCGATGGGAGAGTTATTTGCAAGGAAGAATATAATTTTCCTATGCATGAACTATGCCTTAAAAGGTTAGACGACAAAACTATACCATAGGTATAGTGTAACAATGATGGTCAAGACTTTGTGGGGGTATTTGTCTAATACCAAGTTTAAAAAGAGGGCTAATAAAGGATTTCAGATAGAAGATCAATTCCACTTGGCCAAAAGCTAGATTTGAGTCCAACTCAATGAGACCTCAATGGAGGTCAAAATAGATGAGATAGAAGAATTACATCACGTGTTGCAATTGACTAAGAAATTGAGTCAAGTGTCTCTTGAATAGTAAATGCAATCCTGGTTAGCACTCCAATCAGACGACCACAACATTGGTTCAATAAGACTGGAAGACTAGGGATGTATTCTTCTTGAGTCAAGTGTCTCTCGAAGAGTAATACAATCCTGATCAGTACTCCAATCAGACGACCACAACTTTAGCTCGACAAGATTAAAAGAACAAGGGATGTATACTTTTTGAGTTGAGTGTCTCTTGAAGAGTAAATGCAATCCTATCAGACGACCACAACTTTGACTCGATAAGATTGGAAGACTAAGGGATGTATTCTTCTTGAGTCGAGAGTCTCTCGAAGAGTAATACAATCCTAGCTAGCATTCCAATCAGACGACCACAACTTTGGCTCGACAAGATTAGAAGAACAAGGGATGTATACTTTTTGAGTTGAGTGTCTCTTGAAGAGTAAATGCAATCCTAGTCAGCACTCCTATCAGACGACCACAACTTTGACTCAATATGATTGGAAGACTAAGGGATGTATTCTTCTTGAGTCGACTGTCTCTCGAAGAGTAATACAATCCTAGCTAGCACTCCAATTAGACGACCATAGCTTTGGCTCGACAAGATTAGAAGAACAAAAGATGTATACTTCTTGATTCGAGTATCTCTCAAAGAGTAAATACGATCCTAGTCAACACTCCAATCAGACGACTGCATCTTTGGCTCAACGGGGTTGGAAGACTAAGGGATGTATACCTCTTGAGTGGAGTATCTCTTGAAGAGTAAATGCAATTTTGGTTTGCACTTTAATCAGATGATCGTAGTTCTAACTCGGTAAAATTGGAAGACCAAGTGATGCATGTTTTATAGATTGAGCACTTTTTGAGAACAAGTACTGATTAGATAACCATAGTTTTAACTAGGTGAAATCAAAAGATTAGAGTTATGGAGACTTGCTTTTATGCAAGATTAAGGCCCTTTAATTGTTTTAAAAACACTAGAAATATGATTAGAAAAATTAAATAAGCAAGATCATCTATGGTGATTAATGCAAGATATTGCTCAAAAAATGTTTTTTGAGGAAGAGCAACATTCAATAATCGATATATATCATTCACCTCAATTCAACATTATTGTGGCTAAACATTGAAAATATAATAAAAGTTATGTTGATAAGTTTTGGATTTATCCTTCAAAAAAAAAAAAGTGGATCCGCCACCTCAGCGGCCCCCTGGTCCCTACCCCACAGGTGTTCAGAGGGAGTAAATCACAAATTTACTGGCGGGGGTAAGGCACCTGGGGTCGAGAGAATTTAAACCAGCAGACCAGGTTTTTACCCCGTGTGCAACTGGCGACTCTTGACCCTGAGACCTCCGTTTCAAGCGGCAGACGCCTTACCCACCGAGCCAGCCCGTGGGGCCAGTTTTGGATTTATCCTAAACTTATGGAGGGAAGTTGTCCTCTTGGCAAACTACAAGCCTTAGTGAGATAGAAATAAAAAATCTCTATAAGACATCGAAAGGTCTTGAACCTTCCAATGAAACCTATAAATGTGGGGGTGAACTAATAAATATGGGGGTATTTGGATTAGATATAAATACTCAAATTGAGAGTGCAAAGAATTAATTACATAAAATACATCGATATATATCAGAATACACAATACATTATAGTATCTAAAAAGTTATAAAAAGTGCACTAGAATAAAATGGTAAGTACTTAATACCATTAAAATAGTAGATCTCTAGTGGTTAAATTTCCATTGAATATGGAGTATGCGGATCCGCTAGTTAATTAAAATAAAAGACCTACCGAGATATCAGCTATATTGCATATCTAGGGGGCTGGCAAGGGCGCTGGGGGCGAGCGTTTCGCCTTTTTGCCACTATATTGCATGTCTAGGGGAATGAATTTAAAACTCAACATTTAAATCGAATAATGGTAACCTAATCATGTTGACTGGAGATTCCAAGATCATGGTTCAAAATGGACATTCGAGGCACCTAGGAGTAATTACTCCAACTCATTCCTGGAAACAAAATGTGACCTATAAAATGAGTAAAGGATGAACAAAAGTTCTTAATGATTCTTATATTAGACCACAAAGTGTATAATAGGGTATTATAGAATACTCTTAATGGGATATCACCTATATAAGTGTGAAGACGGATCACTTCAATAAAATACTTATGAATCCCAAGTGTTATCCATGGCTAAAACAGACACGATAGAGAACTGGTAGAAGCCGATGAGCTATTGTATGGATATGATTGTCTTGGTTTACATCAACACCTGAACAATTCAAAACATAGTTCATTGGGTAACTAAGTAAATCCGATCGTATTCCACTATGGAAGGTTAATTCAAAGCCACAAGATACCTCTCCCGATGTTATAGTCTTCCAATGAAACTCTTATTTGAGACTTGAAACTTATTCATAATTTTCATTCATGTGAAGAATTGTTAGAAAATTGATTTTGGTAACCAATAAATTAATGTTAGGATCAAAAAGAATTTATATATCTCCACAATGGTATTATATTGTCCACTTTGGGCCTAAGCCCTCATGGTTTTACTCTTGGGCTCTCCCAAAAGGCCTTATGCCAATGGAGATATAATTATTCCTTATAAGCCTATGATTTTTCCATGTGTTTTTAGATGTGGGACTATGTTTGTAACCTTGCAAACCCCTAACAATCCCCCCTCAAACAAAGGACCACATGCCCCTCCCCACAAGCGGAAACCCTTTCCGTTTGATGTCTGATCCTCAACCTACCAGGACTTTCTGCCCCTTGGCCCACCCGACCTATTAGGACTTCACTGCCTAGTGTTTGGTCCTCTTGATCAAGACACGGGAGCTCACACATCCTTTATTTAAGGGTTAACCCATATGGTTAGATTTGGATCATGAAGAGCGACCTTGCTCTGATACCACTTGTTAAGATTAAAAGGAATTTATATATCTCCACAATGATATGATATTGTCCACTTTGGGCCTAAGCAGGGGCGGAGCCAACTCATGCCCAGTGTGGGCAGCTGCCCACACTGAGCATGACCAAAAAAAAATACTATAAAATAATATTTTATATATCCTAGAAAAAAACAAAGGTAGATCATGAGACAACAAAAAAATGAAAATGAGCTTGTTACATGTTACTCTTTGATGCATGCATATTACTAATTGATTTTTTTTTTTTTGCAATCCCATATTATTTACAAAATTTCATTATACTTCAAATATATTATTGAATAAAAATACTAATTTTTTACATTTTATTTCTTTTTTCTATTGACAAACCTAGCGGTTAGTTTATTGTGTCCTTAGCATCGTAACCATCTTTAATTTTATGATTCTCTTCTTTAGTATTTGTTTTTTTTTTAATTGAACAATGTAACAAACATCTACGATATGCCGAAAACAAGATACATGTTAATCCAATTCTTTTCTTATTTTGTTTCCCATATAAGTATAAGAAAAAAAATTAGGCAGATGATGAAAAAAAAAAGTAAGATACACAATGATGCTGCTTGCAAATCGGAGAGCTGTCGGGTTTGCTGTCAGAACTAGGCCGAAGGAGGCAACCTCCGCAACATGTTTGTTAGCATTACCTATAATTTGCCTACACTAAATTAATATCCTAGCTCCGCCCCTGTGAGAGGTCATGCCAGTTACCATTATTCATCTTATTCTAGTGAGATGTACAAGATATTAGAAGAAAATTGAGACCTACGCACTCAAATTCAATTAATGCGAGGAGTGATAGCGGAATGGATGACCGTTAAGAATGAGAGGAGGGTCACTGATGAAGCGACGAGGACCGCTGATAATGCAAGCAGAGATGAGGCGCATCAGAAGCTTGTAGCAAAAAATAGAGAACTCAGAAGTCATATGTAATCGATCCTGGCTTCTTTGCCTCGTCCGCCATCATAGAAGATTCAAGGGTCCTCTAACCCGGCTGATTAACTTTTTTTTGAGATCTGTTCAATTATATATTAATTTTTTATTTATCAATAATGTATCGTTGGATATGTGTTTTTTATTTATCATATATTAAACCTTACAAAATATATTTATTCTGTTTATATAGACTAATATGTTGATTTAGTTTTATTTCAGAACTCCTATGTGATATTTTATTTATCTCCAACCTTATATGCTATTTTATTTAAATATTTTTTATTATAATTAAAATTAGTTTACAATCGATGTATATATCATTCTGATCATAATATATTATATTTTAATTTTTATGAGTTTTTTTTGTAACATCTTACAATGGACTAAAGACTTTTATATTGTTTTGTAAGTTTTTTTTATTGAATTCATATTTAGATACTTTAATACTTAAGTTTTTTTTTATCGAATTCATATTTAGAAACTTTAATACTTTAGTTTGTGTTTAGTTATTTTAGTTTATATATTTAGATATTTTAGTTTATGTTTAGATACTTTAGTTTATTTTTTTCTTTAGATTCTTATTTGTGTTTATCAATTTATGTGTGTTTTGATACGTGTGTGGATGTTTTGATGTGTTTGGATATTTTTGAATGTGTTTAGATATTTTTGGATGTGATTGGATATGTTTGGATATTGTTAGATATGTTTGGATATATTTTTGTTTTTTGGATATAATTGGATATTTTTGTATAATGTGATAATTTATATATATATTTTGTAGATATAGTAATCCTAAATAAAATAAAACCACGCAATTTTTTTTAAAAATTATGATGGATTTCCGACGGAAATGTATTTCCATCGGAAAATATGGAAACATAATTTCCGACGGAATTAGCTTTTCCGTTGAAAATTTTCAACGGAATCAACTATTTCCGTCAGAAATTCTCAGACGAAAAATGTTATTTCTGTCGAAGACAGCTTCCGACAGAATTTTATTTCCATCGGAATATTTGTCAACGGGCTAATATCCCGTCGTTAAATGTATCGAGGGTACGAAATTTTCATCAGTGAAATGTTACCTGCGGATTTTATGCCGACGGAGAAAATCCCTTTGAAATTTCATCGATAACTGTGGTTATCGACGGAATTTTGACAGAAAATTCCGTCGGTAAACTTGATAATTTTTATAGTGACAGATCTTGTGTTCTTTGTGCTTTGTTATCAGAAGAGCAATTGACTACGAGATCAAAGAACCTTTCAGAGATTCACGAATCAAAATCCCTCGACAATCGCTATTCCCTCGACAATTGCAGTTGAATTATTCCTCCTCCATAGATTTTCATCCATCTTCCTCTATACTTGGACGATAAAATTTATGTGATGAAGGCGGCACCTATCAGCAATTTTAGACAATCTTCCTGCGCAGTTGCGAGACAACTGCACGCCTTGTGCATCCCCCTTACTAAAAAAGCATAATTAACGAGATTTTTTAACCTCATTAATCATGTCACACTAAGTGCGCACTCAGGAGGCAACAGATCAAAGTCTACGGGGAGATTTGGTCAGCTTGGCACCCACCCTAGATATTTCACACACTGCAATGTCCCTGTCGAATATTTCACCCAGTCCAATCTCTGAAAAGTCTACTGTGTTAACTAGTCAAATCAAAGTCATATAAGGTTAAAGTGTCGGGGAAAACGGGGTTCATTTCCAGCGTCTCGTATGGTGGAGTCATTTATCTGAAACAGATGGCATAGGAGACTTATTCCAGTGCTGTACACTATCCTGTGGAATCGTTTACTTCTGATAAGTGAAAAAGACATGCAAAGAGATAATTATCGATAGAAAATTCAACTTCTTTGCCTCTTACCTGCTCTCATTTAATAGTGATGCAGTTAATTGGTCCAGTGCTGATTTTTCTTCATTGAATAAGACCCCCATGATATGATCGATGTGGAGAATTAAGTCCATACAGGTTCTTGGTGAGCAACTACAAGATATGTTGATCATTTTTAATTGCAAGTTCTATTACTTTGGTAGAAAATAAACTCAAATGAGAGACTAAATATAAAGGTTCTTAAAAGAAGTGGTTTTTTTTTTTGTGTTGCTACACTTTAAGTAAATTTTTTGCTAGCTTATTGTCATGACTTATTCACTAGATACTCGACATGGTCATCTTATCAAATCCGTTTGCATTCAATCATACTAGACTAATTTATTTGATCAAATGATTTCATCTACTTTATTATTTATACTTGGACTACCTACTTTATTAGTTATATTTTGTTTGACTTCATCAATCATGAACTAGCATTATTAGTTGGCTTAGTCTAGCTATTCGCACATCTAACTGAACTCGTTTGACTCGTTAATCCCACTTAATCTATTTAATTCGGCCCATCTTACCTCACAAACACGTCGTCTTATGGGCGAGTATTCAATTAAAATTAAATCTAATTGAATTAATCATAATTTAATAAATTAGTTTTTTTTCAAATTAATCGAATCTATTAAATTTTTCAATAAATATCAAACAATAGAAATCAATAACATATCAGATAAATTGATCAAACCCCGAATTAATCAAATTTATTATTTATAAGAGATTTATCGGTTAGTTAAGGATTTATAGATTCACATACTTAAAAATTTACAGATTAATTTTTATATTTTAGTTTATTTTAAAATTAAAATCGAATTAAATTAATCAATATAACTGATTGTTTAGAATAAAATAAAATAAAATTCTGAAATAATATAATCAAAATTTTAAATTTGATTAATTTATTCAATTTAATTAAATTTTTATTCACCCTGATCTTCTATCTCACCCACTTAGATTAGTTGACCTATCCAACTCATCCATTTGTTCCAACAAGACCATCAAATTTAATGTATCAACCTCCTTGATCGAACAAATTATTAAATTCAAAATATTTAAAAAAATAATAAATTGATTTCTTTGGCTTGTTTGGCCCACTAAATTATTAAATTTAAAATATTTTTTAAAATACAAATAGAATAATCTAAAAGTGATAGAAAAGGTTCCTATAACCATCTACATGATCTCGGTCAACCAGTAGTTAGATCTTTAAAAGCGACTGTTAAGAATTACAGAATTGAAACTTTTAATATTTGATGTAAATTAAAAAATACATAAAGAAAAAGAAAAAGAAAAATCAAAACGAACTGTAGATTGAACATTCGATTCAAGGTGACATTCAGACTCATGGTTCATATAAAAAAAATACAATCCGATGCACAAAACTCCTGTTGATATCGGATTTGAAGAATCTATTGTATAATCACAAGCGACTTCAATTCGTCATTTTCACGTCACACAACATCATCAATTTTATCCTTGTAACTTAGTCGTATAAAAAATCTACTAACGATAAAAATACTAAATTATTAGTAGAGGCATTAATCAATGTCACGTTCATGTCACGCTCCGGTAAGCATTGCACAATCATTAAAATGTAGTGTACATTCTTCTCCTCGGTTAGTATGCAGATAAATAAGCACAAAGCACTGGAGTACTCATAAGAGGTGTTGATCAGTTTGCTAGCTCAATGGCTATCCATGGTTTTGTAGATTGGAAAGGAAAGCCTATCAACAAAAAACGACATGGTGGTGCACGAGCTGCCACCTTCATCTGCAGTAAGTTTAATTCTAACTTTTCCTGCACTACAAGTAACTCTTCAGAATTCATGAATATATATTTATGTATACTGCAGCACAAACACTTTTGCTGAACTTTGCCTTCATCCCGATCTTGTTGAACTTGGTGACTTATTTGCATGGAACCATGAACGAGGACATTGCAAACTCTTCAACCATGGTCAATAACCTTGTTGGCGCAAGCTGTGCCTTCACTCTCTTGGGAGCCTTCATCTCTGACTCTTACATCACAAGATTTAAGACCATACTCATATTTGGGCCTATTGAATTCATGGTAATTCTACAAGAAAATTTGAGTTTCCTTTGTTTATATCACTAGCAAATGCTTATAAAATTATTTATTGCTTTTCAAGCAGAGGTTTAAGTGAGTTATACAGACTATTTCTCCTTAAAAAAAAAATAATGGCTAGAACACAGTTTTTACAAATTTTTTCTTGATTTACTTTTTGTTTTTATCGGATAAATATTGTCAACAAAGTGCATAATATGATACTATGATCAAATATCCTTATGTTTAAAAAACTAATCTCCTAAAGAAATGCATGTGTTAGGTCACCTTCCTTGGAACTCACCTAATAGACAGCTGCTAACATCGCTCTGCTTAATTAATGAAATATTTTTATTGGCTGATCTCGCTCAGTAGTCAATACAGATGATAATGAATTGTTTGTACTTTATGTTCAGTCCAAAATGAAAGTCTTTCGTGAATTTAAAACAATTTACATTTTTTTTTTAATTCAGGGATATGGATTACTAGCACTGCAAGCACACCTTCCATCACTCCATCCTCCACCTTGCAACATCAATGACCAAGGCCAAATTTGCCAGAAAGTCCATGGCTGGAACTCTTTCCTTCTTTACTTGGGCTTGTACATGCTAGCGTTGGGTGATGGTTGTGTTCGTGTCTCATCGCCCTCACTGGGAGGGGATCAGTTTGATGGTGAAGATCCGGTTGAAGTAATAGAAAGAACTAGCTTCTTCAATTCTTACGCATTTGGGATCTCACTAGGAGGATTAATAGGGCTAATTTTGCTAGTATGGATTCAGAATAACAAGGGTTGGGATATTGGCTTTGGTGTTAGTGCTCTTTCAGTTCTTTTATCAGTGCTTGTGGTTGCTAGTGGTTTCCCTTGGTATCGCAATCAGATACCTGATGGAAGTCCCTTAACCAGGACATTACAGGTTAAACACTATTTTCTAGACAATAAGTTCACCTTTGATCTGAATACCTTTTGTTGGTTTTCCTGACACCTCTTACCATGCATAGGTTTTAGTAGCAGCATTCAGAAAGAGAAATGTGTCACTGCCTGAAAACCCAGAAGACCTAAATAAAACTCCTCAAAAAGGCACCAATGAAGTGGAAGTGCTTTCACACACACAAGGATTCAAGTAAGTGCATTAATAATTTTTAAGATCATGAGTTTATCAGTGTCCTAGTCAGTGATTGGCTAATGTTCTTATAATGTTATCAGGTTCCTTGACAAAGGTGCTGTCGTTGGTGAGCCTGGATCTGACAATGGCCCTTGGTCCTTATGCACTGTAACTCAAGTGGAGGAAACAAAAGTTGTCGTAGGAATGGTTCCTATCATCATCAGTTCCATATTGGGCAGCATTCCAAATGGCTTGCTCCTAAGTCTCACTGTGCAACAAGGCACCACCATGGACACCAGGCTCGGAAACATTCGAATCTCGCCTGCAAATCTATTTGTAATACCACAATTATTTCAGTCTGTGATGCTCGTAGTTTATGACCGATCCATCGTGCCATTTCTGAGAAGGATCACAGGGTACACAGGCGGTATAACTCACTTGCAACGCGTTGCTGTTGGCTTTTTATTTACTGCATTTGCGATGTGCGCAGCAGCAGCGGTGGAGAACAGAAGAATGAAAATTGTAGAGGAGAACGGGCTTCAAAACATGACCACTGGCGTCCCAATGTCAGTATTCTGGCTTTTGGTGCAATTCTTTTGCTTGGGTGTTGTTGATGTTACTTCCTTCGTTGGAATGCTGGAATTCTTCAACAGTGAAGCGCCGAGAGGAATGAAATCAATAGGGACAGCAATCTTTTGGTGCGTGTATGGCTTAGCTTCTTTCCTGGGAACTATTACAGTTGAATTGGCAAATAAAGCAAGTAGACATGGTGCCAGCGGGAGAGGATGGATAGAGGGGAACAACTTGAATAAGAGTCACCTTGATTATTTTTACTGGCTGCTATGCTTTATGCAAATACTCGCACTGTTGAACTTTATCTTCTGGGCTAGGAGATACACTTATCGACAGAATTTACGCATCCAAGAAGGAAATCTTCAATCCCAATCTAGAGAGATGGCAGTGATATAGTATAAGCTAGTCGTGTGTTGAAGTTTATAGTTATGATAAGAATTACTTGTATCCACAGAATTAAGACTGAGTTTGAATTATTTCATATGTCCGGTAACGAGATCCTCCTCTGGTGGAGGATTCAAGAGAGCTCCAAAATTTTCCATTCTAGCTCAGCATCAACTTCAGGACTGCTGCTGTGCATCCAACAAAGGCCCAATAAAAATCTGACCTACCGAGCGACGTATCCACAAGTAGGAAGGAGTAGGTAAACAAACATTGCGGGAGATCGTCAAGATCCAGCAAGGAGTAGGTAAATCTTCAAAGTCTCCAGAGACCAGATGCCTCGTCATATCAATTTCACCCCAAAGCTTTTATAGAACGACTGCCCAGCCCTCCACGGCTAGCTGAGTTAGTACATGGTCATACTGATTGACTTAAGGAGCCACAGAAAGCCTACGCTTAATTTTTACACAGATTCCGAAAAAAAATAAAGTATCTAGAGTACGAGAAGAAAATGATTCCTAAATATAGCTTGTTAGTTAGTGAAGTTTTAAGGTAATTGACAGAATTATGTAAAACGACAAATATGCGTGAAGAAATTTCGTAGGGAAATCTTTGAAAAATAATGGGAACAAGAACAAGAGAGGATAATAACACAATAAATAGATGATCTGTGATCGACATAAAAAATGTAAGAAATTTTAACTTTATTTTACAAATACTATGTAGAAATTGAGTTCAAACATAATCCGACTGGAGAACTGAGTAAAAAAGCAACAAAAAGACGACACAACTACCGAAGACCGTTTGCCGTATGGCCACAAAGAAGAGCAATCAACATGTTGCCCCGGGACGATCCAGCACGAGGCAGTACTTGCGCCTAAGTCAGGTCTGAGATGAAGACAAGGTCGTCGTAGCCATGTACCAGTGTGAAGCCCAAGATGATCGGATCGTGACCCAACGTTGAGAAATCTGCAGTTTTGTAGGGTTGTTTAAATGTGGGTGGGGAAAGTGCTTCTTAAGTAAGGTCTGGATCGTTTTAGGAACCTGAATAATCTAACAAAATCATGACAAGAAACAACTAATCGGCAACCGAAACACAGAACCAAAAGATTATATACGACAAAACACATGTAAGGACTATTTCATTTATGCCTCAGATGAAAAAACTTTTCATAAAGTATGATCAAAGTATATTTAAAAGAATCATAGGCACGTGAGAGAGAACAGAATGAGACATTATAAACAAACCGATACATCGTGAAAAAAAGACACATCACAAAAAAAAGAATACTCCTCAGTTCAGGTCTCCATGTTTATTCCGCATTGCTTGTAAACTCGGAAGAACGAAAGTTTAATGTTTAATCATCATTGGAGTAAGAAATCGTGCGCAAACGTGAAAAATCAAAACAAAACAAAAAGACCAAAAAAACAAAGCAACGCCTCAGTGGTAGTGACAACATATGCGTCATCATTTAAAATCTGATAATACGTGCATATATATGCATCACAGGCTAACCAGTGTCGATAAAAAATTAAACTAAGCAAAATTAAAAGATATTGCATCGGAGAGATTCCCATTTCCGATAGATACAGTCATCAACCTCTTTAAGAGTACAGATGTCCCTGTCTATGTTTATCGTCACTTGCAAAAGACAAATAAAATGACATTAAGAAGTTTAGAATAGGAATAAAATGAAAAATGATGTAATCGCCGTAAACGGCTCCGTAGATAAATTAAAACTTATCAACAGATTCCTATCAGCAAACGAAATGCCTAAAAGGCCTTTGTATCGGCCTGATAATAGCATCTCCAGTCAAAGCATTCGCTACTGGAGACGTGGCATCAGGACTTAACCAAAAAAGTTCAAAGAAACAGGAAAACAAAAACCCTCAGAGAACGGTTTAAAGTCACACACACAACCGTGACGACTTAAAGTCATTCCACAACAACATTCATTTGAACATTCACAACAGTTCAATTCAGAAAGAATATGAAAAGAATGAAGCAAACGAACATAAGAGTGGAAAAAACTAGTTGCCACAGTTGGTGTTTAATGCGTCATACGGCACTTCCTATCAAGAAGTTTGTTCTTCCTCATTGGGACATCAAAACAAATATGGAAAAGTTTACAAGAAAAAAAAACACACTAAAAACTTAAAAAACAAACAGGGAAGAAATAAGATACAAGCTTCAGAAAGCCAGATGAATTTACATCAGAGTGGGTTTAACCACATCAGCCGGTAATTCCAACATTTATTAGCAATCATCAAAAGCTAACACTTGGATATCGAGAAATCCAGTAAGGAAAATATATCGATAATTAAAACAATGACCGATAAATGAAAACAAATATCATCAGCATGAACGTGTTATTCTCATCCACAACCTATAAATAGGAAGTGTAGGAAGGTGTCCTAAGAAAATATTCATGATTTCATCATTTGATACATTATGGAAATATTTTTAAAAATGTAATATCACAAGGTAACTGCGATTCAGAAGTGAAAACCAGTGCATCAGTCGGATCAAAAGATCCTCAGATCAAGTGTTGGATAATTTAAAATTTTACTTCATCCTTATCTAGACTTGTAAATCATATAAAAATAGAAAGCAAACTCGAAAGGCAAAACATTTACAACGAAAAACTACTCCGAGAATATGAGAAATACAATAAATTGGAGAACAAGGCTCAGTGTTGGCGTATATGTTAAAGGTTCGATTCTGCCAGCGAGCATCCACAATGCGTACTTCAGAAGAGGGAGCTCAGTTATCCTCATCCCATCATTCTCCATTTATCTTATGTAAAAACAACGAAAAAAAAACAAACTTTCCTGATGATAATACTATAGGAACCTCCATAAGATGATTTATCGCAATAGATCATGCAGAGACGTAGATAAACTAAAGGGGGAAAACATCTTTTTACAAATTATGAGAATACGGGAAACATGGAGATTGCTCGGTTCAGCGGGATAGTCGACATACAGATCCCTCGAAGAGAGACATGCAATCCGGTCTGTTGAGCTTGAATTTTCCAGAGTCGTCACGGCAATCCCTAATTCGAAATAGAATAAAAAAAAATTAACGTAGAATCGAAGGAACAAGAAAACTTACAGATCTAAGAGAAAGAAGGGGAAATCCTATTAAAACATCCAACGATTGATAGATATATATAGATAAAAATATGAATGGATAAAGCGAGAGGATTAGGGTTTCCGCCGCAAACTTCTCGCGAAGCGGCGAACAAAGATGAGAAATGGACCGGGAAATTAGGGTTTTATCTGGAAGGCGTTTGACTCGGACTAAAATGAATGAGTCAATCGGGTTCAACTGAGCCGATTCAGGAAGGGTTTTTTTTTATTTATTTAAATGTCCTTATTGTTCGGGTCAAGAAAATTATCCTTCAATTTTGTTTTAGCTTATAAAAAAATTATCCTCAAAAAATTTCCTTTAATATTGAATTGTTTTAATTAAATCTATGCTTTTTTAACCAGTTATTCATTTATAGTATTTTTGCTAAGTCGAACCAAAAAAAATATTATGTCAATTTATTTTCTATAGCAGCATTCTAATGAGAATATTTTTAAGAGAAAAAAATAAAAGTATATTTTAATATTTTTAAAAGATAATATACTATTTCAATAAAAATAAGCTTTTATCTCATAATAAATTATTATGTACTCTATCATTATTTTTCAGTATAATTTATTTATTTATTTTATTATTACCGATTAATTTTGAGATGTCCAAGATCTCAATGAAATTTTTCATTGACCAAATAAAATTCTAATTTAATGTTCCATGTTTATCATTCCAAAAATATTTTACAGTTTGTCATATTTGAAAATTGACAATTTACCAAAGGGCGTACTTAAATATCGGAAATTACCAAAAGACGTACCATGATTTCTATTTTACCAAAGGGCACAGGTTTTTATGTGAACTTCCTCTTATACCCCTCATTCTAACTACTATCTTTCTCTTTCTCTCTCAGTAATAAATTTCGAAACGTCTGCAAGTGCTTTTTCATACTTTTATTTTAAAATAATATATTATGAAATCGGCGCTAAAAATGTAAGGTAAAAATTAAAAAAATATTTCAGTTAAAAATATCTCATCCAACGTGATTTAAAAATATAAATAAATAATGTTTATATTTGATTAATAAAAATTAATTTATTAAATAATATTTAATAAATATATGAATATATAAAAAAATTCAAAAAAAAACGTTTGC
The DNA here is from genome assembly GCA_024364735.1 of Boesenbergia rotunda. Taxonomy (NCBI): domain Eukaryota; kingdom Viridiplantae; phylum Streptophyta; class Magnoliopsida; order Zingiberales; family Zingiberaceae; genus Boesenbergia; species Boesenbergia rotunda. The sequence goes on along the minus strand of JAGFNQ010002947.1, from coordinate 214,126 downwards.
AGAAATAAAAAAAAGCGTAAAAATATTTCAAAAAACAACGTAAAAAAATTTCTAAAAAATATGTATGCAAAAATAAAAAAAAACGTAAAAAAATTTCAAAAAAACGTCTGCAGAAATCAAAAAAAACACGTGGGCCTGAAATCAATAGATTTCAGGCCCACATTGGGCCTGAAATATTTTATTTCAGGCCCACGTTGATCTGAAATCTTTTGATTCAGGCCCAACGTGGACTCAAATTTTTTTTCTATTTTAAAAATATATTAATATATAAAAAAACCTATCAAAACACTTAATTTCAAATTAAAACGCAAGGTCTGAAGTCACACTAGGAGGGCCTGAACATAGATGTGATGTCCATCAGCGGGTTTTGGTCAAAACCAACTCATATTTCTAAACTACTTCTATTTGATTGGTGATATCTAATATATAGATGTTTGGACACCTAAAACATCATCTCCTACCTCTACCTTCTCTATTCATATGGAGTTTTCAGAAATCCAGATATGGGAGGTCCATCAGTGAGTTTTGGTCAAAACTCACTGATATTTCTAAACTACTCCTATTTGATTGGTGATATCTAATATATAGATGTTTGGACACGTAAAATATCATCTCCTACCTCTACCCTCTCTATTCATATGGAGTTTTCAGAAATCCAGATATGGGAGGTCCATCAGTGAGTTTTGGTCAAAACTCACTAATATTTCTAAACTACTCCTATTTGATTGTTGATATCTAATATATAGATGTTTGGACACCTAAAACATCATCTCCTACCTCTACCCTCTCTATTCATATGGAATTTTCAGAAATCCAGATATGGGAGATCCATCAGTGGGTTTTGGTCAAAACTCACTGATATTTCTAAACTACTCATATTTGATTGATGATATCTAATATATAGATGTTTGGACACCTAAAACATCATCTCCTACCTCTAACCTCTCTATTCATATGGAGTTTTCAGAAATCCAGATATGGGAGGTCCATCAGTGGGTTTTGGTCAAAACTCACTGATATTTCTAAACTACTCATATTTGATTGATGATATCTAATATATAGATGTTTGGACACCAAAAACATCATCTCCTACCTCTACCCTGTAACGACCCGGAAAATTCTCTCAATATTTTCTTTAAAATATTGATCATGTCTAGATAATTTTTCGAGGGACCTAGAAATATTAGTACGAACCTTAGCCTAGAAATCCATGATTTTTCTCATTTAAATTGAGAAACTAAGTACTAATGGGCCTTATATGGGCTTTTCTAGTACCATGATTATTAGTGGATTTTAGGTAGAATTTAATATAAATATAAATGGATTTTAATTAGGAATATTAGTATAATTATGGGTGAGTTTTAGCATGGTTTCCTATTTAAATTGAGAAATTAGGCACTAATGGGCCTTATATGGGCTTTCTAGTACAATGATTATTGATGAATTTTAGGTAAAAATTTATAGAAATATAAAGGGGTTTTAATGAGAAATATTAACATAATTATGGGAGAATTTTTAAGGGATTTTCGGAATTTATAGAAAAATAAATAAAAATAAAGATAGAAAAATTAGTGCATGAACCAAGGATTGAACCTTGGACCTCTTGTATATCCATGCATGCTCTAACCAACTCACCTAGCAAGGGATTTCTATGAGCAAATGAAATGGAGTTTGGTTAAGGCTTAGGGGAAGAGGAAGAGACACCATGACTCTTCACTTACCCTCCTTAATGTGCTATAAAGAGGGGGTTTGGGAGTTTCTTTCTTCCTCCCTCATTCTAGCCAAAAATCTCAAGAGGAGATCTCCCTTGGAAAAGCTCCACAAGAGGTCTCATCCCCAAGATCTAAGGGGTCTTCCAAAGATATAAGGGCAAGGGGGTTCAAGGGTCCAAAGATCTTACCATTTCCTTCTCTTTCAAGGTTCGAAAAATCAAGAAACCCAAGGTAAGACTCCCTCACCTGTGGTATAATAGTTCCTTATGATTTCCATGATTTTTAGCATGATATATTGGTTGGGTTGTGGATTTGGTGATGAAAGAAACAAAAACCAAGAACCCTAGGTGTATGGGTTTCGGCCACAATATTTTAGGGTTAAAAAATGATGCTAAAAATCTTGATAATGTTATTTAATGTTCCCTTATGATGTTTAGAGGTTAAGTATAATTTTTGAAAATTTTTGGAGTGCCCTAGGATACCCTAGGGTTTCGGCCAACATGAAAGAAACAAAAGCAAGCACCCTAGGATACCCTAGGGTTTTGGCCACAATGTTTTAGGGTCCATAATGATGCTAAAAATCTTTATAATGTTATTTAATGTTCACTTATGATGTTTAGAGGTTAAGTATAATTTTTGGGAATTTTTGGGGTACCCTAGGATGCCCTAGGGTTTCGGCCAACAACAAGAACCCTTGTGTAGGGTTGGGTTAAAACCTCAAGTATTTGTTTGATGTATGGTCATGATATAAGGGAGATGGAGGGTATTTATGTGAATGTTTCACATGGCCTAGAGACCCTATAGGTTTCGGCCAAGTACCCTAATAGGGTGGAAAGTAGGACTCATTTCAAGTAAGGGCTCCAAATGGCCCTATGGTAAGGTATGGTTGGTGTATAACAATTGATTTGGGGATTTTATTGGAAATTTTTCCATGCCCCATGGCCTTGAAGTTTCGGCCAAGATCAAGATTAGGGTTAAAGGATTAGGGTTGGCCTTAGGTATGGGATCAAATGGTTCCTATGGCCTAATATGTATGTATGTCATGTCTTATGAATGATATGCCATGTTTTATGTCTGATATGCAAGTATGCCATGTTTTATGAATGATAGGTATGTATGTCATGTCTTATGAATGATATGCCATGTTTTATGAATAATATGCATGTATGCCATGTCTTATGAATGATACGTATGTATGCCATGTTTTATGAATAAGATGTATGTATGTCATGTCTTATGAATGAGGTTAAAGTACATGCCTTTAAGGCATAACGATGATGTTAAGTATGATGAATGAATGATGATGAATGACAAGTATGATGAATGAAAGATGATGCTTATGTCTTTAAGGCATAAATATGCTAAACGGCACGGTCGATGGTCGACGGTACGACGGTCGAGAGGACCGGTAAATGGTGGGCCGGTAGACGGGCCGAGCCGTAACAAGTTATGCTATGTTAAGTATGCCATGAAGGTCTCATGAATGATGAAGCATGTAAAGTATTTTACTTTATGAATGGGCTTGTACCGGACCGAAGTATGGGTCCAAGGGATGGGCACCTTAAGAACGCCCCGGTTTTGGACTACCGACTATGCTGTCCACGGTTCTGGCACTACCGAAGCTGTGCAACAGGGATGGGCACCTTAAGAACGCCTCGGTTCGGGGACTACCGACTATGCTGTCCTTACCCTAGTAGGTCGAGGCTAGCTACCTCGTATTTACTTAGGGATGCGCACTTATGATCAATGAATGTGGTACAAGCCAGGGCCCAATGAATGTTATGATTATGTTAAAAGTATTTAAAAGCATGATGTTTTAAAGATTAAGCATCCTTATATATATATATATGCATTTGCTCATGCATTCATCCATGTTATGCATTATGTTACGAAAAGTATGTTTACGAAAAGTATGGTTATGAAAAGTATGTTTATGCTAGTTAAGATGCCATGATTTAATTATGTTTCTGTCAGATTATGATGCCATGTTTTACTTATGTTCCTGCCAGTTAGAATGTCATGATTTTATTTATGTTCATGCTAGTTTAGAATGTCATGATTTAATTATGTTTATGCTAAGTTAGAATGCTATGATTTTATTTATGTTCATGATAGTTTAGGATGCCATGATTTAATTATGTTTATACTAGGTTAGAATGTCATGATTTTATTTATGTGTATGTTAATTATGATGCCATGATTCAATTGTGTTTATGCTAAGTTAGGGTGTCATGATTTTATTTAGGTTCATGTTAGGAATGTTTATGAGGTTATGTTATTATGTTTATGTCTATGCCAAGAATGATGCCATGCTAAGAATGTGTATGATGTTTATGTCTATGCCAAGTATTATGTCAAGCCATGAATGTTTTTATGTTTATGTATATGCTAAGCTATGGAAGTGACTAAGTTATGTTCAAGTCATGTCAAAGGTATGCTAAGTGCTCATAAAGACTTACGTGCTGAGTAAAGCACTAAGTATGTCATAAAGACTTACGTGCTGAGTAAAGCACTAAGTATGTTAATGTTTAAGATGCTCATGATTAAGTGATGAATGGTTTTAGTGAGTAGGAAAGAGTCTTACTAAGCCTGTGTGCTTATAGTCTTGTTTTCCTTATACCGCAGATCACGCAAGGGGACCGTAAGGAAGCAGCAGGAGGGCAATAAAGTATGTGTGTGATAGTGACTTGGCCAAGAGACCATATGTTTGCTCGTCTTATAATAGAACTTTACCTTTACTATTAAGTATTTGAATGTGACTCTATGACATAATACTAAAGAATAACATGATGCAAAGTATGACATGATGATAAGTATGACATGATATGATGCTAAGTATAAAGTTAATATGCTAAGTTCCCATGTTATGATGCTAGGAATGGTAGTAAGTGCATGTAGGTGTACGTTTAAAAGTTTCCGCTGCATTATGATGTCTACATGCCCTAAGTATGTTAACGTAACGCCGCTTTAGGAAAAAAAAAGCGGGCGTTACATACCCTCTCTATTCATATGGAGTTTTCATAAATCCAGATATGATAGGTCCTGTTAGTCATATGAGAGAAGTGTCCTAAGGCAATCGTCTTATGATTGTAATCATGTATTTTAATAAATGAATATTCACTATTTGAGTATACATGTTTGTGTATTTGATTGAGATCTTAAACTCATTTACTGAATGTCCGCAATACAATTCACAACATGAGAGAATTTGTGATGAATTCACAACTAGTGATTATCTCTACATGTGCAATTGTAAAGTATTGAAATTGTCCCTAGTCAATGAATTGATAAATACGGACACTATCAATTCTGTTGAGACTAGCATGAGTTATTCTCTAATCAGCTGATTCTCACTGGCTGGTGACATAGAGATGTCCGGAGATAAACATGAATACTAGTTAAGGGAACTAGTTCATTGGAGTGACTGGCTGTAAAACTTCATATGGTAGTCTACATATAGATATGTCAGTGAAGTTCTTACTGCAGCTTAAGTGCGATGTTCCTTTGACTTGCAGTGTTCAAGTCATCTTGGTCATGGAGACTTATACTTTGACATTTTAAGCAAATATCTCCAAGGAGGTATGAACCTAGGATGATTGGGTATAAGCCGAAGTGCCCGAAGATGTTTGAACAGCCTACAAAGGATTCACCACTCCTTGCGAGGAGATGTATACCTGAGGCCTATCGTCGGATTGTTACTCGAAGCCTCTGGCCAGAGCATGACATGTTCAGAGTGTGAATCTCTTAAATACATGAGAGTAATTAGAATCCGTAGGACGAGAAAACGTTATTTGGGCTAGGTGTGACGTAGTCAACCTAGTGGGGACTGACACACATAGACCATGTCCTGAACCAAGTGGGTATAAGATGGTGAAGGGAATGGGGCACGATTCATTATAGCCGCTGAAGGGTTTCAGAATTGTTTCTGAGGTCAACCGTTGATCTTTCGATTAATTGGGGATCATGATGTACTACTAGGTGCCACTCGTGATCGATCTATAATTGATTAATTATAGACGGCCAACATAAATCGAAAGCCTATTTAGTCACACGCACTACGAGTAATCCGAGGGATTTAAAACGAGTTGAAAATTGGATTTTTCAATCAAGAGAGATTAAGTTTGGTTGAGCCAAACGATAAGTCGAATCTGAATTTTTCAAAGACGCGTCGGAAGCGTAAAATGGCTAAGTCTTTTGAAAACTTAATAGATGAATTAAATAAGTTTAATTCATTGGGGTTTGGCTTGGATGAGCCGGCCAAAGAGGGTCTCCATCCTCTTTGCTTGGTCGGCCACAACAAAGGGAGAGAACCAAGTTTTGGTTCAATTTATAAAATAAATCAAGTGTGGTTTGTTTTATAGAATTATGGATGATATAAATTTTTATATAATAAACCAAGGTTTGGTTTATTTTTCATGAAAATTAAAATGAACCATGGATTGGTTTATTTTATAAAATCAATCATGGATTGATTTACCATGATAAGGAAATTTATTCCATAAGAGAGAAGAGACTTGATTGATTTTTTATCATGAATTAAAATATGATTTTAACCATGATATAAAATCAAATTTGGCATGATGGAATAAGTTATTCCATATTTGAGAGGCTTGATGGTTGAGAGACCACTATATAAAGGACCCAAGGCAAGGCTTGGGTAATAATCATAGAGATGAACGCATAGGCTCTCTCCCTCTCTTTCTCTCCTTCTCTTCTCCTCTTCTTGCCGTGCGCCAACCAGCCCCAAGAAGGAGCACCAGCCGACCATCCTTTTGTGGTTAGTCTTCCGACTTCTCTCTTGGTTTTTCTTGTCGCGTTCTCGGAGAATCTAGTGGTTCTCGAGAACACGAAACTCGTGGCTTTGCGAAATCATCCCGAAGACACTCGGCGTGGACGTGAATAGAGGCAGAGCTTTCAAGGGACGCTTACGGTTGGATCTCGTCCCTTCCTTCGAGTTACGCGAGGTAATACGTAAATTAATTTAAGTTTCTGCAAAATTTTAAATATATGATCATGTCTACACAAGATAAAATTGCATGCATAGATGTGTGGTTAAATAATTAGAGAAATTATTTATGCTAAACCTTCCGCTGCACGTAATTAATTTTAAAATTACGAACCCGCATCCATGTCAACATGCACCCGGTCCCAACAGGTCCATCAGTGAGTTTTGACCAAAACCCACTTATGAACCTCCCATATTGTGATTTTTTAAAACTCCATATGAATAGAGAGGGTAGAGGTAGGAGATGATGTTTTAGGTGTCCAAACATCTATATATTAGATATCACCAATCAAATAGGAGTAGTTTAGAAATATCAGTGAGTTTTGACCAAAACCCACTGATGGACCTCCTATATCTGGATTTCTGAAAACTCCATATGAATAGAGAGGTTAGAGGTAGGAGATGATGTTTTAGGTGTCCAAACATCTATATATTAGATATCACCAATCAAATAGGAGTAGTTTAGAAATATCAGTGAGTTTTGACCAAAACCCACTGATGGACCTCCCATATCTGGATTTCTAAAAACTCCATATGAATAGAGAGGTTAGAGGTAGGAGATGATGTTTTAGGTGTCCAATCATCTATATATTAGATATCACCAATCAAATAGGAGTAGTTTAGAAATATTAGTGAGTTTTGACCAAAACCCACTGATGGACCTCCCATATCTGGATTTCTGAAAACTCCATATGAATAGAGAGGGTAGAGATAGGAGATGATGTTTTAGGTGTCCAAACATCTATATATTAGATATCACCAATCAAATAGGAGTAGTTTAGAAATATAAGTGGTTTTGACCAAAACCCACTAATGGACCTCCCATATTTGGATTTCTGAAAACTCCATATGAATAGAGAGGTTAGAGGTAGGAGATGATATTTTAGGTGTCCAAACATATATATATATATATATTAGATATCACCAATTAAATATGAGTAGTTTAGAAATATTAGTGAGTTTTGACCAAAACACACTGATGGACATCACAACTATGTTCAGGCCCTCCTAGCGTGACTTCAGACCCTGTGTTTTAATTTGAAATTAAGTGTTTTGATAGGTTTTTTTATATATTAATATATTTTTAAAATAGAAAAAAAATTTGAGTCCACGTCGGGCCTGAATCAAAAGATTTCAGGCCCACGTGTTTTTTTTTTATTTCTGCAGACTTGTTTTTTTTTAATTTTTTTACGTTTTTTTTTATTTCTGCGTACGTTTTTTTTAGAAATTTTTTAACGTTTTTTTGAAATTTCTTTACTCTTTTTTTTAATTTCTGCATACGTTTTTTTGAATTTTTTTATATATTAATATATTTATTAAATATTATTTAATATATTAATTTTTATTAATCAAATATAAAAATTATTTATTTATATTTTTAAATCACGTTGGATGAATTATTTTTAACTGAAATATTTTTTTAATTTTTACCTTACGTTTTTAGCGCCGATTTCATAATATATTATTTTAAAATAAAAATCTAAAAAAGCACGTGTAGACGTCTTGAAATTTGTTACTGAGAGAGAGAAAGAGAAAGACAACAGTTAGAATGAGGGGTATAAAAGGAAGTTTATATAAAAGCCTGTGCCCTTTGGTAAAATAAAAATCATGATATGTCCTTTGGTAATATCTGATATTTAAGTACGCCCTTTGGTAAATTGCTGTTTGAAAATTGAATTGTAAATATTTTAAAGACTATACGAATATCATACCAGTGCATCCTATACATGAAATGAATATGTATCCGGTGCTATCGAGTGAACTCGTGGAAGTTATCTTATACCCGGATGATTCTAAGGGAGTGTTTGGGAGAACTTTTGCTTCTTGAAAAGTGATTCTTGTAGAGATTATCTTGAAGTCAGTGAGAAGCTAAAGCATGGAGTGTTTGGAAATAGAAGCTAAAAGCTGATACAAGGTAAAGCTTGAGTGTTTGGTGAATAATTGTTTCCAAGCTTAATTTTTAGTTAAATGACAATAATATCCTTAAACTATATAAATTATTATTTTTAATTATCTAAATATAATTTTGATATACCATCAATAATGTTTTATATATTTATTATTATATTTTGAATATTATATCAAAATTAATTTTTTTAATAATATATATGTTTAAAAAATATATAATTAATAAAAATATAAATATAAAAAATGACAAATTTATATAAATTTATAAAAAAATTATGAATATATAAATTATATGAAAATATAAAATTTTATTTAAAACTATGGTGGCAATTATGTAAATGATAAATTATTAAGGGTATAAATGTCTACTTTTAATTCTAGACCATAAGCAAAAAAGCAGAAGCAGAAAAAAGCATCAAATTCTTGCTTCTAGTTTTTGGCTAAAAGTTATAGAAGTTAAAGCAGAATTTGATATTTACAAACACTCAAAAGTGCTTATATGTAACTAGAATTTAAAAAGCAGCTAGCAGAAGCTCTTCCAAACACTCTCTAATTCCTTTTTATTCCCTAATATTTTTTTATTAGGATTAAAAGGGATATTAGGGAGTAAAAAAAAAAATAAAAACCCTATGTGAGAATTAACCCAATAGGAAATGCTTAATGATACGCATAATAAAAATGAATGTCTTAGTAAAAAGTTTGATCATCAATCGGTGGTACGTTCGATGTTCGATCATTGATCGGACACTACCGGCAGCCTCCGGCTGCCGTCCCGAATCAAACTATACCCTGGGAGGCACGGTAAATCCGTCGGGGATCGCTGTAATTGTGATCTCGCATTATTCACCGTCGATTCCGACGGATTCACCGTTGCCTCAAATCCTGACGGGTTCATCGTCTTCCCAAGATATAGTTTGATTTGGGGTGACGATTAAAGACCGCCAGTAGTGTCCGATCGGTGATCGAACGTCGGACGTGCCACCGAGTGATGATCAAAATTTTCATTAAGATATTTATTTTTACTGTACGTATTATTTCTCACATAAAATTTAAGGTCAAGTATTTTTTTAAAAAATTCCTACTTTTATCGCTAGTAGTTGCATATTTCAAAAACATTTTAAATTTGCTCTTCGCCACCATAAAAAAATGCAATATTGATTGCACATAACTTGTATCTATTTTTTTAGAGTTAGCATAATGTAATCTGTCTTTTCTTCTCATATAAATTTTTTTATTAGTCACCCAAGTAAATTGAAAAATACTCAATTTATATCACTTAATATATCAATTTATCTGTTGCGCCATAACCCAAGGATATACATTAATACATAGCTGGTATATTCCTGAGCATCGTGATTAGTTTTTTTGGGGAAGAAACGGCCCCTCTATATTTTTTTTTTTCGGGAACATCACAATGCAAGCTAAACAAATGATGCAGGGAGATGGTCTTCTTACTATGTTAATGGAATTACGATATTGGATGAAATAATGATTATTCTCGTAATTGAAGATGAAGGATTAAGGGGGGGGGGGGGGGGGGGGGGGGGGGGGGGGGGGGGGGGGGGACTAAGAAGAAGAATTGAAAAAATAAAACGAAAATCATCATTTATTTTACAAATAAAGAGAAAAAAAACCGTTCCAATTGCGAATTAAAAATTATGATATTTGAAATTTGAACAGTTTGTTTTTTAAAATCAATGTTTCATCAAATTACTTTCAGAATAAAAAAAGATTAGCTCCTGCTCTACCCTACATTGAATCCACGATGTCGTTTATGATTCAATTTTTAATCGTGATAAATTTTATATTAATTTTTTTCCAAATGAGACGTACAATCATGGGATATTGGATTTCCCGATCGTTCGCCTCGAGCACTTCTTAATTTATTTTAATATTTGATGAAAAATTTCTATGAGGATGGGTTGATTATCTCAAATTTGATATTATTCAACTTGATAAATCAATTATTTTTTTAAGGAAGCCAAGATACCGATTAGAGTTCAAAAGTTTGGTTGTATTGATGGCTATCCATTGATTGGCTAGTCCTACTCCGACACAATTGGTTCGGTTTTATTGATGTGGCATTCTCGTTACCCCTCACATTGGCGAATAATCAAGGGGGCAACAGAATTTTGTTCGTAGATTTGATCTTCTATTGAGATTTCTTCCGGTGTTAAATTTAATGGAAAAATTTAGAGTACAAGATGATCGTGGCCCGAAATATCCACAAGCAAAAAAAAAGTCACCAAATTTGATTTTATGAGCGAAGTATCGATTAGATTTTGGACGATCTTATAGGACGGCGAAGATCTCGCGATTAGCTGCCAATAACTTGGTATATCGCTTCCATAATTTACCCGGAGACTGAGAAAATTTTTATGAGACCTCATCAATCTGGTTTTGATTTATTTAATAGTAAAAACGGGATACTTGAGTTACCAAATAAAAAAATAAAAAGACAATATACCCAAATAATGATGGAACAGAAAAATATCTTTTTAATGCACGCATTCCATAGTTTTCCCTAATATTCCAACAGGACCACTGTACAAGTCTGGACTACTGTACAAATCTTCCCCAAAAAAACAAAAAAAAACAAGCGTACTAGAGACACCGAAGAAGGCACGTCTAGAGGCTAGAATCAAAAATCAAAGTCACCGCCGTCGTCAAATCCAGCATCGTAACCGGCGTCGTAGGACGTAGCATCGGATATCATGTCTCCGATCAGAAGCCCACCGAGTGCGCCTCCGAGTAACCCCGCCCCCAATCCCAATCCCATCCTGTTCTTCCTCGGCGGCTGAGGCGGCGCTGCCCCGTAAGCGTATCCTGCTGGCGGGTAGTACCCCGCTGGTGGGTACCCGTACGCCTGCGGCTGCTGGTAGCCGACCGCCGGCGGATACGGAGGCGGCGGCGCTCCATAGCCCGTACCATAGCCCGTACCTACAGGGTACGCCATCACAGGCTCATCGGTCTTTGGCGCGGGTCGAGGAGGATACGGATAGGCTGCGGACTGCGGTGGATATCCCGTCGCCGGAGCAGGGGCCGCCGGCGCGGGTACGCGCTCGCCGAGCTTGTAGGAGAAGTTGAGAACGCCCTTGGGTTTGCCGGAGGTCATCTTGCGGACCTGGTAGCTGAAGAACTGGACGGGCGACGGACCGTCGCCGGCGCCCGAGAGCAGCTCCGAGAGAGGGACGCGGACCTCGCCGACGTCTCGGTCGCCGATGGCGCGCTCGGAGCGGAGGAGGATGTTGAGGAAGTGCTTACGGGCGAGATCGGCGTCGGCGGGGACGGTGAAGCGGAGGGTGGAGTCCCAGGTGGGGTTGCGTCCGCCCTCGCGGTCCGGCGGCGTGCGCTGCCGCGCGCGGGAGTCGGAGGAGAGGGAGACGACGGCGTAGACGGCCATCTTGGAGATGAGGTTGACTTCCTTGAGGCCCTTGGCGGAGATCAGGGTGATCTCGAGCGTCCGGTACGCCATGGCAGAAGAAATTAGGGCTTCAGGCAGAAGAGAAGCTGATCGATTTGGGAATTGGGAACAATGAAGAAAAGAAGAAGAGGCCTCTCTCTATTTATAAAAGCGGTTCGAACTGGACCGTGTCGACGCGTTGATCTTACGCTTGTATTCCGCGTTTGCTCATTTCCTCGAAATTGCTCGTATAAAACTAACAGCATTTTTTTAAATATTTTATTTGAATTATTAAAAATTTTTAATTAAAAAAAAAACTTGATGGACCGAAACTCTCATTGCATCATTACGTAGTTTTTATTCCAACCATCAATTTTTTTTCTCTAAAAGTATTTAATTTTGTGCAAAATTCAAAAGTCGTTTTTGTCTCGTTCGGTTGCAGTAGCTGACGAAGAATATGAATTTCTTTAAGATTAAAATTATTTGAAGCTTTTGTACAGATTTTAATGATATTTTTTTATTTTGAAATTGAATAGTTATGAATTTCATTTAATAATTAAGTATAGATATTATATTACCATATGAATTTGTTTTTACATTAAAATTATTTAGAGACTCTCAAAAGAGTTTTAAATGATAATATTTTTAAATTTGAAAGCAGGTGGATTCCAATCAATAATTCATGGTAGATTTTTGAGTTTTAATTTGATATATTATATCTGGTTCAATTCAAATGAAAAATTATAAATTTTTAAAATTTAAAAATTAATATTCAATTAAACCAGTTATAAAATCATAATTATTACGACTGTATAGCAATTCAATTGAACCAGTTATAAAATTATAACTATTACAATTTGATTATTAAATTTAAAATTTTAGAGTTTATAATTGTTGACTTAGTTAAATCACGAAAAATATATTATAACAAATCGAAACTGATGACCATATGGAACTCTTAACTCATTCCAGACTAAAACAAATATCATTTAAATTTTTTTAGAATATTATAATAATTATAAAACATAATTATTATATCACGCATCAGAAAAAAAATAATAATGAAAATAATATTTAATAATAATTATATCAATTTACAAAAGATGGATACTCTATTTTTAAAAATATATATATATAAGTTTGATGTTAATATATTCATTATTTTTTTTTATAAATTTTAAAAAATTAACACAATTTTACTAGTTCAAAATCTAAAAAAATATAAATAAATATATAAGTGGTAAAAAATGATTCACTCGTCTAGTATCTCCATCAATCTATCCCTGGATTAACATATTGGGATTACTAGTCCGATGCTATAGCTAATGGTGGAAAAGATGCATACATTAACTTTGTCAGATGACAACATTCATATTTTAACCATCAATACATATCATTGAGATAATATAAATTTATCTATAGGAACTAAAGTCTATTGATGTCTAAAGATCATCTTCATGAAAAAGACAGTTTAAAATCTAAAGAAAAATTAATTTACAAATACGAGTATACAATAACGTTGATTTGTCACAATTTTTTTTTAAAATTATCAAGGTTTTAATTGAAAATATTTGATGATGATAAAAGCTTAATTTTTTTTAATAAATATAAACATGCTCAAAGTAAGGACCAATAAAAATGTATCAATTGCCATGAATTTATGATCTTTAAAATTATCAAATAAACTAAATAATTTTTTTTTGATTAAAAAGCCTAAAAAGAATAATATATATGCAAATGAAAACAAGGGTACATCATGATTAGGATTATCTTGCAAATTTAAAACTTTTAGGATAAACTAATTTACATATTGATTTGTGTTATGAACGTATTTAGGTAGAAAGCAAAAAGGGAATTTTTAAAGAAAAAAAATGATGGAGCTTTTTCAGTAAAAAAAATATCAAGGATATATTTTAGTAAATTCCCTAATTGAATTGCAAACAGAAATAAAGAAGGCAATGGGCTTTTTTTTTAATAAGCTATTCAATTTTTATAATCCTATTAATATTAAAAGATGATCATCTTAGTGTAATACAATTTTTCAACAAGCCATCGAAATAAATTCGAAAATATAAGTATCTCACCACTCAACAACTAACATCTTAAATTTTTCGTCTCATTAAAAAAATCATCTTACGATGCACCGTCATTCATCAAACCATAAATACTTGGAAATCATTAGTTTATCGTTGCCACGACACCATAGCCGGGGGCAATAGTTAACCATGCCAGATTCCTACGACATCGAAATAGTCTTTATTTTCCAATCCAATAACTGCGTTTGATTAGGGATAATATAATCTAGTTTGTAATGCAATTGATCCTGTAATGTAATCCAGATTACATATTATTAGCCTTATAATCCATATTACAACACTTTAATTAATTTTTATAATGCAGATTATATTACATTATAATTTTAAATTTGTACCAAATAAAGTAATTAATCTTGTAATATAATATTGTTTATATTATAAGGTTAATTATTCCTTAACAAATGTAGTCTAAATGTCGTGACTGAAATCAATATTCATCTATATAAAATCATAAATAATAACAATAAGGATAAATCAAATAGTATCAATATAAATATGTAATACTTTATTCAATGTAGAAGAATGTTATTAAAATATTTGTTCTAAAATAATTACTGTATTATACCCATGATATAATCGACAAAACTAACCTCACATACACTGAAATATAAAATATCAAAAAATAAATAACCAATTATGCAGTAAAAAAAAATTGTATGGAATCTGTAGAATTGTCTTCAAAACTATTGAGTATCTCTAATGCAATCGTATATAATATTGATCAAATCTCAAAAATCGTTCTCAAGTTATTGAATCTAGAGATCAAAGGACAGGAAACACAAAATATAAAATGGAAACAAGAGACAAGCACGTGAAAAATATAATCAAAGAGAACACCAATATAATTTACCATTTATATTTTCATGTCAATAATTTTTTATTATTTTCTTAATTATTTCATTTTTTTAATTTATTATTTTCAAGATTACCCACATTATAAACTTAAGAAAAGGATGACATCATTGCATGGGATATTATCCCCGTAATTTACATACATGAATATGATCGAAACCCATAAAAGTGATATAGCTTATGTTTATTAAGTTTCGAGTTATTGGATATGAGTTGAATATGTAAAATTCTTTAACCCGATTTGTTATCATCTATGGGCTAATAACGGATTGAATTCTTATATATGGGAGAGGTCCCCAAGGTAGAGGGCATCTTTTGGAGCTATCTATTCGTTCCCTATTGACGAAGAGAATTCTGCGTCGTTACCCTGATCCCCTTGGAAGACTTCCTATTGTTTCCACTTCATCTTCTTCTATAGGGATCGCACAGACGATGCTAAATGACAAGGATAACGATAATGACTCTTTAATCTGGTTCCTTATCATTGCTTATGTATTTAGTTTCTTGGCTATGTTTTTGATGACACGATCATGCTTGGTATTGTTTCTTCATTATACAAGTTCTTTTAGACTTGTAGAATTCATGAGGTTAGGGATACCAGTCTATCTTACAATTGAGGCTTTGTTTCATCATTTTCTATGGTTATATAGTTTAGGTTTTTCATCAATATTATGTCTTCCTGCTAGATTGAGGTTGTATTAGTATTTGATCTACGAACTTCTATTAAGAAAACCTAAAAAAGGTTTGTTCCTCTTTTTTTTATTTTTGTGATTGTGAGGTGTCTGGGTTGTCGTCGGGGAGGATGCAAACTAATATAATATCGTCGAGGCTAGTATTCGACACTATCTCCGTAAAACGATATTGCTCCGCTACAGGTGTTCACGAATAGCAGTAATTCATTTCCCAAGATACAACGATGATGTCTCGAAATAGGAGCACTTTAAACTTTAAGACCAGCGAACCTTCTCGAAGGCTTTTTGGACTCTGGATGTAGAAAATGAGATGTATGCCTTTTGAACTCTGGATGATTGAATGAATGATTTCAGCATCTAGGGGATTCTATTTATACAAGGAAAGAGGTGAGGTATCCTTTGGTGAGTGGCTGTGATCTTTGATTTAGGATTGATTTGGGTCGTTCAATCTGAAGGATTGTAACCCTTCAGATAACCTTTTGATCTCAACAACCAGATCTGGATGGTTGTAACCCTTCAAATCTCCCTTTGATCTCAGCTGCCAGATTCGATCTGACACTTCAGATTAAGTCTCATCACCAATAGTCAGATCGCGACTAAGTGCAAAGTGCGTTAACAAAGCGCTAATTGCGCGTGTGGTGGGAGGCAGGCTCGCAGGTGTGAGCACCTGCTCGCCTGTGAGAAGAGAACACTTGTGTTTTTCTTTTTTAACTCCATTAACACATAAACACATATAAGGAAGCAAACACCTTTGGAATTTTCAGATATAGGACTACTCCCTATCTACTTCCTTCTATGTTAATTTTGGACTGACTTTAAACAATTAATTTCTCATTCACCCATAATCGATTTTAAGTAAATTAATAGTCTAGATTCATCTACGCGAAACGTAGATTTCGTTTTTGAAGTCAATTCTGACTTTTATTGATTGATAGCACATCGATTTTTCCTTGATGGTCTTTTAAGACCCAAATATCCAATAATCCCTCACATGAATGAAAATTAATGCATGTATGCATGCTAACACTTTACAAAAGTCCAATCGATAAGTCAATACATCGAGAGAGGTAGCTTGTGGCTTTGAACCTTTCGTAGTAGAATGCTATCGAGCATACTAGGTTGTGCAGTGAATGTGATGTCTTAAACTGCTCAGTTGTTTGTGTATACTAAGACAATAACACCTACACAGGGACTTATCTCACCTACTTTTGGTTCTCATAGTTGGTTCCGTTTTGGCCATGGACACCATCTTGGATTCATGAGTATGTCATTAAAGCGGTTTGTCTTCACACTCACATAAGTGACACTTCTATCAAAAGTATCATACCATACTCTACCTTATAAAAGTATAGAAATCATTAAAAGCATAAGCTTAACCTCACTACATGTGGTAGGACAATGATAAGTATCATTTTATTGATCAATTCAGATGCTAAAATCCGTGTTTGACCCATATTTTACTTGCGTAATTGTGGATTTACCCTAGGTTCTAGGATTTACATTCATTTTGGACCTAATTGCAAATTTTGATATATTTGAATTGTTTTGTCACTAAATTGTTGATCTACTTTTGTAGACTTGGAAGGATCATGGACCTAGGTCATGTTGGGTCAAAGTTGAGTCAAAAGTGGATTGGATCAAGTGATCAAGCGTCGACTAATATGGACCGTCCGATGAAAGAACAGTTAGATCTAGACCATCTGAGAACATCTGATCAATCCGAGCTGGGATTAAGGCTAATCGAGTGATCAGATCAAGATCTGAAGGTTTCATCCAAATCCGAGGAGATTCAGCCGTTGGATCAAGCTCAGAGGGCTCTAGACCGTCCATTCAAAGATCAAGGTGATCTGAACCATCCGTTGCAAATCTGGAAGATCCGAGCCACTGAGAGATAGATCCTGGCCTTTGATCAAGATCTGGGAAGTTTGATCCAAATCAGACGAAGATCAGCCGTTGGATGGAATTGAAATGATCTCAGCCGTTCACTGTGAAACTATATTAACCGCACTCTGTTTCAGATCTCGCTGTCGCGTCTTCTTCGCCGTAGCTTAGTTCTTCGTTTCTTCAACAGTTCTTCATTCCGTTCGTAGATTTCTTCATTCGAAGGCATGGTCATCTCGATCACAACCTTGGAACACGATCTGGATCATTGGGAGAAGGTTTTCACTAAGATTGTAGCTCGGATTCTCACCGGAGCAGAGTGGATTGAGGGTTTCGTCAATTTCTGTGATCTGATCAACTAAATCGCGATCGCGTGCCATTCTTTTCAATCGGAGCTGTCCGAAGGGTTTTCTGATGGTATCTGATCAACACCAAATCTCCATAGCAACTCTACCTCGCGAGATCTAGGAGATCGGATTGGTTTTCTCCAGCCGAGTGCCATCTGTGAGCAGATTCGAAGTTGAAGCCAATTTCCCATTGATTTGCGAGTTGAAGGGGTTCTTGGCTTGCTCTTGTGTGACAGCAAGGAGGTCTTGAAACAAGGGAATGATCGAGGCTTAGTTTCCTTTTGTAATTCTTTTGTTTAGCTGTAATTTCAATTCTGCGGTCTGTTTTGTTTCTGAATCTTGTGTCAGTAGCTTAAGTTTCATTTTCCGAATTGTTTCTTTGTTAATTAGGGTTAAATTCTGTAAGTAGACAACTAGTGAACTTGTTCAGTGATCAATTGTATTCAATTTCAGTCTATTTCCTGTTTGTTGCTTGCGTATCAACTTGTTGTAGTTGCGTATCAGTTTTTACCCTGTTTCTGCAATTTCCAGCTTAGTTAAGTTTAGTTCTCGGATTTGTTCCGCTTCAATTAGTTTCAATTCTGCAATAGTATTAGATATAAGCCTGATAGTGAGCAATTAGATTTAATTTCAGTTTGTTTAACATTTCATTGCTTGTGTGCCAGATTGTTGCTGCATTCTAGTTTTTTTTTCATGTTGTATATCAGTTTTATTCCCTGCTGCATATCAGTTTTATTTTCTGTGAGCACTTCTGAATTTTGTATCAAGATTGTTTTAGTTTTCTTGTCTGAATTTCCATTGTAGCTGGTTGATTCTCAAAAGGGTTTAGTTTCATTCTACAATAGTTCTCAGCCTGTGCGTATCAGATTGCATAATTCTGCAAGTTCAGTTTCGTTTCAGAAATTTCAGCTAAAAGCTTATGAGTTTGTGCCAAGTAAACATGAGTTTTACTTAAGCTTTCCTGATCCTTAGGATAGAGCATTAATTCCAGCTCAGTTGCTTGTCTTGTGTCCAACTTGTTGCCAAGTTTCTGCACACAGTTTTGCATTTCTGCATATAGGTTCAGTTTTAAGTTTGAGTCTGAATAGAACAGTCCTTGCTCTTCAATTCTATCTTCATTCCTGCATTCACAAATTCTGAATTGATTGGTTATAATTCCTGTATTTAGTTTTAGAAACTTCGACATTTACTTCTTATCAATTTGTTTTGGATTGCTTAGCCTTGGTTTGTTTTAATTTTGATTCATGAAGCAGATGTTTGCATTAGTTTAAATTGAAAATGTCAGCATCGTTTTGATTATCTTGCTTAGCATTTGCTTTGCAATTTGAAATCAGATTGGTTTCCAAAATTGGTTAAGTCATTAGTTGGTTAATTTTTCCATTAGTTGAGTCCTTAGTTGTAAATTCCTAGTTTAAGTTTGCAAAGTTAATTTTTCCTTCCTTTTCATTACATTTTCTTGTCTATTTGAAACCAAACACCAGATTTAATTTGAAACCCAAAAATATTAACGACAATTAAACTCGAGCTCGAATCAAACCTTCTCAACTAGCCCTAGGAAAAATACGACCTGTGGCCCCTTTACTACGCTTTTATTCTTTGATTGCAAAAAAAGTTTCCAGCTTTACAAATATTCTAAATTTGAGACCCACATTCGTGACAGCTCTTT
The DNA here is from genome assembly GCA_024364735.1 of Boesenbergia rotunda. NCBI lineage: Eukaryota > Viridiplantae > Streptophyta > Magnoliopsida > Zingiberales > Zingiberaceae > Boesenbergia > Boesenbergia rotunda. Next base: position 194,564 of record JAGFNQ010002947.1, on the reverse strand, counting down.
TGGGTCCATCAGACAACACATGTTCATCCTAGGATTGGGATAGAGATAATATATCTCGTGTGCTGTAACACAACTTCTGTAACTTTGTTGTCCCATTGAACCAAGATCTTAGGATCTCCAATCAACAAGGTTGGGTTACCGCTACAGTCATTTCAGCTGTAAATTTTTTAATCTCATTCCTCTTGATCAACAGTATACTTGATCTCGACTTAACCCCTTCGGAAGCGAATCTGTCAAATTATCTTTGGATTTAACATACTCGATTGCAATCACTTCATTCGAGATCAACTGCCTAATGGTATTGTGTCTACGATGTATATGTCGTGACTTACCATTATACATACTACTATATGCCCTTCGAATCGCCAATTGACTATCACAGTGTATAAGTACGACGGGCATAAGTTTTGTCCAGCTCGAAATATCTTCTAAGAAGTGATGGATCGTCTTGGCGTGCTAGAGGGGGGGGGGGTGAATAGAACGTTTTCGATTTTGATCTCTACAATTTTCGTTAGCAAAAGAGTACAATGCTAACAAAAAGAGTTACTTGGTATCCACCCAGATGGGTAACTAATCCAAGGATCCACACCGCGAGCACCACTTTCACTATGAAAACCTCCTTCAGGTGGAGAAACCTTTACAGTGGTGATCTTCCTCTTTACAGAATGAAGTAGAATGTGAGAGGAAGTAGAAAACACTCTTCAGACGAGCAGCACTTCGACACTGTACGGAACTGTATCGTTCACGTGTAAAAAGGTGCTCATTTTATAGGTGAACAGGACAAACTCGTAGTCTGTCCAGCCCCGCACCAGTCGACTGCCCCAAGGGCAGTCGACTGGTCTAGCATTAATTGCTAGCCAACGGCTAGTTTTCGGGATATACCAGTCGACTGCCCCAAGGGCAGTCGACTGGTCCAAGGCCTAAAACTCTATGTGAGTTTTGGCAGTCGATTGCCCCTGGGGCAGTCAACTGCCCTGCCTCTCAGATTAGTTCCAAGCTTAGTCCCAGCCACTCCGGACCTTTTCCTTCACATATGCCTTCAAGTCTGCTCCCTTGGCTTGCCTCTTGAAGTCCTCTTCCTCTGGCTATCGTCTCTCGGATGCGCACGCAAGCCTTCCCTTGGCTTGCCTCCATGCCACCCTTCACGTGTGCCCTTGAAGTCCACTTCCCGGCTTGCCCTTGGAGCTCTCCTCCCTCGGCTCTCGTCCCTCGGATATGTCCACCATGTGTGATTCTCCAAGTCCTACAAACTCAATCACACACATCAAATACAACATAACACTCTAACCTTAAACATATTCACACACACACACATCAAAACCATGATATTCCAATCATTTAAGGGTTGATTGCCTCAACAATCTCCCACTTTTTGATGTGTGACAATATATTTAAGTCTAGAGATAAATAACAGCCAACAATAGCAATAGCAAAAGATAGCAATTGAAAAAGCATAAGACATAGTAACCCTAAGAGGTAACCTCCCTCTCAATCCATGTCTTCTCCCCATTTTCAATTCTAATCATAATCCAAGTTAAGTTTCCACTTAACACTAAACATCATTAAAAATGTAAGACATATTAAAACTTAAGAGGTAACCTCCCCCTTAATCCATGTCTTCTCCCCATTTTTAATCATTCAAGGTCTAAGTGAGAAAGAAAACCTTAAACCATCCATTCCAAGTTAAAATTCTAACTTAAAACACTCATTCTCCCCCTTTGACACCATCAAAAGGATTGCCTCAAGCAACCCAACCCTATGACATCAAATGAAAGAAAGTTGGATTTCTGAAAGAAGGTTTCAGAATCTGAAAACATGCGTGCCAGTCGACTGCCCATGGGGCAGTCGACTGATACGCTATCAGTCTGAAGTTTCAGCTTTTCTGCTGAATTTCAGAAACTTCCAGAAAAATTCAAAAAATTTCAAAAATTGAAAAATTTTGCATACATGTTTGAAATGATATACTCTATCTAGGAAAAATAATAGTCTACATAAAATTTCAAACATGCATGACTTTTGATAAAAATCCAAAAACCTTGAAAACCACTACATTTTGTATCAAACTTACAATCTAATTTTGCAATCATATAACTTTGAAAAGCATGGCAAAGCATATAAAGCATAAAATGGTTTTCAAAGGTTTAAAATGTTCAACTATGATCATTGGGCAAAGTGTCCATTGATTAAACACTTGCCTTCCCCATAGTTGGTCTAGTGTTTATATTTTGATACTTCTATTGGTTCAACAATGTGCCACAAGCACAAGTGAGTCAAATGTATCACCCTAATGGATCAAGCACCCTTTTTCAAAGTTAATATCTCCAAGTTCATCCTATACTTCCACAAAACACATTCGAAGGCCTCTTCTTAAGGATGTAAACTCCGATTCGGGAAGAGGCTTAGTAAAGATATCGGCTAGGTTCGACTTTGATTCAACATAGTGTAGTTCTATGTCTCCCCTTGCCACATGGTCTCTAATGACGTGATGTTTCACTTCAATGTGTTTTGTCCTAGAGTGGTGAACCGGATTTTTGGTCAAGTTGATTGTACTTACATTATCACACAAGACTTTGGCCTTGGTATAATGTAACTCATAATCTTCTAAGGTGTGCATGATCCAAAGGAGTTGGTAAACACACCCACCCATTGCCACATATTCCACCTCCGTTGTTGATAGGGCAACGCATGGTTGTTTCCTACTACTCCAACTAACTAAGTAAGACCCAAGGAATTGACACCCTCCACAAGTGCTCTTCCTATCAAGCTTACAACCCGCATAATCCGAGTCGGTGTATCCAATTAGATCAACACTAGGGGTTCTAGGATACCAAAGTCCGACATTAAGGGTACCTTTGACATACCTTAAGATCCTCTTGACTACAACCAAATGGGACTCTTTTGCACAAGCTTGGTACCTTGCACACATACCTACCGCAAAAAGTATATTGGGTCTACTAGCGGTTAGGTATAGTAGGCTACCAATTATGCTCCTATATTGTTTAGAGTCTATCATTTTCCCTTCAAGGTCACTATCCATTTTCACATTAGTTCTTATGGGTGTAGATGCTGTTGGTGCAGGAAGCACCATATCGAACCTTGTTTTGATATTGGCAAAGGATTCAAAGTTAAGTTTATTTGTGATCTAACAATGATACTCAAGTGTGCAGAAAAAGCCCTAGCGAAGGACTGCTAGGCACCTGGCGAAGGATTGCCAGTATCCAAGCCCTAGCGAAGGACTGCTAGGCACCTGGCGAAGGACTGCCAGCATCCAAGCCCTAGCGAAGGACTGCTAGGCAACTGGCGAAGGACTGCCAGTATCCAAAACCCTAGCGAAGGACTGCTAGGTAACTGGCGAAGGACTGCCAGTATCCAAGCCCTAGCGAAGGACTGCTAGGCAACTGGCGAAGGACTGCCAGTATCCAAAACCCTAGCGAAGGACTGCTAGGCAACTGGCGAAGGACTGCCAGTATCCAAAACCCTAGCGAAGGACTGCTAGGTAACTGGCGAAGGACTGCCAGTATCCAAAGCCCTAGCGAAGGACTGCTAGGCTCCAGGCGAAGGACAGCCTGGGACTAAAGCCCTAGCGAAGGAATGCTAGGCACCGGGCGAAGGACAGCTCGGTATCCAAGACCTGGCAAAGGACCGCCAGGCAAAAGTCCAACCAAAGGAGTGGTTGGCATCAGGTACATTCTCCCGAGAGGAGTAGGTGAGGACGCGTTCCCCGTCGAGGGAACAGTAGGCGTCGGTTCGACCTAGGGCTCCATTTTGGAGACCAAAGTCAGAACCAAGACAGCTAAGGCTGTATAATCTAATACTTTATTATTTTATTGTGTTTTGGACTAACCCTGGATGTAGGACCAAAGGAAGGAGTGTCTGCAGCTCAGATAGCCTCAAAGGAATGAGGTAGTAGCTGAGTAGGGCGCCCGGAGTGTCCCGGGCGCCCCCAAGGTACATACAAAACATGTCAAAGGAAAAAGGGTTCGAATAGCTGCTGGGCGGGGCGCCCCCGTGCTCCCGGGCACCCGCGCTGCTCCCGGGCGCCCCCTGCGTCCCGGGTGCTCCCAGGCGCATACCTCGAACCAGAAGCCATCGAAGCCAAGCAGATAACGTTTGACCCGGTCAATCCGGGCGCCCCGAGCGCTTCGGGCACCCCGGTCAAAGCGGATCCAGAGGATCAGACGCGACCGAGACTTTGGCGGATCGAAGGCCACGTGGGGGGCGCCCTCGACATCCCGGGCGCCCCCAAGCCCTATATAAAGGGCCCTCGACCAAGGATTCAAGACAACAACGCTCTCAACGCCTCAAAGCTCTTCTACGCTCGTGCCTTGCTCCGGACACTCTCCAACTTGAGCCGACGACGTCCCGCTGCTCCGAAAAAGTTGATCTACTCCGGACGTCGGTAAAGAAGAGCGTTCTTTTTATTTACTGCACTTATCTTTGTAATTAAATTCTGTAAACCTTTTGCGCCTATATAGAATTGCCCAAAGTAAACGGTCAACGACCGTGGGCCTTGGAGTAGGAGTCGACACAGGCTCCGAACCAAGTAAATCGACTGTGTCTCTGTGTCTTGTTTTTTAATTTCCGCTGCGTACCTACTCTTACTCAAGTCCGAAAGTTTTCCGATATTCACCCCCCCTCTATTGGTTTTCACGATCCAACAAGTGGTATCAAGCGGGGTAGTTCAAACTTGGTGCAACCACCAGTTTGAAAGTTTTTCGGATTTACAAAATTTTTTATCTTATTTCTTTTTTTTTAATCAACACCACTACATCTTTTCCGCCTTTTTCAATTTTGAATTCTTATTTTTTCACCATAAGTCAGAATTTATAAAACGAACAATTTTTGAAAATTTGTCATAAACCTTTTTTATTATTTTAATATTTTTTTCGAAATTCGTGCTACTTTAATTCGAGCGAATCTCTTTTTCCCAAACATTAAATTCTTACTTTTTCAATATTAATCAGAATTGACAAAATCAACATTTTCAAAAATTTATCATAAATTATTTTTATTATTTTTCTGCCTCGAAATTCGGGCAAAAATTTTTTTTGGCTACTTTTTTCTTCTCTCCCGCACTACTAATCCAAGACCAAGTCTTGGTACATTTTTTTTTGTTATTTTGTTTGTGTGCAAGGTTTATATTAAATGGCCAACCAAGAGTGGAATAGTGCACGTCCACCACTATTCTCCGGCGAGAACTTCACGTTCTGGAGATGTCAAATGGAGGCCCTTCTGAAGGCTCACAAGGACTTATGGCAGATCATACAAACGGGATTCTCATTTCCCGTAGAAGATGAGTCATCAATCGAGTGGGACAAACTGGATGAACACACCCTCAACCAAATTGAGAACGATGCAAGGGCAACTGCAATCTTACAATGTGGCCTAACCAAGGAGCAACTCGAGCTAGTAGGTCCATGCAGATGTGCTAGAGAAATCTGGGAAAAACTGATTGACCTTCATCAAGAGATCTCAGATGAAGAAGAAGATCAGGTAAATTATCTTGCCCTTTCAGTCCAAGCACAAATAGCCGAGTAAGAGTCTGAACTTGAATCCAAAATCGAACCAAAATTAGACGACGAATTGACTGAGATGGTAACCGATTTCGAATTCTTTTCAAATTTAGAATTAAATAATCAAACAGATACTATAATGATCGAGGAAGGTGTAAATTTTATTGCAGGGCAAACTCCTAAAGAACCACCAAAGAAGGAGCATCAACCAGTACCAGAGTCCGACTCAAACACAGAATCAGAAGATGAGCCTAGATCCGAGACGGCAAGAATCAAGGGGGAGATTCCCAATAAGGAACCAAAAGGTAAAAGTGTAAAATCAGATTTTAATCATGTAATTTGTTACACATGCAGGGAGAGAGGGCACTACCAAAGTGAGTGTCCTACTCGTAAGATTCGAACGACACCATTGACGGCGACAAAGGAATCAATTCCGAAAGCACGAAAGAACAAAAGTCGTATTCAATGCTTCAAGTGCCAGGAGTTCGGGCATTACAAAAGTGAATGCACAGATAGAAGAGCTATCAAGAATGTCGAACAAACAATCAACAAAGGTAAATTTACAGTGTTTGAAAATCCGTTATTTACCTTGAATAATGTGATTGATTCATGTAACTTAATTAAAGCAAATTTCAGAACATTGTAACAAGAAAATGAAACCCTAAAACATAAGGTCAATAAGTTAGAAAATTTAATTCATAATCTTGCTGATTTCGAAAATCCGGAGTATTACTCCAATTGTGACCTTACCTAGACAATTGTTTGTTTTAATTATGTGTTTTTTTAACTTCAGTTATTTATTTTTTTCTTAAAATTAGGAATAGTTAGTATAAGGACTGAACAAACTTAACTGAAACTTGACAACATAGTATTGGATGGAGGTGAGATGATAATACGTTAGGGAAACCAATTCTAATAAGATCAAGTTTACTTGATCTCTTTAGACTGGTGAAACTAGCCGAAGCTACCGATCCAAAATCCAAACTAGTTAGACCAGAAATTTTTCAAAGAATGATTTTGAAAATGAAATTTCATTAAAAGGCTTTGTCAAGGAAAGGGTGGATGATCCCATAAGGCTACTGTTGGTGCAGAATGCACCCAAGTCAAACCTGTGTTTTGATAATGGCAACATAGGTCAAAAGTTAAGTCTTACTTGTGTTTCTAACAAGTTACTCTAGTGTGCAGAGATAAAGTCCTAGCAAAGGACTGCTAGGCAACTGGCGAAGGACTGCCAGTAGCAAAGTCCTAGCGAAGGACTGCTAGGCAACTGGCGAAGGACTGCCAGTAGCAAAGTCCTAGCGAAGGACTGCTAGGCAACTAGCGAAGGACAGCCAGCATCCAAGCCCTAGCAAAGGACTGCTAGGCAACTGGCAAAGGACTGCCAGTATCCAAGACCTGACAAAGGACCGTCAGGCAAAAGTCCAACCAAAGGAGCGGTTGGCATCAGGTAAATTCTCCCGAGAGGAGTAGGTGAGGACGCGTTCCCCGTCGAGGGAACAGTAAGCGTCGGTTCGACCTAGGGCTCCATTTTGGAGACCAAAGTCAGAACCAAGACAGCTAAGGCTGTATAAACTAACAAATTAATGCTTTATTTTGTTTTCGGACTAACCCTGGATGCAGGACCAAAGGAACGTGTGTCTGCAGCTCAGAGAGCCTCAAAGGAGTGAGGCAGCAGCTGAGTAGGGCGCCCTGAGTGTCTAGGGCGCCTCCAAGGTGAACAACAAACAGGTAAAGCAAAAAGGAGTTCGGCTAAGCACTGGCCGAAGGCGCCCTCAGCAGCCAGGGCGCCCTCAGCAGCCAGGGCGCCCTCAGCAGCCAGGGCGCCCTCAGCAGCCAGGGCGCCCTCAGCGCCCAGGGCGCCCTCAAGAGCCAAGGCGCTCCGCGCCTATGCCAGCGAGGCCGATCAACTCTATCCAGCCGAGAAGACCGCGTCAACCAAGGCGCCCTCAGCGACCAGGGCGCCCCAGAGGTCAAACCTCATCCCTATTCAGGTGGGATAAAGCTTGACCGAGCGAAGTGTGGATCGGCTGACACGTGGCAGGGCGCCCCCGACGTCCAGGGCGCCCTAGGTGCTATAAATAGCACCCCTCGACCCCAAGCTTCAACAATCACTTCAACACAATGCTTCTACGCTCTTTCGCTCTCACGCCTTGCTCCGGAAACCTCCCAACTCGAGCCGACGACGTCCCGCTGCTCCGAGAAAGTCAACCCTCATCGGACGTCGGTAAAAAGAAGAGCTTCCTTTTTGTTAAGTTTACGATACTGTATTCTACAAATCAATATTTGTAAACTTTTATTGCGCCTATATAGTATTGCCCAACGAAAACGGTCAACTACCGTGGGCCTTGGAGTAGGAGTCGACACAGGCTCCGAACCAAGTAAAATCTACTATGTCTGTGTGTGTTGTGATTTTTAATTTCCGCTGCACTTGCTCTTAATTTTCCGTAAGAAAAACGTATACCGATATTCACCCCCCCCCCTCTATCAGTGTTCTCGATCCAACAAGTGGTATCAGAGCGGGGAAGTTCAAACCTGGTGCAACCACCAGTTTGAAATTTTTTTTCGGATTTTATTTTTCTATTTTTTTTTCTTTCTCTTACGAATTTTTCGTTAAACATTTCATTCGATTTTTTCTTGTTAAGCAAGGTTGGTGCAACACCCCTTGTTATTCATTTTATCCAGCACTGCTAATCCAAGACCTAGTCTTGGAAAATCCTTTAAGTTTTCTGTTTCAGACCAAATGGCCATGCAAGAGGGATTCAGCACCGCAAGACCTCCACTCTTCAGTGGAGAAGACTTTTCCTACTGGAAAATCCGCATGGAGGTCCACCTGAAAACTCAGGTGGACATGTGGATCATTATCCAGTCCGGTCTGGAGATCCCCCGAAATGCTGATGGACTCCCTCAGAACTACTCCGAGTGGGATAACTCCTTAAAACACAAGATAGAAGCCGACGCAAAAGCTACTCAGACTCTTCAATGCGGATTGACGAAAGAGGAGCTGAACCGCGTGGGCCCCTTCAACAGTGCAAAGGAGCTGTGGACAAAACTGATCGAGCTACACGAAGGGACTTCAGATACTCGGATCAGCAAGAGGGATTTGCTACTAAACAAACTCTACACCATCAAAATGGCTGACAACGAAACAGCAGCCCAACTCCACGCACGGATCCAAGAGGTAATGAACGGTCTTCACATAATAGGTCACAAGGTCGAAAACCGTGACCTAATAAGGTATGCCCTAAACGCTTTCCCTAGAAGTACCTTGTGGGCATCTATGGTAGATGCGTACAAGGTCTCTAGAGATCTTTCTAAAATAAAATTAGACGAATTGTTTTCCGAACTAGAACTGCATGAACAAACTAACACCAATATGGTCGAGAAAAGTATTGCTTTCGTTGCAGGTAAAATAGGAAGGACTACGAAGAAGAAGCCTGAACCCGAAACTGAGTCTAACTCTGACTCAGACTCAGAAGAAGATGGAGATCAAACTAAGCTGGTCCGGCTCGCTCGAAGCTACTACAAAGAGCTGAAGAACCGAACCAACAAACGGAAAACCGGCCAAAGAAAGGACGAACCAACTGAACCCGCGAACAAGCCCAATGTGACCTGCTATGAATGCAAGAAAAAGGGCCACTACAAGTCAGAATGTCCAAATCTAAAGGAGTCCAAGAAAACAAGACGGAAGAAGGCGCTCCAAGCAACATGGGACGAATCGTCCTCAGAAGAAGAAGAAGAGGCACCCCAGGCCAATCTTCTAGCTCTAACCGCCTCAGATAAAGTCGAAACCGAATCAGAAACAGAACAAGAAGACGGCGAGCTGACCTTCACAGATGACGGAGAAATTAAGGTAACTGGTTTTAATAGATTGCAATTAAGTGAATTAATTTCTTTTCTTTCTCGAGATTTGGCCAAAGCCAAACTCTGAGTCGAATCCCTCCGACAGGAAGTAAAACTCCTGAAAGAGGGAGCTGATTCTAAACCTTTAACCGAGAAGGTTCAAGAAGGAACTCCTGCTCAAGTTGAAAAACTTGAAAAGGAAACCTCCTCCCTGAAAACTCAGGTTAAGGATTTTAGATCAGCATTAGAACGGTTTACATCTGGTTCCAAGGGTCTTGACATGATCCTTGGAAAACAGAAATCAGTTCTAAATCGATCCGGATTGGGCTATAGAACCAAATCTCAGCAAAGATCGTATTTTGCTGTACTGAATCAGTCCAGAGGTAAAATTCAGGCATGGGTACCTAAACTGTGCCTGAACCAACCAACTGGATCAAATCAGTATTGGATCCCCAAGGACAAGATTCACATCTTGCCTAACCATCACCGTGGCTTTAGTCCAGGGGGAGCCAAACTGAAAACTATTTTCATTATTAGATAAACCTGTTATTATTAACTTAAATTGCTTGATTGATTGGTTATTTAATTTCTGCAATATACCATGCTTAGACTTAGGCTAGCTTAAGGACTAAACAAACTTAGCTGAAATTTGAAAACATAGTATTGGGTGGAGGTGAGATGATAGTGCGTTGGGGAAACCAACTCTAATAAGATCAAGTTTACTTGGTCTCTTTAGACTGGTGAAACCAGCCGAAGCTACCGATCCAAAATCCAAACTAGTTAGACCAGAAATTTTTCAAAAGATTAATTTTGAAAATGAAATTTCATTAAAAGACTTTGTCAAGGAAAGGGTGGATGATCCCATAAGGCTTCGGCCAAAGAAGGCCTAGTGCCTCGCCATGACCTGGAAGTCAATTTTTGAAATTCAAATTCAAATTAATTTTTGTCAAATTCGAATCTAACACAAAATTTCAGTTAAGTGTAGATTTAAACATCTTTTCGAAAATTTCAAAATTAATTTAATTGTTTTCAAAATCAATCAAAATTTTCAAAATAAACTTAACTATCAAAACCTGTCTCACGAAAACCATAAGGCTAACGTGATTGAAAACCCTAGATTTGGGTGAGACAGACTAGGCAGTGAAACTCAATTTAAGCTATTCCTGATTCTAATTGGATCCAAATCAAGAAAATTCTTTATGCGTAGGAACATAAAGATTTGGACCAATGGATGTTGGATAGCGGTTGCTCCAGACACATGACTGGAGATAAATTGAAGTTCACCAAGCTCAAACTCAAAAACCTAGGCTCAGTGGCATTTGGCAATAATGCTACACTCAAGGTAATTGGGTCAGGTAATATTGAGCTTAAATCTGATTTCATTATTAAGAAAGTTCTATTAGTTGAAAATTTTAATTTTAACCTGCTTAGCATAAGTCAGTTATGTGATTCTGGTTATATAGTTACTTTCAACAATTCTAACTGCATGATTAGAAATGAACAAGACTCAGAAATCATACTTAAGGGCACTAGGAAAAACAATGTATACACTATAAACCTTCCCCTTGTACCCAAATGTATGTTAACACACTTAGAACAATCAAACCTCTGGCATAGGAGATTAGGTCATACTAATTTGAGAACTATCTCAAAAATTACCCAACTTGGCTTAATCAAAGGTATTCCCAAAATTAAAAATAATGAAAACCTAATATGTGAATCTTGTAATCAAGGTAAACAAACCAAATCCAATCACAAATTAATTCAATCTGATCTAACTCAAACCACACTTGAGCTCCTGCACCTTGACCTATTTGATTCACATGGAGCCAAGTCACTAAGCGGAAATCGATACTGCTTAGTAATAGTCGATGATTACTCTAGGTTTACCTGGGTTAGGTTCCTAAAAACCAAAGATGAAACCCTAAACCTATTCAATGAATTCTGTAAACTAATTGAAAATCAAAACGACACTAAAATTAAAAGACTTAGGAGTAGAGCTGTCAATTTGGGTTGGGCCCGTCGGGTTGGCCCGCCCCGCCAATCAATTTAAGCGGGTTGGGTTAGGATTTAAGCAACCCAAGCCCGTCGCGGGCCAACCCGCCTAGGCCCGCGACCCGCATGGGTCGGCCCGCGACGGGCTTGGGTTGGCCCGCGGGTTGAGAATCACATGTTAATTAAGTTTTATGACAATTTATTATCTTTCTTTGTTATTATTTTGAAATAAAAAATAATATTTTTCATCACATGATTACTCGTTTGTATCCATTTATATTTAAAAAAATATATTTCTTAATATATTTGATTGATGAAATCTAAATATATGATTTTTTAAAATCTTTTTAATTTTTTAAAAATATTTTGATGGGCCCGCGGGTTGGCCCGCCTAACCCACGGCCCGCCTTGGATTGGGTTGGGTTGGGGATTTTCCAACCCGCCTAGATGACGGGTCGACCCGCCCCGCCCCGCCAAATGGCCGGACCGCCATGGGCCGACCCGCCCCGCCACGGGTTAACCCGTTTGACAGCTCTACTTAGGAGTGATCACGGGGGAGAGTTTGAAAATCAACGATTCGAGGAATTCTGTAAGGTAAATGGGTACCTACATGAATTTTCATGTCTTAGAACCCCCCAACAAAATGGGATAGTTGAGCGAAGGAATAGAACATTACAAGAAGCCGCTAGGGCTATGCTCAACGAATACAACTTAGCAAACCAATATTGGGCAGAAGCAATTAGTACAGCCTGTTATATCCAAAATAGGGTTTTATTTAACAAGCGACACAGTAAAACCCCCTATGAATTGTACTACCATAGACTACCAAATTTACACTACCTAAGGGTCTTTGGATGTAAAGTCCATATCCTAAACACCAAAGACTATTTAGGAAAATTTCAATCCAAGTCAAACCCTGGTATCTTCCTAGGATATTCAACCACAAGTAGAGCCTACAGAGCTTACAACAAACAAACTAAGAAAATTGAAGAAACAACAAACTTAATTTTTGATGAAGAAATCAATTCAACATCTAATAATCCAGACCCAACTTCATCAAACTCTGACCAAGAAAATAATGAACAAACTATTGAACCATTAATTGAACCCTTAAACGAACCAACTATTGAACCAACTAATGAATCAACTGAACCAAGAATCGAACCAACAAATGAACCAGCTCAAAGAGTCGAAACAAATAGTGAACCAAACCGACCAGCCGGACCTGAGGCTGAACCAAGTTCTAGAAGAACAAAGAAACTCAGACTTAGTCACCCAACCGATCAAATTGTGGGTGATCCAACTCTAGGAGTCAGGACTAGGTCCTCCTATAGAAACCTCAGTCAAATAGCTACGATATCAAAAATAGAACCCAAAACTATAGATGAAGCCCTACCTGACCCTGACTGGATCATAGCTATGCAAGAAGAATTAGCCCAATTTGAGAGGAACCAAGTCTGGGAACTAGTGCCTAAACCTGAAGGTAAATCCATTATAGATACTAAGTGGGTCTTTAGGAACAAGCTAAATGATCAAGGAGAAATAGTCAGAAATAAAGGCCGCTTAGTAGCTAAGGGATTTAGCCAAGTAGAGGGACTAGACTATGATGAAACATATGCCCCAGTAGCTAGACTTGAGTCCATTAGAATGTTATTGGCCTTTGCATCCCATAAAGGATTCAAGTTATATCAAATGGATGTAAAGTCAGTCTTTTTAAATGGATTTATTAAAGAAGAAGTTTATGTAGGGCAACCCCCCGGGTTTGAGGACTTAGACAAACCTAACCACGTCTACAAACTAACTAAAGCCCTATATGGGTTAAAACAAGCACCTAGGGCTTGGTATGAACGATTATCAACTTACTTAACTACTAAAGAATTTAAACAAGGTCAAATTGACTCAACCCTATTCATTAAACCCTAGGAAAAGATATATTTATTGCCCAAATTTACGTAGATGACATAATCTTTGGATCCACCAACACCAACTTTCTAAAAGAATTTGTCAAGATAATGGAAGATGAATTTGAAATGAGCTTAGTTGGTGAGCTTACATTTTTCCTAGGACTACAAATCAAACAAACTAGGGATGGTAACTATGTTCATCAATTCAAATATGCTAAAGAATTAATAAAGAAATTTAAAATGGATAACTCTAAAAGCATAAGTACCCCCATGGCCACTAATATAAAAATAGATAGTGACCCTGATGGTAAACCAGTGGATCCTAAACTCTATAGGAGTATGATAGGGAGCCTACTGTACCTTATAGCCAGCAGACCTGATATCCTCTTTGCGGTAGGAATGTGTGCTAGATACCAAACTTGTGCTAAGGAAACGCACTTAGCAGCCCTAAAAAGAATTTTAAGATATGTAAAGAGCACCCTAAATGTAGGGATTTGATATCCTAGAACCTCAACTTTTGAGTTAACAGGATACACAGATTCTGACTATGCAGGCTGTAAATTAGATAGAAAGAGCATAAGTGGTAGCTGCCAACTATTAGGACAAAGTCTAGTTAGTTGGTGCAGCAGAAAACAACACTGTGTGGCTCTATCCACAACTGAAGCTGAGTAGGTGGCCTTAGGAGAGTGTGTTGCTCAACTTTTATGGATGATACACACACTTAAGGACTTCCAGCTCAACTACACCCAAACCCAAGTATTTATTGACAATATAAGTTCAATTAATTTAACTAAGAACCCAATCCAACACTCCAGAACTAAACACATAGAAGTCAAACATCATTTTGTAAGAGACCATGTAGCCAGGGGTGAAATAGTACTTAAGCACATTGACTCTAAATCCAACTTAGCTGATATATTCACAAAACCCTTACCTGAATCTGAGTTTAGTTCACTAAGAAGGCAGTTAAGATTATGTTCAGTAGAATAGATTAACTACATTTTCTTCTATTACTGTTCTACTTGTTTTTTTTCTCAAAATAGAATTTGAAAAACCGCTTTACTTAATTTCAAAATCAGTTTTCACTTTTTTCGACTTAGTTTTTTTCAAAACTACCCCTTTTAAAAAATTAGGGCTTTTTCGAAAATGGACATAGCCTAGGCCCTAACCCTAGAACTGCATGAACCTATAGACTTAGAAGCCAGCATCTCACAAGCACCTTAGGGTACTTTTGAGTGATAACCTAGAAAGGGTTGAGATGCTTAGGTCTTTGCCTTAATTCAAGATGCTTTAAGTCAGTGCATCTGCAGTAATTGGGGCACTAAATACAACTTATACAGCAATCAAGTTAAGTGTCAAGTTTAGAAAATCTAACTTGAACAGAAACACTTAATTTGACTAACCCTAGCAAAAACTACTGTTTATAACAGTTAGTAAGTAGCTAATTGGGTTAGACAGGTCCCTATAGAGAAAATTGAATGATTATGGTTTAAGTCTGATTATGATTTGGTTCAGTACAGCAAAATCTTACTCATTATTTCTGCTATATTTATTTGTTTTGATATATGGCAAAAGGGGAGAGATAGGAAAGGAGAGAGTAAAATTAATTTTAATTAATTAATTTTAATTTTCCATTAATTTTCTTAACTCTATCCTTTATTCAAAAAGTATTTAAGCATTTCAAAATTTTTTCTTAAGCTTTCAAAATTTTGCTAAGTATTTAAGCATTTCAAAATTTTTACTTAAGCTTTCAAAATTTTGCTAAAGTGATTAAGCATTTTTACTCAAGCTTTCAAAATTTTGCTAAGTACTCAAGCCATTCGAAATTTCATAAATTAAGATTCTCAAAACTGGTTAAGTACAATGTTATTAAGTACTTAAGTTTTCCAAAAGTACTGTATTAAGTTTTCAAAAGTACTTAAATTTTTCTTAAGCTAACACTTTCAAAACCTTTGAGTACCTTGAAACTTAAAGCCTTAAATTTTTTTAAAGTACTCAAAAATCATGTTTCAAAAATCTTACAATACACTTTTTAACTTAAGATTCCTAAGTACCTAAAACTTAAGTTTTCAAAGTACATTAATCCCACGAATTTTTAAAAAATCTAGGGGGAGATTCCTTCCAGGGGGAGGGAACAAAGTTAAAACTTTTTCATGTTTTGCTTAAACTTAACTTTTTGAACTAGGGTTGCCATAAATCAAAAAGGGGGAGATTGTTGGTGCAGAATGCACCCACGTCAAACCTGTGTTTTGATAATGGCAACATAGGTCAAAAGTTAAGTCTTACTTGTGTTTCTAACAAGTTACTCTAGTGTGCAGAGATAAAGTCCTAGCAAAGGACTGCTAGGCAACTGGCGAAGGACTGCCAGTAGCAAAGTCCTAGCGAAGGACTGCTAGGCAACTGGCGAAGGACTGCCAGTAGCAAAGTCCTAGCGAAGGACTGCTAGGCAACTGGCGAAGGACTGCCAGTAGCAAAGTCCTAGCGAAGGACTGCTAGGCAACTGGCGAAGGACTGCCAGTAGCAAAGTCCTAGCGAAGGACTGCTAGGCAACTAGCGAAGGACAGCCAACATCCAAGCCCTAGCAAAGGACTGCTAGGCAACTGGCAAAGGACTGCTAGTATCCAAGACCTGACAAAGGACCGTCAGGCAAAAGTCCAACCAAAGGAGCGGTTGGCATCAGGTAAATTCTCCCGAGAGGAGTAGGTGAGGACGCGTTCCCCGTCGAGGGAACAGTAAGCGTCGGTTCGACCTAGGGCTCCATTTTGGAGACTAAAGTCAGAACCAAGACAGCTAAAGCTGTATAAACTAACAAATTAATGCTTTATTTTGTTTTCGGACTAACCCTGGATGCAGGACCAAAGGAACGTGTGTCTGCAGCTCAGAGAGCCTCAAAGGAGTGAGGCAGCAGCTGAGTAGGGCGCCCTGAGTGTCTAGGGCACCTCCAAGGTGAACAAGAAACAGGTAAAGCAAAAAGGAGTTCGGCTAAGCACTGGCCGAAGGCGCCCTCTGCATCCAGGGCGCCCTCAGCAGCCAGGGCGCCCTCAGCAACCAGGGCGCCCTCAGGAGCCAAGGCGCTCCGCGCCTATGCCAGCGAGGCCGATCAACTCTATCCAGCCGAGAAGACCGCGTCAACCAAGGCGCCCTCAGCGACCAGGGCGCCCCAGAGGTCAAACCTCATCCCTATTCAGGTGGGATAAAGCTTGACCGAGCGAAGTGTGGATCGGCTGACACGTGGCAGGGCGCCCTCGACGTCCAGGGCGCCCTAGGTGCTATAAATAGCACCCCTCGACCCCAAGCTTCAACAATCACTTCAACACAACGCTTCTACGCTCTTTCGCTCTCACGCCTTGCTCCGGAAACCTCCCAACTCGAGCCGACGACGTCCCGCTGCTCCGAGAAAGTCAACCCTCATCGGACGTCGGTAAAAAGAAGAGCTTCCTTTTTGTTAAGTTTACGATACTGTATTCTGCAAATCAATATTTGTAAACTTTTATTGCGCCTATATAGTATTGCCCAACGAAAACGGTCAACGACCGTGGGCCTTGGAGTAGGAGTCGACACAGGCTCCGAACCAAGTAAAATCTACTGTGTCTGTGTGTGTTGTGATTTTTAATTTCCGCTGCACTTGCTCTTAATTTTCCGAAAGAAAAACGTATACCGATATTCACCCCCCCCTCTATCGGTGTTCTCGATCCAACAGCTACGGCCAAAGAAGGCCTAGTGCCTCGCCAAGACCTGGAAGCCAATTTTTGAATTTCAAATTCAAATTACTTTTTGTCAAATTCGAATCTAACATAAATTTTCAGTTAATCTTAGATTCAAATATTCCTTTTCAAATTAACCATGTTTTCAAAATTAAAATATTTGTCTCACAAAACCCATAAGGTTAACATGATTAATCACATAGAATTGGGTGAGATATCTAGGACCTAAGAATATATGTCACTATCCTTTTAAATAAAACTTAAAGTGCTTTCAAAAATTATTCAAAATTATCTCTAGTTTTTCAAAATATTGAATGTTAAAATAGACTCGTTTTAAATAGAATTTAGGGTTTGATTAATTTAGTTATTTGATTGGTCAAACATAGTTAACTGAGTCAAACCTGGTCAACACAGTCAACCCTAGTCAACATAGTCAAACATGGACATTAGATTAAGTTAAACGGTACAGGGGGAGTGGTTTATTCTTTTCTTTCAAAGTATTTTTGAAAAATTATTACCATTTCAAAAGGGGTTTTGAAAAATTATGTTATCATACCAGACTGTATTTTCAAAAATCTATCTCCTTAAAAATGATCATACTCAAAAGGCATGTTCAAAATTGTTCCTTTAAGTTTGACAAACCCTAAGACTAAGAGGAGGATTAACTTGTTGTCGACAAGCCTCCTAGGACTATGTCAGATTCAGGGGGAGCTCAAATTAAAAGAAGAAGTTTAAAAATACTATATTTTCCAATAATCACGATATTTTTTAAAATTGTGCTTTACAAAAACCATTATTATTTATAAATGTTTTTCGAAAACAGGATTTCTGCTCAAATTGAATTTACTAAAAATTATATTACCATGCTAGTATTCAAAACTATTCTTTTGATTTTAGTAAACTCTAAAGACACAAAGGAAGGTCTACTTAATGATCTACAAGGACTCCGAGGATGTGTCAAATTTAGGGGGAGTCTAAACCAAAAGAAATTAGTTCTGACAAGTATTTTCTTTGGCAATTATCTTTGAAATTATTAAATAATTCTTTTGATATGAACCGTACCCTAAGAACTCAGAGGAAGAATACTTGTGGTCAACAAGCTTCCAAGGACTGTATTAAGTTTAGGGGGAGGTCAAATTAAAAGAGTTATTAAATATTTCTAAATAATATGTTTTCATACACTATATTTTCAAAATTGTGTCGAAAACATTTGTCTTACAAAATAATATTATTTTAAATGTTTTTGTGGCTTATCAAAATTCTTTTGGAAATAATATTTACTTGAGTTGCAAAATTTCCAGGACACTTAAGGAAATTTCCTTGTAGTTAACAAGGTTTCCTAGGATTGTGTCAGACTGGAAAAGAAACCAAAGCAAGTAGAAGATTATGTGTAAGCACTTTCAAAAAGATAAGTCAAGTAATTTTTTAAAAGTACTTATGTTTTTTAATTCATAATATCTTCCAAAATACTTATATCTTTCAAAATGCTCAATAAAGTACTTGCATTTTTGTGCATTTTTTTTAAATATTCAGAACAAGTAAACTTATTGCTTATCACATACACTTGACTCCAATTATGATTTTGAGCATAAATTTTTCAGTCTTTCAAAATTTTATTACTTTGAAATTATCATAACTCTTGACATTATTTCGTTCAATTTCTTTTCAAGAATCACAAGCTCTGATACATAAATTTTAAATTTCTTTCAAAATATATTATTCAAAAATTTCTAAGAGCATCTTTTTGCAAATATTTCTAAGTAGATTTTTCCTTAGTAAACAAAATTTGCCTGAGCAAAGATTTTTTAATTTTTGGCAAATTTTTGTTTTAATGAAAAACTTGTCTAGAAATTCTTTTTAAAAGATTTTGTTTTTCAAAATACACAAAGCATTTCCAAGCAAAGTCTTTTTTTAAAAATAAATTTTCTCCCAATTCTCAAAGTTGAACCATTTGTTAAGGGAATTTTGGCTTCAAAATTTTGCCTAAGTAAAATTCTTTTTGCAAAGCCAAGTAAAAGTTTTGTAACAAAATTTAGGTTTGTAAAAACTTTCTACTTTACCTTGTTCACTCATGTATTGTTTTTGATATATGTTAAAGGGGGAGGAAGGGTCAAAGTTAAGTGTTGAGTTAAGTATTTTATAACACAATGATTCAGGGGGAGTATGGAAAATTCTTTCTGTTCAAATTACATTGGTTTTAGACTGTTCAGAACTGCTATGTTTTATTGGTCTTAACCCTCTTGCTTAACTGTTATATGTTTTTATGTTTTTTACTTAACTTTGAATTGTGTTGCCATAATCAAAAAGGGGGAGATTGTTGGTGGAGGAAGCACCATATCGAACCTTGTTTTGATATTGGCAAAGGATTCAAAGTTAAGTTTATTTGTGATCTAACAATGTTACTCAAGTGTGCAGAAAAAGCCCTAGCGAAGGACTGCTAGGCACCTGGCGAAGGATTGCCAGTATCCAAGCCCTAGCGAAGGACTGCTAGGCACCTGGCGAAGGACTGCCAGCATCCAAGCCCTAGCGAAGGACTGTTAGGCAACTGGCGAAGGACTGCCAGTATCCAAAACCCTAGCGAAGGACTGCTAGGTAACTGGCGAAGGACTGCCAGTACCCAAGCCCTGGCGAAGGACTGCTAGGCAACTGGCGAAGGACTGCCAGTATCCAAAACCCTAGCGAATGACTGCTAGGTAACTGGCGAAGGACTGCCAGTATCCAAAGCCCTAGCGAAGGACTGCTAGGCTCCAGGCGAAGGACAGCCTGGGACTAAAGCCCTAGCGAAGGAATGCTAGGCACCGAGCGAAGGACAGCTCGGTATCCAAGACCTGGCAAAGGACCGCCAGGCAAAAGTCCAACCAAAGGAGTGGTTGGCATCAGGTACATTCTCCCAAGAGGAGTAGGTGAGGACGCGTTCCCCGTTGAGGGAACAGTAAGCGTCGGTTCGACCTAGGGCTCCATTTTGGAGACCAAAGTCAGAACCAAGACAGCTAAGGCTGTATAATCTAATACTTTATTGTTTTATTGTGTTTTGGACTAACCCTGGATGCAGGACCAAAGGAAGGAGTGTCTGCAGCTCAGATAGCCTCAAAGGAATGAGGTAGTAGCTGAGTAGGGCGCCCGGAGTGTCCCGGGCGCCCCCAAGGTACATACAAAACATGTCAAAGGAAAAAGGGTTCGAATAGCTGCTGGGCGGGGCGCCCCCGTGCTCCTGGGCGCCCGCGCTGCTCCCGAGCGCCCCCTGCGTCCCGGGCGCCCCCAGGCGCATACCTCGAACCAGAAGCCATCGAAGCCAAGCAGATAACGTTTGACCCGGTCAATCCGGGCGCCCCGAGCACTTCGGGCGCCCCGGTCAAAGCGGATCCAGAGGATCAGACGCGACCGAGACTTTGGCGGATCGAAGGCCACGTGGGGGGCGCCCCCGACATCCCGGGCGCCCCCAAGCCCTATATAAAGGGCCCTCGACCAAGGCTTCAAGACAACAACGCTCTCAACGCCTCAAAGCTCTTCTACGCTCGTGCCTTGCTCCGGACACTCTCCAACTCGAGCCGACGACGTCCCGCTGCTCCGAAAAATTTGATCTACTCCGGACGTCGGTAAAGAAGAGCGTTCTTTTTATTTACTGCACTTATCTTTGTAATTAAATTCTGTAAACCTTTTACGCCTATATAGAATTGCCCAAAGTAAACGGTCAACGACCGTGGGCCTTGGAGTAGGAGTCGACACAGGCTCCGAACCAAGTAAATCGACTGTGTCTTTGTGTCTTGGTTTTTAATTTCCGCTGCGTACCTACTCTTACTCAAGTCCGAAAGTTTTCCGATATTCACCCCCCCCTCTATCGGTTTTCACGATCCAACAGATGCTACCTTAGCATTTTCTAGGCCAAATTTCTTTAACATTTCCTTAGCATACTTAATTTGAAAGACATGTGTTCCTTCATTAGTTTGCTTAACTTGAAGGCCTAAAAAGAAGGTTAGCTCTCCTACAAGACTCATCTCAAATTCATCTTCCATACACTTGATGAATTCTTGTAAGAAGTCATTATTTGTTGACCTAAAGATGATATCGTCTACATAGACTTGGGCAACAAATATGTCCTTGTCCTTAGATTTTAGGAACAAAGTAGGGTCAATTGTTCCTCTCCTAAACCCCTTAGACACTAGAAATGAAGAAAGCCTTTCATACCAAGCCCGGGGAGCTTGTTTCAATCCATATAAGGATTTTCTTAATTTGTAAACGTGTCTTGGATAGTTAGGGTCCTCAAACTCGGGGGGTTGTTCTACATAGATCTCTTCCTTAATGATCCCATTAAGGAATGTCGACTTCACATCCATTTGGTGAAGTGTGAAACCCATGTGAGCGGCATAGGCTAGTACGATTCTAATAGATTCTAACCTAGCTACGGGGGCATAGGTCTCATCATAATCTAATCCCTCAACTTGGTTAAACCCCCTAGCTACCAATCTAGCTTTGTTCCTAGTAATTTTGCCTTGGTCATCTAGTTTGTTCCTAAAGACCCATCTTGTGGTTACAATAGTGCAATCATTGGGCCTAGGAACCAACTCCCAAACTTCACTCCTCTCAAATTGATTTAGCTCTTCTTACATAGCTAAGACCCAATCCACATCTCCCAATGCTTCATCAATATACTTGGGTTCTAATTGAGAGATTAGAGCTATTTGACTAGTTTGATCCCTAAAATAGGACCTAGTCCTTACTCCTTGAGTGACATCACCCACTATTTGGTCAATAGGGTGATCATGGTGATGTCTCAAGGGCCTAGAGGTTGCGGGTTCAATTACTCCTTCCTCATCCTCTAGGGTACTTCTTACTCCCCCTTGATCATTGCCCTCCAAATATAGGTCTTGGATTCTTTGGGCAAGGGGTTGGACCTCTTCTATATCCTTATCAACTGAGGCTTTTCTAGGGTAGGTACTTGTTGTTTCATCAAACTTAACATTTGAGGACTCCTCAATCACTTTTGTCCTCTTGTTGTAAACTCTATATCCCCTACTAGTTAATAAGTACCCTACTAGAATTCCCTCATCGGCTTTTGACTCAAACTTTCTTAGGTCATCTTTGGTATTTAAGATATACACTTTACATCCAAAGACTCTAAAGTAATGGACTTGTGGTACTCTTCCATTCCATAATTCAAAAGGTGTTTTCCCTAGAAACCTATGTACCAGCACCCGGTTTTGAATATAACAAGCGGTGTTAACCGCTTAGGCCCAAAAGTAGCTAGGGAGAGAATATGCATTAAGCATAGTCCTAGCAGCTTCTTGTAGGGCTCGGTTTCTGCTCTCAACTACCCCATTTTGTTGAGGAGTCCTTGGGCATGAAAATTCATGCTTGTATCCATTTTCAACACAAAATTGTGTGAAACTTGCATTTTGGAACTCCCCACCGTGGTCACTCCTAATTCGGTTTATTTTGATATGTTTTTTGTTTTCTACCCTTTTACTAAATCCTATAAAAATCTCTAGGGTATCATCCTTATGTTTCAAAAAGTAAATACATGTAAATCTAGAAAAATCATCTACTATGACTAGACAATATTTACTCCCTACAAGTGAGGGAGTACTATAGCAATCAAATAAATCGATATGTAAAAGCTCTAATGGTAAAGAAGTAGTGGTTAGGGTTTTACCTTTGTGTGATGATTTTGATTGCTTACCCTCTTGGCATGCATCACACAATTTGGTCTTCTCATACTTGATCATTGGTAGCCCCTTCACCAACTCTTCCTTAGTCACTCTTGCAATGCTTCTCATGTTGACATGTCCAAGCCTCCAGTGTCACAACCACCCTTCTTCTTCTTTAGACATGAGACAATTAGCAACATTGTTAGTAGCATAAGCAAAATCAAGATAATATAAATTTGTCTCTCTAAACCCTTCTAATATGACATTATTTGATTCATAATGTTTAATTATGCACTTCCTAGCATGAAATTCGACCCTAAAACCGACATCACATAATTGACTCACATTTAGTAAATTGAACTTCATATCTTTAATTAGGAGTACCTTATGTATAGAAATCGTGAGAGATACCTCAATGGTGCCCCTACCAATAATCCTTAATTTTCCACTATTTCCAAAGGAGACCGTCCCTTCTCTTAAGTAGATAATAGTAGTGAACTTGCTCACATCTCCGGTCATGTGTCTTGAGCATCCACTATCTACTATCCACATAGTTGAGGCCTCCTTCACCTTTACCTATACAACATGAAAAACATACTCTTTTGGTACCTAAATCTTTGATCCATAAGCATCATATAAAAATATTTTAGGTACCCATGCCTTCTTTGTGTTTCCCTTGGCCCCTAGTCTCCTAGATGCACCAATCCTACCTGTCAGTGATACAAAGGCCACTTTCTTTGTCTTCGGTCTATATCCCAAACCGGCCTTGTTATAAACAGCCCTTTGACTATTGATTATCATATCTAGGTTGCTAGATCCTACTTGGAATTTCCTAAGGGCCTTTGTGAGGTCATCTACCTTTTTTCTTAATTCCCTATTTTCAGTTTCAAGATGTGAGGCATGTGATGTAATAGAACTAGCATGCAATTCTTCAAGTTTGGTAGATTCTACTCTAAGCATGACAATCTCTTCTTTTAGATCCTTAATCTTACTTCTAGCCTTAGCTAAGTCCATGTTAGTGCTAGAAATGATCTTTACTAAAGTAGAGGAGGGTAAGTGGTATACCTCACTTACCGAAGCTTCTGACTCGGATGATGAAGAGGAGGAGCTCTCATCTTCACTTCTTGAGCTTCTTTCATCATTTGATGAATCTGAGTGGTCTTGTGTCATAAGAGCAAAGTGGGAAACTTGTTCTTCTTCCTCCTCTGAGGATGATGGATCATCCCAAGTCGCCTTTGGGTTGGTGGCACCCTTTTCCTTTCCCTTCGACTTCTTCTTGTCACTTTTCTTCTTCTCCTCCTTCTTGTCATCTCTTCTCTTCAATTGAGGACACTCGTTCTTCATGTGTCACACTTGGTGGCAGTTGTAACATATAATGTCCTTGGCCTTACCCTTGCCTTTGGACCCTTTCCTAGCATAGGATTTGTTAGAGAAATTTCTGAAAGCTTTACGCATTTTTCTTACCATGAATGCCTCTTGGTCGCTATCCATGGAGGCGCTGGATTCCTCTGAGTCTTATGAGGAGGAGGAGTAGACCACCTTCTTCTTCTTCTTCTCCTTTTCTGCAACAAAGGCAATACCCTTCTCTTTGGCCGAGACATTAAAATGCTCGTGTAGCTCAAATTCACAGAATAAGTCATCTAATTTAACAATGGACAAATCCCTTGATACATTGCAAGCATCAACCATGGATGCCCGCAAGGTGGTTCTTGGGAAGGCTTGTAGAACATACCCGACGATGTCCCGGTTCTCGATCTTTTCTCCAATCACATGGAGCTCATTGATTACTTCCTTCACCCTTCCATGTAGCTGGCTGACAGTCTCGTTGCTCTTCATGGACAGAGATTGGAGTTGGGCCACGAGCAAGTCCTTCTTGGCTCTTCTGGACTCGTTTGACCCCTCGTTCAATTCCACCAACTTGTCCCACAGTTCCTTAGCGCTCTTGAATGGCCCCACCTTGTTCAGTTGCTCCTTTGAGAGCCCGCACTGCAGTGTGGTGGTGGCCTTGGCATTGGATTGCGCCCTCTTCATTATCTCCTTCGACCAGGATCTCATTGGTGTTGGTTCTCCTCTTTCATCGATAGGTGCCTCGAAGCCATCTGCAACACTAATCCAGTTTTCAATATCGTTCATAAGGTAGTATTGCATCCTACCTTTCCAGTAAGCGAAGTCGTTCCCGTCGAAGAAGGGTGGTCGTGCAGTGGAGTATCCCTCTTGAAACGCCATTATACTTGCTCCGGTTGACGATTAGTTCTTCCGAAACGAACCTGCTCTGATACCAACTGATGGATCGTCTTGGCATGCTAGAGGGGGGGGGGTGAATGACACGTTTTCGATTTTGATCTCTACAATTTTCATTAGCGCAGCGGAACAATAATATGCAAAAGAAACAGAGTACAATGCTAACAAAAAGAGTTACTTGGTATCCACCCAGATGGGTGACTAATCCAAGGATCCACGCCGCGAGCACCACTTTCACTATGAAAATCTCCTTCAGGTGGAGAAACCTTTACAGTGGTGATCTTTCTCTTTACAGAATGAAGTAGAATGTGAGAGGAAGTAGAAAACACTCTTCAGACGAGCAGCACTTCGGCACTGTACGGAACCGTACCGCTCACGTGTAAAAAGGTGCTCATTTTATAGGTGAACAGGACAAACTCGCAGTCTGTCCAGCCCCGTACCAGTGGACTGCCCCAAGGGCAGTCGACTGGTCTAGCATTAATTGCTAGCCAACGGCTAGTTTTCGGGGTATACCAGTCGACTGCCCAAGGCCGAAAACTCTCTGTGAGTTTTGGCAGTCGACTGCCCCTGCCCTGCCTCTCAGCTTAGTTCCAAGCTTAGTCCCAGCCACTCCGGACCTTTTCCTTCACGTATGCCTTCAAGTCTGCTCCCTTGGCTTGCCTCTTGAAGTCCTCTTCCTCTGGCTATCGTCCCTCGGATGCGCACGCAAGCCTTCCCTTGGCTTGCCTCCATGCCACCCTTCACGTGTGCCCTTGAAGTCCACTTCCCGGCTTGCCCTTGGAGCTCTCCTCCCTCGGCTCTCATCCCTCGGATATGTCCACCATGTGTGATTCTCCAAGTCCTGCAAACTCAATCATACACATCAAATACAACATAACACTCTAACCTTAAACATATTCACACACACACATCAAAACCATGATCTTCCAATCATTTAAGGGTCGATTGCCTCAACAAGAAGTTCCGCAGTCATTCAGCTTCTTTAGCCGCTTTGTCTAGTACTATAAACGTGGATTCCATAGTTGACTGAGCAATACACGTTTGCTTAGTGGACTTCCAAGATACCACTCCCCCACTGATCGTGAATACATATCCACTAGTGGATTTGGAATCTTTTGTATCTGATATCTAATTAGCATTACAATATCCCTCTAAGACAGCGGGATATCTTCCATAATGTAATCCATAGTTTATAGTATATTTCAAATATATAAGAACACGTATTAGTGCATTCCAATGGGCGTCGTTTGGATTACTCGTAAAACATCCTAGCTTGTTAACCACACATTCAATATCAGGACGTGTGCAGTTTGTGAGATACATTAAGCTGCCTCTTATATGAGAATATTCCATTTGCGATATGGGCTCACCTTGTTTTTTCGCTAAGTGTTGACTTAGATCTATAGGTGTTTTCACTGTAGTGAGATCGTACGAATTGAACTTTTTTAATACCAATAATATACAGTGAGATGGTGTTAGAACTATCCCATCAGATATCCTGAGAATTTTAATTTCTAATATAACATCTGCTCGACCTCTATCTTTGATATCGAAATTGTTAGTTAACATTCTCTTTGTACTCATAATTATCTCATGATTATTGCCCATTATAAGCATGTCGTCTACGTATAGACAGACGATTACATGACCTTCAGGTGTGATTTTGACATAAATGCATTTGTCATATTCATTTATTTTGAATTCATTTAACAATATTATTTTGTCAAATTTTTCGTGTCATTATTTAGGAACTTGTTTAAGTCCGTATAGTCCGTATAATGACCTAACAAGTCGACACATCTTTTCCTCTTTTCCTAGAGCTATGATCCCCTCGGGTTGATCTATATAGATTTCTTCTTCCAACTCACCGTTTAAGAATGTAGTCTTAACATCCATTTGATGTATTTTAAGGTTATACAGTGTTGCGATGACTATCAGTACTCGTATGGGCGTAATCCTTGTCATAGCTGAGTAGGTATCGAAGTAGTTAAGGCCTTCCTTTTGCTCGAACCCTTTGGCTACAAGTCTAGCCTTATACTTATCAATCGATCCATCAGCTTTATACTTGCGTTTTAGTAGCCACTTACAACCTAATGGTTTAGTACCAGAAGGATGGTCCACTAATTCTTAAGTATGATAATTCATGAAGAACTCGATTTCATTATTGACAGTCTCTTTACAAAATGGGGCGTTGGGACTAGAGAGAGTTTCACTTAATGTTCTTGGGTCCATTTCCGATATAAAAGTCATGAAGTCCAGCCCGAACAATTTCTCAACACTAACCCGTTTGCTCCGACGTGGCTATGAGCTTTGATTGGCAATAATCCTTTTATGAAAACTAAATTCAGAAACGTCTTGTTCGTTAGAACTTCCGTTGCAATCACTTTGAACGTTTCCCTTCTTATTTGCGAATACGTTTTCAAAGAATATTGTATTCCAAGATTCTATGGTTGTTCCCACATGAATATTAGGAATGTCTGACTTGTGAACTATGAAATGATATGCACTACTGTTATGGGTATATCCGATAAATATCGCATCGAACGTTTTAGGTCTGATCTTTATATGCTTTGGCTTGGGTACTTCGACCTTTGTTAAGCACCCCCACACTTTCAAGTATTTGTACGATGGCTTGCGACATTTTCATAGTTCATATAATGTTTTATCATTTTTCTTATGAGAAATTTTATTGAGAATGTAATTTCCCGATAATATAGCTTCTCCCATAAGTTCTGGGGTAAGCTTGAATATATCAAGGCATGCATCATTTCCTTTAGTGTCCAATTTTTACGTTCTGAAACACCATTTGATTGAGGCGAGTATGAAGCCGTTGTCTGATGGAAAATTCCAGATTTTGAACAAAACTCATCAAATGGAGTACCATATTCTCCACCTCTATCACTACGAATTATTTTAATTCGTTTATCAAGTTGATTCTCAACTTCTGTTTTATACTGAAGGCCTCTAAGACTTCATCTTTACTTCTTAAAAGAAAGACACAACAGAACCTCGTGCAGTTGTCGATAAAAGTAATAAAATACTATTTATCTCCTCTAGTTTGTATGAATTTTAAGTCACATAGATCACCATGTATCAATTTTAGAGGAGTCGTTGACCTTTTGACCGAATGAAAAGGTAGTCTTGTCATCTTTGCTTTCACACACACTTCACATTTGTTCGTTTCGTCAACATTGACGTTTGATAATAAATTTAATATGACGAGATATTTCAGAGTATTATTATTAACATGTCCAAGTCGATCATGTCATAAATTAAAATACTCAACAATGTAGCTAGAAGCTTTTATTTTATTACCATCAAATTCACGGTGTACAGTCATTACAACCATTTTGAACAGACTCTATTTTTTAGTACCCCTTACCTACGTAGACACCATTCTTCATAATTACAAAGTTGTTTGACTAGAATACTAGTCTAAATTTGGCATTGTCATGTGCCGATCCAGAAGCTAGGTTCTTCCTGATGTCAGGAATATGAAGTACATCAATTAGTGCTAACTCCTTCTTAGACGTCATCTTCAGGACAACTTTCCCGAGTCCGACAATCGACGATGTAGTGGAATTACCCATATAGAGCTTTCTTCCACTTATCGGAGTATACTTAGAGAGCATCATTTTATCAGAACAGATGTGATGTGTTGCTCCAGTATCGATCCACCACTGCTTCGGGTTGTCCACATCGTGTTGGCTTTAATCACGACCGCAGTAACATCCAGTTCTGAAAAATTAGGGAGGCTATCATCAGAAGTTGTGATATGGTTCGCTGCATCCTTCTGACTCTTGGTTAGTTTCTTCGGGCATCTATAATCTTTGGGCATGTGTCCTAGCTTTCCGCAGTTGTAGCATGAGGCCTTGAATTTCTTACCTTGAGCCTTCTTTTTGGATTGCTTCGGCTTCTTGGCATTCAGCTCAACCAGGTTGGACATCTCGTCGACAACCCGCTTCGTTCCTCTGGAGTCGGATAGCTTTCGATTATCCTCCTCTATTCGTAGTCTAAGGATCAGGTCTTCGAGTCTCATCTCCTTTTGCTTGTGCTAGAGGTAATTTTTAAAATTCTTCCATGACAGAGAGAGTTTTTCGATTACCGTGGCTACTTTGAATGACTCGTTCAGCTTTATACCTTCGGCATCTAGATCATGCAATATCAGTTGCATGTCTTGGACTTGAGATGTCACGCTCTTAGAATCCATCATCTTGAAATTCAGAAACCCGATGAATTTCTTCAATCCAGTGTTTTCAATTTTGTATTGATTTTATAGTGATTTCCATAGAGATTTTGCCGTCTCCATCGGACTATACTTGAAATTCACAAACCAGTCGATAATGAATTTCTTCAATCCGGTGTTTTCAATTTTGTATTTCTTTTCTAGTGATTCCCATAAAGATTTTGTCGTCTCCATCAGACTATACATGTTATACAACGTGTTGTCCAATGCGTTGAGAACGTAGTTGCGTCACAAGAAATCTCCATGCGACCACGCATCGCATGCAGCCTTACTGTTGGAATCACCTTCCGTAGTGACTGGTGGGTCTTCACGCACAAACTGTACGAGGTTTAGCATTGTCAGATAGAACTGGTGGATCGAGAAAACCGATAGAGGGGGGGTGAATATCGGTATTCGTTTTTCGGAAAATTAAGAGCAGGTGCACAGCGGAAAATAAGAAAAATAATAACACAGAGACGCAGTCGTTTTTACTTGGTTCGGATCCTGGGTCGACTCCTGCTCCAAGGCCCATGGTCGTTGACCGTTTACTTTGGGCAATTCTATATCAGGCGCAAATTCGTTTACAAAAGATTACAGAATTAGAATTAAGTATAGTAAACTTTAAAATAACTCTTTTACCGACGTCCGGGGTAGATCGACTTTTTCTGAGCAGCGGGACGTCGTCGGCATGAGTTGGAAGGATTTCGAGGCGAAGCGCGAGTGCAGAAGAGCGTAGAAGAGTTGATTCAAAAGTTGTGTTCGAGAATTTTTTGGATGCCTTGGCGTTGGGTGCTATTTATAGCACCTCGGGGCGCCCTGGACGTCAGGGGCGCCCCCCCCCCACGTGTCAAGCGATCCGAGCATCGCTCGGTCAAGCTCTATCCCACTCGAATAGGGATGAGGTTTAACCCTAGGGGCGCCCTGGACGCAGGGGGCGCCCTGCTTGACTCCTTCCTCGTGGTCGTCTCGGCTGGATAAGGATGATTGGCTTCGCTGGCTTAGGCGCGGGGCGCCTTGGCTGCTGAGTGCGCCCTGGGCGCTGAGGGTGCCCTGGCTGCTGAGGGTGCCCTCGCTGCTGAGGGCGCCCCGGCCAGTATACAGCCGAGGCTCCTTTTTGCTTCGTTGGTTTCATCTTCACCTTGGGGGCGCCCTACTCAGCTGTTGCCTCACTCCTTTGAGGCTCTCTGAGTTGCAGACACACGTTCCTTTGGTCCTGCATCCAGGGTTAGTCCAAAACACAATAAAACAATTAATTATTAGTTTATACAGCCTTAGCTGTCTTGGTTCTGACTTTGGGTTTCCAAAATGGAACCCTAGGTCGAACCGACGCCTACTGTTCCCTCGACGGGGAACGCGTCCTCACCTACTCCTCTCGGGAGAGTTTACCTGATGCCAACCGTTCCTCTGGTTGGTCTTTTGCCTGACGGTCCTTTGCCAGGTCTTGGATGCCGAGCTGTCCTTTGCCCGGTGCCTAGCATTCCTTCGCTAGGGCTTCAATCCCAAGCTGTCCTTCGCCTGGCGCCTAGCAGTCCTTCGCCAGGTCTTTAGTTCCAGGCAGTCCTTCGCCTAGTGCCCAGCAGTCATTCGCTAGGTCTTTAGTTCCAGGCAGTCCTTCGCCTGGTGCCCAGCAGTCCTTCGCCAGGTCTTTGGTGACTAGCAGCCCTTCGCTAGTTGCCTAGCAGTCCTTTGCTAGGACTTGGTGACTAGCAGCCCTTCGCTAGTTGCCTAGCAGTCCTTCGCTAGGGCTTTATTTCCTGGCATTCCTTCGCCAGGTGCCTAGCAGTCCTTCGCTAGGACTTTGTCTCTGCACACTTGAGTAACTTTATTAGATCACAAATAACACTTAACTTTGAATCCTTTGCCAATATCAAAACAAGGTTCGATATGGTGCTTCCTGCACCAACAAGAACAACATCTTCAATTGCCATCGTTTGAAGTCGGCTCCGTGGAACTTTTCCGGCTTCTCTCCGTGTAGAACGGTGGTCTGAACGTCGTTGATCAAGGCCATATCAATATACACGATATCGTTTTACGATTGTAAGGTGTCTGGGTTGTTGTCGAGGAGGATGCAAAATGATATAATATCGTCGAGGCTAGTGTTCAACACTATCTCTGTAAAGCGATATTACTTCACTACAAGTACTCACGGATAGCAGCAATTCGTTCCCCAAGATACAACAACGATGAAGAGGTGAGGTACTCTTCATCTAGGGGATTCTATTTATACAAGGGAAAATGTAAGGTACTTTTTGGTGAGTGTCTGTGACCTTTGGTTTAGGATTGATCTGGGTCGTTCGATCTGGAGGGTCGTAACCCTTCAGATACCCATTTGATCTCAGCCGCCAGATCTGGATAGTTGTAACCCTTCAGATCTCCCTTTGATCTCAGCCGCTAGATTCGATCTGACGCTTCAGGTCAAGTCTCATCACCAACGGTCAGATCGTGACTCTTCATGATCAATGCTCCAGATCGTGTCACTTGCGATCCAGCACCCCTCTTCGATCCAACGGTTACCATTCATTCACCCAGTCAGCAATCCAGTCATCTCTCTGCCCACCCGAATGTCACATAGGCACTGTCATGTCACATGACACACCATAAGTGTCACATCACCCGAAGCACAAAGTGCGCCAACAAAGCCCCTATTGCGCGCATGTGCACGTGCACGCGTGGCGAGCTTGTAGGTGTGAGCACCTGCTCGTCTGTGAGAAGAGAGCACCTGTGTTTTTCTTTTTTTTAACTCTATTAACACATAAACACATATAAGGAAGCAAACACCTTTGGAATTTTCAGATGTGAGACTATTCCCCATCTACTTCCTTCTATGTTAATTTTGGACTGACTTTAAATAATTAATATTTCATTCACCTGTGATCGATTTTGAGCAAATTAATATTCTAGATTCTTCTACGCTAAATATAGATTTCGTTTTTGAAATTAATTATGACTTTCATCGATTGATGGAACCTCGATTTTTTCTTACAAAACCGTATTTGGTCTTTTAAGACCCAAATATCCAATAGTGATTTTCGTGAAGAACATGAAGAACAGCGGTGAACCGTTGCCATCTTCAAGAAGAACTGCTATGTAAATCTAATTTTAGGTCAAATCAACGTTGGTGTAATCAATTCCCTTAATCGGGCAATTGATTACCAAGACTAAGGTTCTGACCAGAAGTGATAGGAATTGATTGACCCAGTGAATTCTGTTGACACTAATCAATTGATGAATTTCATCGATCGATTAGGACGATGGAATCGAATAAAGGATTAATTTCTGATCGACTAGGTCGATCGATTTCTGATTGACCAGGTTGATCGATTGAGAGTACCAATTGATTAGCAATTTTGCCAATTGATTAAAAGCCTTAAGTCACGATAAAAGTCGATTGGAATCAATTAACATTATCGATTGATGCTATCAATCAATTAGAATTTTATCCAATCGACTACCTACCTTGAAATCGCGATAAGATCGACTAGCCTGATCGATTGGTGATTTACACCAATTGATTTCCAATACAGAAATCTATCATTGAAAGGTTTTGGATTGATTAAGGCAATAGATTGATGACGACAACAATCAATTTCCATGAAGTCTCGATCAGTTGATGAGTTAGATGTCAAACACAAAAGGGTTTTGTGATTGATTAGCAGGATCGATTGGTTTGTACAAAACGATTAAAACTCGTGATCAATTGATTGATGATCCTAAAATCGCTTACAATAGACTTTCAAATTGATTGAGATAATCAATTAGGTGAAACCAATCGATTCATAAGCCTATTTCGAACTATTGCCTCCGGGGCTATGGTGCAACGGTAGGGCGACTAGTCGCTATTCCAGACATCCGCGGTTCGATCTCCAGCTACGACGTATTTGCGAGAATTTTTCCTCCAAATGGGGCGCAAACCCTAGGATGCTGGGCTTCTAGACCGCCCACTGCGAGCGCTTCCCGATTTACCTTAGCTGCCGGTGGGAAAGGCTGGGCCGGTCGCCCGAGGTTGGAAAAACCTCGTTAATCATTTTTTTTTAAATTTTGAACTATTAAGGCTGATCAAGTGGTTTTTTGTTCGGTTAAAGTTCCTTGGGACTATTTACACATATGCTACTA
The DNA here is from genome assembly GCA_024364735.1 of Boesenbergia rotunda. Taxonomy (NCBI): domain Eukaryota; kingdom Viridiplantae; phylum Streptophyta; class Magnoliopsida; order Zingiberales; family Zingiberaceae; genus Boesenbergia; species Boesenbergia rotunda. Next base: position 161,384 of record JAGFNQ010002947.1, on the reverse strand, counting down.
AATTAAACTAATGTGTTAGCCCAAAGGAAGACATTTTATGTAGGTTTAGAGCATTTTGTATCGATAAACATATATTTATGCTAAAAGTAATTGGCTTAAAGGAAAATTACTTTTATAGTAAATATATGTTTAAATGTAGCTTACAACTGTAAAACAAAATTTAATTTTGTTTAGATCGTGTACAAATATATCGGCTCAAAAGAAAGCATATTGCATGGCTAATTGTCATGCTCCCAGAGGTTCATGCTTACTCGAAAATCGGGCAGCATCCCCCTTGTACGACGGATAATATGAAGCTTATACTACATCATCTCACACATATAATAAGCACAGCCACATACGGCTGGCGACAAAAGGAATAACAAAGCACATCCACATAGTTATTAACATTCAAATAATAAATAATAAAAATAACCAAAACTCTATAGGGTTAATGCAAATAAATCGAAAATCAGGCGGTGGTGAGTCCGGGGTCGAACTCTATGGATATAATGAACAGATAAATGCATGATATAAACAAGGTAACTAAAGCAGATAAAAACAAGATATACAGTCTCAGAAAAATAATGTACACAACAAATGCAAAAGCATACCTTCGGGGCATGATCAAAACCCCTCATACTAAGTTAATAAGTTGCTCATACTACTTAGTAGATCTAGATCAAATAATAAATGCAAATCAAATACGTATATACATGTCAATCAAATACAACAATCATTGTTCAAAAAAAAAATACAAGATGCATCGTATGCAAATGATGCAATGACATGTGTGTTGGGATCTCCCGGCGACATAAACACAAAAACGCAGCGGAAACAAGATCCCTCGAGTGATCCATGCGAAAGAAAACTCGTACGAGATTCATCTATCTAGTAGAGCTATCTATGTGTATACCTTTGAAACGTGCCCTTGCGTTTATCCCGCTCATCCAAGCTTTGTCGGATCTTTTGCATGTTCAAGTGTCCGTGCCTCTATGCGTATCCACACGAACACGATCTCTCAACTTCAGAGAAGAACTACCTTAGTTGTACTAGCAACTTGCGATAGTTCATAAAACACCAAGAACCCTAAAGAAGGGGTTTCAGCCAAGGGGGAGGAGAGGAGGATGAGAGGAAGGAAAGATGACTTCTTTTTTCATCCAAATGACAAGAAAACTCTTTCATACTCATCCCATAAATATGAAGAGTTTTTGTCCCTTTAGCTTCCATTAAAGCAATAAAGAGCACATCTTCTCATGTGACTCTTCAACTACTCTCCATTCAATGAAGAGAATCTTTTCATCCTCCACTATCATTAATTTATTAAACATTTTAATTAATTATTATCTCATCCAAATGTGGTTGAGTCTAATCTAAATGAGTCTAACTCAAATTAGACCTCAATTCCATAATCAAATTGGATTCACTTGAGTCTAACTCAACCAATCCAATTCGGATCAAATTTTAGTCAAACTAAGATCAATTAATCTCCGAAGCATCGTGTCCTTAGTGTGTGACCCAATAGGTTCTTGTAACGTTGGCAATGTGTCTAAACCACTTTAGACACATAAGCAATGAGCGGCATCTAGCAATGCATCATTGCTACCCAAGTAACAAGAAAGTCGAGATCCGACTTAACCTTCGTGACTATGACAATGTATGACCTTGTCCTTCTATCCTTGATATCTAAATTGAACAATGAGGCATAGACTGTGTCATCCTCGATCAATCTTTGTGTTTCTTGATCCCTGATAACCATCATTTTGTTGATTATTTTCAGCTCTAAAATCCATGTTTGATCCACATTTTATATGCTTAAGTTTGCAATTTTATTAGGTTTCATGTATTCCCTTCATTTTGGCTTTTAATTCTAATCTTTGTATATTTGGGATATTTTTGGCACTAAATTTGAATATCATTTTGTAGGCTTCAATTGTTCATGGACCTAGATGAAATTAGGTCAGACTTGAGTCAGGATTGGATCCAGATTAAAGGGATCAAGCATCGGATTAATAGGAGCCGTCCATTCCAGAGAACGGCTAGATCTGAGCCATCGGTCAACTTCTGGGCGATCCGAGTTCAAGATAGAATCAATCATGACCAGAGATCAAGATCTGAAAATTTCAGCCAAATCAGAAGTGATCTGACCGTTGGATCGAGCTCAAGATGTTCTAGACCATCCGTTCAAGAAAAGGGAAGATCTGGACCATCCGCCACTGATCTGGTTAATCCGAGCTGGGAACAGGTAGATCAGGACCATTGATTGAGATCTGTGAAGTTTGGTTCAGATCGGAAGAGATCTAATCATTGGATGAAGCCAAATTGATCTCAGCCGTTCGTTGTTAATCTCCTTCTAAGCTGACTTGGCTGACTGACCCAACTGTTGGACTGAACCCATTGCTTGATTGCACCCAGGGCTGGTCTGTTGGCTAAACCAAGTCTGGACTGAACCAAGAGCTGGATTGGACTGAATCAAGTGAACTGACTGGACTGAACCATTGATTGGACTCAACTGGCTTGGCTTGACTGAATTCGAACTAGACTGAACCAGAGCTGGACCAGAGCTGAAGCTTGGCTGCTGACTGAACCGAACTGCTTGGCTTGATTGAACTCAAGCTCTGTTGACTGAACCCTTGGCCGAATCAAACACGAGTTGGCTTGGTTGACCGAACTCACGCGCAGATCAAAAAGGGGCAGACGCGGAGAAGCTAGGGCATCGACTCCACACGCAGGCCAGCGGCGATCCTTCTCCTCCTTCTTTCTTCATCGTCGCCGCAAGGCTAGGGCAAGGGGGTTCCGAACCCTAGTCGGCCGGAGCTCCGATCAACCGAGACGAGGGGCTCTCGTCTCAACGATCCACGTCCACCTCTTCTCTTTCGGGGTTCGGAGAGAAGAGAGTAAAGGTTCTCTTTCGGGGTTCGGAGAGACGCCATCCATCTTCCTTCACCGCACGCCACCGGACGAAGCTAGGGCTTTGGGGGTTCCGAGCTCTAGTCGACTCCATCCGCCTTCCTTCACAGTCTTTCTTCCATTTTCATCACCGGCGACCACAGCTAGGCTTTGGGGGTTCCGAGCTTCAGCCGAACGTAGCCGTCGCAGCCATCCATCTCCACCGCAGCTTTCTCTTTCGGGGTTCGGAGAGAAAACGATCATCCATCCTTCACCCGAAGCCGGCGATCAAATTTCTACTGCATTTCTTGTTTCTGTTTTTCTTTACAGCAATTCGTCCAAGTTCTTACAGTTTTCCAATTCCAGTAGATTTCCAGCATCGCAGTTTTTTTTCTTCGGCACAGTTCTCCTTCACTTCAACTCCAGCAACTTTTCAATTTCCAGCCAACAGATTTCATTCCGAGCCGCAGCCTCGTCTTCAGCAAATTCCTTCTGGCAGCCAGCAACAATCCTCCACAGCAATTCAATTTCTTACAGTCTATCCAATTTCCAGAAGTTCTTCCTTTAATTGTTGTTGTTGCTTGACCTTAATTGTGTTTGAATGGCTGTGATAGATAGTTTGTTGGATGTTGGTATTCGATAGAACTTTCCTGTAGCAATTGGCACGTTCTTGAATCAAATTCAATCATGCCTAACTTGTGTTTGATTAAATACTTCTTAGATCTGTTAATTTCGATTGCGATGATTCTTAATAGTTTAATTTTTGCTTTGTGTTGTTCTTTCCATAGCTTTAAATTTCATGTCGTCATTTACATGCAAATTAAGTTAGGTTAGATTAGATTTCTTCAATGCTGTAGTTTTGCCTTAAGTTTAGTTTCGTTAAATGCTTTATTTCAAGTTGTCCGTTCTTTACCGCAAATGTAGTTAGGGTAAAGTAGATTTCCTTACCTGCATTGTCTTTCTTTAATTAGAACTAGATTTCATACTTGTTCTGTTATTCATCTCGTAGTCATAGCTCTCAAATCCAAAACCCAGTTTCATATGCAAAACCCAAAAGCAATAAGATTCAATCATAAGAATTATCATGCACCAACTACATTCGTTGGGAGACGACTCGAGTTACTCTATGCTACATTAGTTTAGAGGAATTCGGTACTTAAATTGTATTTGAAACCGTAACACGACAAAAAAAACGGTTATCAAATTTGGCGCCGTTGCCGGGGAATGTAGTGGTGCTTGATAATTCTATCTTTTGATTTTGTTCTTGATTGCTTTATCTTTGGTATACGGTTGCTGCCATTTTGTTTGCTTTGTGACAGGGCTGCAAGATCAAAATATTTTCACCAGAGGACTATAAAGAGATCACAAGTGCACTGTCAGAGTTAAAGTTTTGGGTGAATGTTGTGAATCAACAAATATCCAACAGACATTCATCTACTTACCAGCAGCCATGTCAACAGTTTCAGCAGCAAAACCAATATTTTCGGCAGCCCGATTTAAACTTCCAGCAACCACAACAATTCCAACAGCAAACTCAGATTGGGCAGCCACAATTCCAGAATTTTCAGCAACCAAACTATCAAATTCAGCAAGGGCAGCCACAATGTCAGCATCTCAACCAATTTCAGCAAACAAATCAGTTTTTTCAGCCATAATTTCAACAATGTCAGCAAGATTTTCAATTTCAAGGTCAGAATTTTCAGCAAGGCACTCAGAATTTTCAGCCTCAACTATTTCAGCAATTCAATCAACAATGTCAGCCCCAACTTCAGAATTTTCAGAACAATAATTTCCAGCAACATTATCCTTGCTATCAACCCAATTTTCAGCAGTCTAATCAACTCATTCAACCATTTGAGCAGCCCCAACAGTTCCAATTTCAGAATCCACAGCCAATTCTTGGTCTTCAACAGCCTTATGCTACATTTCAAGGCCAACAGGATTTCCACACTAACCAAGGAGGCTTTGAGAATCCTAATGAGAATGAGGCTCAACAACAAAGGTTGGAGGAGATGGTTCAACAAGTTCTACTATATCAACAACAAGAGCAACAAAAGCTTCAAAACATTAGAAGACAACGTGAACAATTGGAGAGTCAAAGAAATCTAGCTATAGGTGTAGGGGATTGCACTAAGCCCCAGGGACCACCACAGTTTACTGGTACATTAGAAGATTCAGAAGATGAACCAGAAAGTGTAGGGACTTGCATGGTGGAAGCAAGCACCCAAGGATCACCAGTTGAGTGTCCACTAGAGCTTGAGGCTGAAGAGGAGCATGTACTTGACCAGGAGGGAGCTATGGATACATCTATTCTTGTAGAACCTCCAGGTATTTTTCAGCACGATCAGGTAAGTATTCCTCCTATTTCTTTTGAAGATTGCATAGAGGTGCTTCAAACTGTGGATATGGATTGTAAAATCTTTTTAGAAGTGCCCCAAATTGATGTTGTTTGCTATGATGAATCCCTTGATACATCTTTTGTATATATGGATTGTAAAATCTTTTTAGAAGTGCCCCAAATTGATGTTGTTTGTTATGATGAATCTTTTGATACATCTTTTGTAGATATGGAGTGTGAAAATTTTTTAGAAGAGCCTGAACTTGAAATTGTTTATTGTGATGAATCTCTTGCTATATCTTATGCTGAAGTTGAGTGTGAAAAACTTATGGAGGTACCTCAAGTTGATTTCAGTGGTTGTAACGCATTGCTTGATAAATTCTTGTTGGACAATAATTGTGAAAATTCCATTGAGGTATCCAAAATAGATTTCATGGGTGGTGATAAGTTTCTTGAATTACCCTTGGTGGATATTAATTGTGAAAAATTCATTGAGATACCAGAAACTGATTTTATTGGATGTGATACATTTTTGGATACATTTCATGCAAAGACTGATGTTATTTCATTTCTTTCTTACCCTGCACGCTTGAGAAAGGTATTACATGGTTTTGCAGGGTCCCGAAGACTTATAGAGTGGGTGCTCCATCTGAACAGACTCCAACCTCCTGGAAGAACTTTCAAAAGACATCAAGAGGGAGGAGAAGGTCATAGCACTCCATCTCTTACTTGGATCTTGTACCTTAATCATCTACGGCCACCCGAACATTTTTCTGTAAAGTTCAAGTGTGGGGGAGACATGCAACATGACATAGATCAAATGAAGGAAGCTCTCTCAGCTACTCCTACTCCTCCACTACCACGATGGAGGTTGTTTCTTGATAGACTCCGACCGCCAGAAATAAAGGGGAGTTTGTTCCTTTACTTTCCTTTTCTTGTTTTTCTTTATGTTTATACTTGCATGTTTGTTCGCTTTTATACTTTGCATTTATGTTTTGCTTCCTCCTTCTGCATTTTGTTTGGTTTTGAATAAATCTTGTTTGATTTCGAGTTGTATCTCTTTACATGTTCCTTTATTATGCTTTGAGAATCATAAAAGATTGTTAAGTCTGATTATCGAGTTTTGGTTTCCTTGGTATGCTTGGGGATATTAATTGCATTTAGTCATTTGTTGTGGTGATAGACTCTATCTTGTTGGATTAAGCATGACATTTTATTGAGCACCTAGTGAGGATATTGCCATGGCTATCCTTAATCCTCTTATGTGTGATAGCATTTGTGATACTTGACACTCTAGAACTTGCTTTGATTCTTTTTAAAATTACATTAGCATAAGCTTACATGAATATGATAGAGGCAACCTTTCTTGTTGAACTCTTAATTTTCCCTCTGCTTTGCTACTGTTACTAGTGAGCGTTTCACATTTTATCTTCATGTATCATTGTCTTTCAGATCATCTCATTGTTACTAGATTATCATTGTCATATCCTTGTTAGCTTGATCTTTCCTTGAGCATGGGGTGATTGCATGATGAGTACATTTTTATTATCCTCTATTATTGTGAGTTTTAGATGTTATCATGCTTTACTATCTTGCCTGAGACGGTCAAATTTTAAGTGTGGGGGGGGGGGGAGACAAGTGTATATGGACGAATGCTTGTGTGAAAAAAAAAATCTCTCTTTGAAAACAAGAAAAAGAAAAAAAGAAAATCTCTCTATGTGAAAAAAAAGAGAGATAGAAAAAATAATAATAAAGATGAAAAAAAATGAAAAAAAAAGAGAAAAAAAATCTCTCTATGTGAAAAAAAAAATTCCTCAAGCATTCGAGTTGTATTAGTGATGAACAAAAAGGAATATTTTCTTGATGTGTACTCTTTTGATATTATTGTTTAGAGAAATTCAAGAGTTTTGTTGTTAATTCCTACATGCACTTTGAGAGATGTTGTAAATTGTGGTTGTGTAGTGCATTGAGAATGTGAAAGGAGAATTTTGAGTGTTGGAGGTTTGATTGAGTTATTTACTTTGGACTATTATTTGATTGTATCATCATGTTAATTACCCCAATGCTCCCATCTTCTCTTTGATCTTCTTTCATGCTCTTTATGATCTTTTTGTTATCTATCATTCTTGTTCTCTTGTTAAGAAAGTGATTTCATCATTATTTATTGAAAAGACCTCTTGATTTGTGTACTTATGTTATAGTAGTGGAGAAGTAGAAGATAAGCAAGCATATGGTAGTGCAATGTCATGAATGTTTTGAGAGAACTCCACTTCCATATCTGTTATTTTTTTGTGAGCATCAGTGCATATATCCATCTTGTGAGGTTTTTGTCATGCTTAGTTTATTCAAGTTGATGAAATTACCATGCTTTTGATTTATGTGAGATTTGGAACCATAAATACATGGATTCTTGAGACTTGATGATCCTAAGTAACTTTCTTTTATTATTTCTTAAGGTATTGATAGGGGATGTAATGTTTGGGAGATATGTTGTTTTCTTTTAGTTTTGTTTACTTGTGCGAGACGCCCAAGAATAAGTGTGGGGGAGTTTGATAACCATCATTTTGTTGATTATTTTCGGCTCTAAAATCCATGTTTGATCCACATTTTATATGCTTAAGTTTGCAATTTTATTAGGTTTCATGTATTCCCTTCATTTTGGCTTTTAATTCTAATCTTTGTATATTTGGGATATTTTTGGCACTAAATTTGAATATCATTTTGTAGGCTTCAATTGTTCATGGACCTAGATGAAATTAGGTCAGACTTGAGTCAGGATTGGATCCAGATTAAAGGGATCAAGCATCGGATTAATAGGAGCCGTCCATTCCAGAGAACGGCTAGATCTGAGCCATCGGTCAACTTCTGGGCGATCCGAGTTCAAGATAGAATCAATCATGACCAGAGATCAAGATCTGAAAATTTCAGCCAAATCAGAAGTGATCTGACCGTTGGATCGAGCTCAAGATGTTCTAGACCATCCGTTCAAGAAAAGGGAAGATCTGGACCATCCGCCACTGATCTGGTTGATCCGAGCTGGGAACAGGTAGATCAGGACCATTGATTGAGATCTGTGAAGTTTGGTTCAGATCGGAAGAGATCTAACCGTTGGATGAAGCCAAATCGATCTCAGCCGTTCGTTGTTAATCTCCTTCTAAGCTGACTTGGCTGACTGACCCAACTGTTGGACTGAACCCATTGCTTGATTGCACCCAGGGCTGGTCTGTTGGCTAAACCAAGTCTGGACTGAACCAAGAGCTGGATTGGACTGAATCAAGTGAACTGACTGGACTGAACCATTGATTGGACTCAACTGGCTTGGCTTGACTGAATTCGAACTAGACTGAACCAGAGCTGGACCAGAGCTGAAGCTTGGCTGCTGACTGAACCGAACTGCTTGGCTTGATTGAACTCAAGCTCTGTTGACTGAACCCTTGGCCGAATCAAACACGAGTTGGCTTGGTTGACCGAACTCACGCGCAGATCAAAAAGGGGCAGACGCGGAGAAGCTAGGGCATCGACTCCACACGCAGGCCAGCGGCGATCCTTCTCCTCCTTCTTTCTTCATCGTCGCCGCAAGGCTAGGGCAAGGGGGTTCCGAACCCTAGTCGGTCGGAGCTCCGATCAACCGAGACGAGGGGCTCTCGTCTCAACGATCCACGTCCACCTCTTCTCTTTCGGGGTTCGGAGAGAAGAGAGTAAAGGTTCTCTTTCGGGGTTCGGAGAGACGCCATCCATCTTCCTTCACCGCACGCCACCGGACGAAGCTAGGGCTTTGGGGGTTCCGAGCTCTAGTCGACTCCATCCGCCTTCCTTCACAGTCTTTCTTCCATTTTCATCACCGGCAACCACAGCTAGGCTTTGGGGGTTCCGAGCTTCAGCCGAACGTAGCCGTCGCAGCCATCCATCTCCACCGCAGCTTTCTCTTTCGGGGTTCGGAGAGAAAACGACCATCCATCCTTCACCCGAAGCCGGCGATCAAATTTTTACTTCATTTCTTGTTTTTGTTTTTCTTTACAGCAATTCGTCCAAGTTCTTACAGTTTTCCAATTCCAGTAGATTTCCAGCATCGCAGTTTTTTTCTTCGGCACAGTTCTCCTTCACTTCAACTCCAGCAACTTTTCAATTTCCAGCCAACATATTTCATTCCAAGCCGCAGCCTCGTCTTCAGCAAATTCCTTCCGGCAGCCAGCAACAATCCTCCACAGCAATTCAATTTCTTACAGTCTATCCAATTTCCAGAAGTTCTTCCTTTAATTGTTGTTGTTGCTTGACCTTAATTGTGTTTGAATGGCTGTGATAGATAGTTTGTTGGATGTTGGTATTCGATAGAACTTTCCTGTAGCAATTGGCACGTTCTTGAATCAAATTCAATCATGCCTAACTTGTGTTTGATTAAATACTTCTTAGATCTGTTAATTTCGATTGCGATGATTCTTAATAGTTTAATTTTTGCTTTGTGTTGTTCTTTCCATAGCTTTAAATTTCATGTCGTCATTTACATGCAAATTAAGTTAGGTTAGATTAGATTTCTTCAATGCTGTAGTTTTGCCTTAAGTTTAGTTTCGTTAAATGCTTTATTTCAAGTTGTCCGTTCTTTACCGCAAATGTAGTTAGGGTAAAGTAGATTTCCTTACCTGCATTGTCTTTCTTTAATTAGAACTAGATTTCATACTTGTTCTGTTATTCATCTCGTAGTCATAGCTCTCAAATCCAAAACCCAGTTTCATATGCAAAACCCAAAAGCAATAAGATTCAATCATAAGAATTATCATGCACCAACTACATTCGTTGGGAGACGACTCGAGTTACTCTATGCTACATTAGTTTAGAGGAATTCGATACTTAAATTGTATTTGAAACCGTAACACGACAAAAAAAACGGTTATCAATCCCCAAGTAGACTCACTCAAACAAATGAGCTCAATATCTCATATTGACTCATTTGAGCATGGTCATGCGTTTTAGCAGTCCTACTGGATCAAGGGGTCCACAGATATCACTCCAGTCATATGGGAGGGATAGATCCCATCTACATCACTCACATTCCTCCGGACAATTCATTATATACCCAGTGATCATCTTTATAGTCCACCTTGTTACGGGTGACGTTTGACGATACCAAAGTACATAACTCCTCATGTAGGGAACCGTAGTGACTTCAGGTCTAAGGACTATTCATACCAATAGTCACATGAGAAAGTTTATGACAATCTATGAAACTTTCTCATGGTGGGTCAATTCAGTACACATTCTCTAATGTATACTCATGTGTCAACTTGATATCACATATCGATGACTTATGAGCTCAAGTCATCAATTGACCTACATGCTAATCTCCATGCATTAATATTGTCCTTGAATATTAATGCTTGACTAGGAATGGTTTAGTGTAGTGTTCTCTACATTATCTCACTATCGATTCACCCAATCGATATAATGTAGATAAGAACCTACAACCTAAGAACATTATTATACTTAGTTACTTGACACAAGTATAAAGTAAGTATGCTTTTATTAATGATAGAATATGATACAAAAGGTCTCTAGTCAATCATCACATAATTGGTTCTAGGGCTCCTACTAACAATGTGTCACCCCTACACACTAATCTACAACCATCATACATATCTACGAGGCTGACTTGGCAAGAGCTATGACAACTGCATGCATTCGCAGATCCATCTCCTATGAGTGATCAAGTGGACAGGATGCTGGGAGAAAAACCCCAATCTTGAACCCCAATACAAGGGAGAGCACAATCGCTTTATATCAAAAATCCTAGGTGAACACAACCGCTTTAATACCCAAGAACAAGGAGGAACAACCTCTAACCCAGGAAAGGGAGCACAACCGCTCTAGTACCCAACGGGGGAGCACAACCGCTCTACCTATCCCTGGTAAATAACTGAGGGGTGTTACCTCCGGCTACCACTCCAAAAACTACCACTACCCATGAGTGGTTGAGAGTAGGATGACAAGATGACTGCTCGCACTCTGACAACTACCACTACCCCGAGTGGTTGATTGGGCAGACTACTATATGACTGACGGTGGACTTAACCACAAGGAAGTCGTTAACCGCTAACAGTGTAATATGGTGCATAATACCAATGTGCTCAAATAAAATCAGGTCAACCGAATCAAAAAGCAACACATGCACCCAAGCCAAAACATAATCAACCAATATACAACTAATCTATTGGGTAGGGCAAATATAATGCCAACCAACCCTAGATAGGTCATGTGGCATCACTAAAGTACACACGTACTAGCGATACACTGAGGATCAAAAAAAAAAACAAGAGTCGAGACTGTTTAACTGAAAAATTAGATTTTTTATTTACTCAAAGACTAAGCGAAAAATAAGTATGAAGCAGAAAATAAACGACATAGATTTAAGATAAAGAAACCTACTTCGATAAGGGAACAACCATGAATTTAAAGGTAAATGAACCATAGAATCAAAGTAGAAGTACCCGTCTCGTACACAACGTATATAATATCAGAAAGAAGCTCCCGTTCAGCTAATTTGTATCCAATCATGGTCTTGTAATAAAAGATACAAGTTTAGTTATTATAATACATGATACTTAGCTAAACAAATCATCCTAATTATTTAGGATCTTCCTAATTATTTTATTTTATTTTATTTAATTAACCATAATTATCTGATTAGCTCGAAATCTAAGTTACCAAGATTATGTTAAATTTAGGTTTAGCCTAAACCGAAACTAAGATCCAATCTAAAAGCAAGTGAACTCCAACACCTTAACCTATAGCCAAATTTGGGAAACCTTCCAACCATAATGAAAATTCACAGCATCAGTTCAACACCAAAAATCTAACTCCAAACAGGGCACACCACTAGGAAGCACACGGTAAGACAATCAAAGAGCACACAAAGACTTCCAACATGAACAGACCAAAGATTAGCTTCCTATCTATTAACCCAAACCTCCAACCACACAACTCCTTATTTCCAAACCAAAAAAAAAAAAAATGTGTCCATCTCCCAACCACTGATCTAAACCGAAGCCAATCACACACTTGGGTCCAAGATCTAGTAATGAAATTCTATTAAAACCAAACTCCCAGTAGCAAGATGCTCACGGCAAAGTGTTGGGACCGGGTGCATGTCGACAAGGATACGGGTTCGTAAAATTTTAAATTTTTACGTGCAGCGGAAGAATTAGCATAAAATAATTTCCTAAATTATTTTAACCACGTATCTAGCATGCAACCTTATGATGTGTTGACATAATCATAAATTAAAACTTTGCGGAAAAGTAAACTAATTTACTAAATACCTCTCGTAACTCGAAGTAAGGGACGAGATCCAACCGTAGCGTCCCTTGGAAGCTCCGCCTCTATTCGCGTCCACGCCGAGTTCTCTTCGGGATGACTTCGCAAAGTCACGAGTTTTGTGCCGACGAGAACTACTAGATTCTCTAAAGGCACAACTAGAAGAACAAGAGAAAAGAATGGAAACTAACCGACAAGAAACGGAATCTAAATTCCGGGAAGAGAGGAGTTGTGATCCGCTTCTTCTTCTTCTTGGTTGGCTTCTCCTTCTCCTTGATGGCTCACGGCAACCAACCCTAAGGAAAGAAGTGCGCCGGCCCTAGGTGGATGAAGGGGCGCCGGCCCTAGTTGGCTCAAGGGGCGCCGGCCCTAGGGTGGAGAAAGGGAAAAGAGAGGAAGAGAATAAGAGAGAGAGGTAGAGGGTTAATCTCTTGATTGCTCAATTGATTGGAATTCAAGGCTAGCCTTTGATTCCTTTATATAGTGACCTCTCCCTTGCTAAGTCTCCTCTTTAACGGAATTAACGGAATTAATTTTCATAAGAAATTTATCTTATAAATTTTCTTATGAATAATTCCGTTATGCCTAGTTTTATTATAACTAACTTTATAATAAAACAAATAATTCTCTCCTTTAATTATGGAATAAATTTTATAAGAAATTTATAAACTTTCTTATTATGAAAAAAATCAATTCATAATTGATTTTATAAAATTAAAATAAATCATTTCATGGATCATTTTAATTTCCATAAAAAGAATAAATTTCTATAAATTTATTTATATAAATTTCTTTATACAAATTTATTTATCCATAATTTATAAAACAAATCGCGCTAGATTTATTTTATTAATTAAACCAATTAAATTGGTTTATTCCCTTTTTTTAATGGCCGGCCAAACCAAGAGGGTGGACACCCTCTTTGGCCGGCCAAACCAAGCCGATTCCATCGCAAATTAAACTCATTTAATTTGCCCATTAAGCCTTCAAAAGACTTAGCCATTTTAAGTTTCCATTGCGCCTCTGATTAACTCAGATTCGACTTATTTCTCTTGATCGAAAAATCCAATTTTCAACTCATTTTAAATCCCTCGGATTACTCGTAGTGCGTTTGACTAAATAGGCTTTCGATTTATGTTGGCCGTCTATAATCAACTAATTATAGAACGATCATGAGTGGCACCTAGTAGTACATCATGACCCCCAATTAATCGAAAGATTAACGGTTGACCTCAGAAGTAATTCTGAAACCCTTCAGCAGCTCTAATGAATCGTGCCCCATTCCCTTCACCACCTTATACCCACTTGGTTCAGGACATGGACTGTTTGTGTCAGTCCCCACTAGACTGACTACGTCACACCTAGCCCAAGTAGTGTCTTTCTCGTCCTTTGGATTTCTAATTACTCTCATGTATTTAAGAGACTCGCACTCTAAACATGATATACTCTGGCCAGAGGTTTTGAGTAACAATCCGACGATAGGCCTGGGTATACATCTCCTCGCAAGGAGTGGTGAATCCTTTGTAGGCTGTTCAAACATCTTCGGGCACTTCGGCTCATACCCAATCATCCTGGGTCCACACCTCCTTGGAGATGCTTGCTTAAGATGTTAAAGTATAAGTCTCCATGACCAATATGACTTGAACACCGCAAGTCAAAGGAACATCGCACTTAAGCTGCAGTAAGAACTTCATTGACATATCTACATGTAGATTCCCATATGAAGTCTTACAGCTAGTCACTCCAATGAACTAGTTCCCTTAACTAGCATCCATGTTTATCTCTGGACATCCCAATGTCACCAGCCAGTGAGAATCAGCTGATTAGAGAATAACCCATGCTAGTCTCAACAGAATTGACAGTGTCCGTTTTTATTAATTCATCGACTAGGGATATTTTCAACACTTCACATTTGCACATTTAGAGATAATCACTAGTTGTGATCCCATCACAAAGTCTCTTATGCTGTGAGTTGTATTGCGGACATTCAGTAGATGAGTTTAAGATCCCAATCAAATACACAAACATGTATACTCAAATAGTGAATTATCATTTATTAAAATAAATGTTTACAATCATAAGGTGATTGCCTTAGGACACTTCTCTCATATCACTAACAAACTCCCACTTGGCCTAATGCCAATCGCTACGGTATCCAATACCACAGGCTCTAACATGACCCTCAAACTTACTCTGAGGTAAGGCCTTAGTTAAAGGATCCGCTATATTCCTTTCAGTGGGAACTCTCTCAATTTGTATGTCATTCCTACTTATAATCTCTCTGATCAGATGATAGCGGCGAAGCACGTATTTGGATCGCTGATGAGACCTTGGTTCCTTCGCTTGTGCAATAGCTCCATTGTTGTCACAGTAAACCGGCACTGCTTCATCAATGGTTGGAACCACACCAAGTTCTGAGACAAACTTCTTGATCCAAACTGCTTCCTTTGCTGCTTCCGAAGCTGCGATATATTCTGCTTCCGTGGTAGAATCCGCTACGGTGTCTTGTTTGGAACTTTTCCAACTTACTGCGCCTCCATTCAAAGTAAATACGTATCCAGACTGCGATTTGGAGTCATCCTTATCTGTCTGGAAACTGGCATCTGTATACCCACGTATTACCATATCTCCTTCTTCATATATTAGGAACACATCCTTAGTTCTTCTTAAGTACTTAAGGATTGTCTTGACAGCCGCCCAATGATCCATTCCTGGATCCGACTGGTATTTGCTTGTGACGCTCAAAGCATACGATACATCGGGCCTTGTACATAACATAGCATACATGATAGATCCTATTGCGGATGCATAGGGAATCTTATTCATGCAAATCCTCTCGTCTTCTGTGCGCGGACACATAGACTTTGAAAGGTTGATCCCATGCCTGATGGGAAGGTAACCTTTCTTGGATTCCGACATGCTAAACCTTTTTAGCACTCGGTCTATATACGTAGACTGCGAAAGACCAAGCAACCGTTTTGATCTATCTCTATAGATTCTAATCCCAAGGATATAGGTTGCTTCTCCCAGGTCTTTCATGGAGAAGGTTTTGGACAACCAAATTTTAACTGTCTATAAGACTGATATATCGTTTCCTATAAGTAATATGTCATCGACATATAATACTAGGAATACGACTGCACTCCCACTAACCTTCTTGTACACACAAGGTTCGTCAGGATTTTGTGAGAAATCAAACTCTTTGATTGTCTCATCAAAACGGATGTTCCAGCTCCTGGATGCTTGCTTCAGTCCATATATGGATCGTCGAAGCTTGCATACTTTGGTTTTATCAACCGATGTGAAACCTTCAGGTTGTATCATGTATACATCCTCAAGCAGGTTTCCATTAAGGAAAGCTGTTTTCACATCCATTTGTCATATCTCATAATCATAATGAGCTGCTATGGCTAGGAGCATCCGAATGGATTTAAGCATAGCTACTGGCGAATATGTTTCGTCATAATCAATTCCTTGTTTCTGACGATATCCTTTTGCCACTAATCTAGCCTTAAAGGTAACAACATTACCTTCCATGTCGGTTTTCTTCTTGAAAACCCACTTGCACCCTATGGGTTTAATCCCTTCAGGTGGGTTAACCAAGTCCCATACTTGATTTTCATACATGGATTCCATTCCGACTTCATGGCTTCAAGCCATTTGTCCCTTTCTGAATTTTTCAGAACATCTTCATAACTGATAGGTTCATCGTCGTTCGATTCACTTATGAGAAATCCGTATCTCTCTGGAATATTGCGTGCCCTATCAGATCTACGAAGAGGTGGTGTTGTTTTAGGTTCAACTGATAGCTCATCACTATGAGTTATCGGTTGTGGGTCTAGACTAGGTGTCTCTGTAATGTCTATTGGAGTTTCTTGAACATCATCAAGTTCAATGTCACTCCCACTGTTTTCTTGTAAAAGAAATTCTTTTTCTAGAAACACAGCATGCCTTGAAACAAACACCTTTTGTTCCAAGGGATGATAGAATTGGTAACCCTTCGTTTCCTTAGGGTATCCAATAAATAGACATTTATCAGACTTAGCATCCAATTTGTCTGATACAGTCCGCTTCACATAAGAGGGACAACCCCATATCTTAAGGTGAGTTAAGTGAGGTTTCTTACTATTCCATATCTCATATGGAGTAGTAGAGACTACCTTGGTCGGGACTCTGTTTAGCAAGTAAACAGCTGTCTTAAGTGCATAACCCCAAAAGGATTTTAGAAGAGTTGCATGGTTCATCATGGATCTAACCATGTCCATCAAGGTTCGGTTACGCCTCTCAGATACACCATTATGCTGTGGTATATACGGCGGAGTCCATTGAGACAATATCCCATTGTCCCTAAGATAATCTTGAAACTCTTGACTCAAGTATTCACCACCCCGATCGGATCGAAGTATCTTAATACTTTTGCCAAGCTGTTTCTCTACTTCATTTCTGAATTCTTTGAATTTCTCAAAAGCTTCAGATTTGTGTTTCATCAAGAACACGTACCCGAATCGTGAGTGATCATCGATAAAGGTGATGAAGTAGCTATAACCTCCTTGTGCGAGAGTTGACATTGGTCCACATACATCAGTATGTATTAGACAAAGCAATTCTCCCACTGGATTACCTTTTCCGAAAAAGGGTAATTTGGTCATCTTGCCTTTTAAGCATGATTCGCATGTATTAAATGAACCGGGTTCAAATGATTCCAGAATTCCACATTGGTGTAATTCGGTCATGCGTTTCTTACTTATATGGCCAAGACGACAATGCCTTGTGTAGGAGTCTATTCGATTATCTATTCGTGCACGCTTGTTGCTTACTTCGATATTGAAAATGTCATCGGATAAATCTAACGTGTAGATACCATTGCACAAAGTTCCGGTCCCATAAAGAACGTCATTTAAAGTTATGTAACAACAGTTGTTACTAAAAGTTAAATGATAACCTTTTTCATTCAAACATGAAATAGATACAATGTTCTTTATTAACGAAGGAACAAAATAACAATTTTCCAATTCTAAGATCCGTCCAGTAGGTTGTTATTTTGACCCTGATTGTTATTTTGGTGTTGACATCAATTTTAGTTTAGGTTGATTATGATGATTATGATTAAGTCCTGGTCGGGGATCAGGCATGGTATGGAAAATCTTAGCTTGGAGGGCTAGGCGTTGGAAAATCCTAACCTGGAGGGTTAGGTGTTGAAAATCCTAGCTTGGAGGGCTAGGTGTGTGAAATGTCCTAACTTGGAGGGTTAGGTGCAAATTCCCATCTTGGAGAGTTAGGTGAAAAAGTCCTGGCTCTGAGGGTCAAGTCCTAGCTTGGAGGGCTAGGTTTGGAAAGTCCTAATCTGGAAGAGTTGGGTGAAAAGTCCTAACTTGGAGGGCTAGGTGAAAAGTCCTAACTTGGAGGGTTAGGTGTAAATTCCCAACTTGGAGGGTTAGGTGAAAAATCCTTAGCTTGGAGGGCTAAGGTGGATAAAACCCTAGCTTGGAGGGCTAGGTTGGAGCCCCTGGATTGGTCTGGTGACTGATCAGGGAGTTGGCACGGTGCTCCTTCATGGATCGGTCGGGTGATCGATCCAGCGATGACTGATCGGTCTGGTGACCGATCAGGGAGTATGCGTTTCACCCATTGCTTTGCTCCTGATCGGTCTGGTGACCGATCAGGGAGCAAACAGTGAGGTTGAGTTCCCTTGCTGAACTGCTCCTGATCGGTCTGGTTACTACCTGATCGGTCTGGGGACCGATCAGGAGGTTTCCTGATCTATCCGATGATCGATCAGGAAGTCTGGACTGCGAAGCTCAGAAATTGCCTGATAAAGGGGTGGATCGGTCAGGTGAACGATCCAGGAGAGTCCCAAAGAAATCGCGATTTCAAATTGAGCGTTGGGGACCGATCAGGACGGAGCCTGATCGGTCTGGACCCAGCCTGATCGGTCTGGTGACCGATCAGGAGGCTCTCTGATTGGTCCAGTAACCGATCACTTTAATTCAAAATGCACTGTCAGACGCTCTGATCGCGTCTGAACGTATCTGATTCTCTACGCTTAACTTTTGATTCTTGATTTACTGAGTGATATGCTGTTCTAACTCTCTGATCAAGCTGCAGGTGACAGGGAAGGATTCAAACACTCAAGGAGAAGTCAATGGAGGCTTTCCTTAGAGCAGGTTTGTCCGTTTTCCATCTCAGGTTGCAACGGCTGGAGCTGCAGACTAGAGCTGCTGGAGCTTGGCTGAGGGGAGCTCAGGATAGAAAGCCCACCTTAAGGGCACGCCAAGGAGTAGGGGCAAGTTATCCCCGAACCTTGTAAACCCTCCTTATTAGCGATCTTGCTAGTTGTGTGTGTTTGACTTCGTTTTCTGTTTCTGTTTTCTGCACTGCTTTGTTTCCTTTGTTTCTTCCGTTGTGCTACTGATAAGGTTGAGTGTAGAAATTTGATAAGTGCCAAAGGTCAGAGTGATTGGCTATATTCACCCCCCCCTCTCTCTAGCCATCCGGGTTCCAACAAGTGGTATCAGAGCTTGGGGCTCTGTTTTTGCGGATTAACAACCGAGAGCTACATCTACGGCATTGAGGGAAGGCTTCTCCACCACCCGACCTCCATTCTTCGATGGCGCTGATTTCCAATATTGGAGATCGAAGATGGAATATTACCTAAAGATGGATAACAACACTTGGTTCGCGGTGAAGGAGGGATTCACCCCTCCTAAGGATGATGAAGGCAAAGAACTTGAGTCTTCGCGGTGGACAGCCGAACAAACTCGGAAGAGTGAAGCCGACGCGAAGGCGGTTGTCACTCTACAATGCGGCATGAACAAAGACCAACTCATCAAGGTTGGTCCTTTCACAAGTGCAAAGGACTTGTGGAACAAGCTCATTGAACTTCATGAGGGCACCCGAGATTCAAGAATCGCTAAGAGGAACTTGTTTCTCAATCAACTCCAAAATCTCTCCATGAAGGAGAATGAAACGGTAAGTGAGCTCCATAGCCGGTTCAAGGAAGTCCTCAATGGGCTTCATTCGATTGATGAAAAGGTCGAGAATCGCGACCTTGTGAGGTATGTCTTGAAAGCCTTTCCAAGGAATGCTTTGTGGTCATCCATGGTGGATGCCTACAAAGTATCCAAGGATCTATCCATTGTAAAGTTAGATGATCTATTTTGTGAAATGAAATTGCATGAAATGGCTAACAAAGGCCCCAAGGAGAAGGGGATTGCCTTAGTTGCAGGGGATCGATCCAACAAGAAGAAGAAGGAGAAGAAGAAGTAGAAGGAAGTCTATTCATCTTCATCCTCTTCCGAATCCGAGTCCGATTCCAAGGAAGATGGCAGTGACTCTTCTTCCTCCGAGATGGCGAACTTTGTGAGAAGAATGATAAGAAGGGGTCGACGCTTCAAGAGTAGAGGTAACTCTAGTGAAGTTAAACTTGATAAGACTAATGCTTCTTGTTTTGAGTGTGGTAGGAAAGGGCATTTCAAGAATGAATGCCCAAAACTAAAGAAGAAGGAGGAGAAATCCAAAAAGAAAGAAGAAAAATTCAAGAAGAAGAAGAAGGCCTTGAAGGCCACTTGGGATGAGTCATCCTCTAGCTCATCCGATGAAGAGAAAGAGGAGAAGAGCACAAGGCATGTGACACTCATGGCATTGGAAGATCAAGAGAGCAGTGATGAATCTACCAACTCATCAAACGCGGCTTCATCATCTTCGGATGATGAAGAGGTAACTTCTCCCGAACTTGAAAAGTGTTATAGAGCAATTGCATGTTTAACTAGTATGCTTAAGAAGTCAAAAAATAAGGCTAAAGCATTGCAATTAGAAATTGATCAATTGAAATTATCTAGGGATGATAACATTGATGATTTCCATGTTGAATTGTTAGAGGATGAGATTAAGTCTTTGAAACTTGAGGATGAAAATTTGAAATCCTCTAAGGTTGAGGATGTAAATGGTTCGCATGATGAGTTGCTAGTAGAAGAAAACCAATCATTAAAGAGTGAAGTTGAGAGACTCAAGAATATTCTTGAGAAGTTCTCAACTAGCTCTAAAACCCTAGACATGATCTTGAATGCCCAAAGGGCAGTCTACAATAGGGCCGGTATTGGTTACCGTCCCAAAGAACCCTCATTCGTATCCTTGATGTCTATGACTGATATGAGACAATCTAGGACACCCAAGGTTCAAAAGAAAGTTGTCAAGGCATGGGTGCCTAAGTCTTGTTTAGTTGACGCCTTAGGTCCCAAGGTTTGGGTACCTAAAACTTCTATTTTTTGAATTGTGTAGGTTATGATTGAGGGGGAGCATCTATCAACTTGGTTCGTTGATAGTGGATGATCCAAACACATGATCGGGGATAGATCATTGTTTACCACACTTCATAAGAAAAGTAGAGGTAATGTTTCATTTGGTAACAATGGTAGTCTTAAGGTCATAGGAATAGGAGACATTCAAATATCCGAATGTCTTAGAATTTCAAATGTCCTTCTAGTCAAGGGGATGAAATTTAATCTCCTAAGTGTCAGTCAATTGTGTGACACAGGTTACACAATTGATTTTCAGCCAAGTCAATGTCTAGTTAGACAACATGACACCTTGGACACGGTACTAGTAGGAACAAGAGTAGACAATATTTATCAAGTTTCATTTAAAAGTGCTACTAATGTTTCTGCTAAGTGTTTCATGTCAAAAGGAGAAGAGTCCACCCTTTGGCACCGGAGGCTAGCACATGTGAACATGAAGAACATCCGGAAGTTGGCCAACAAGGGATTAGTTCGTGGCTTACCAAGCATCAAGTATGAAAAGGACAAACTTTGTGATGCGTGTCAAATGGGTAAGCAAACGAAATCTGCCCATAAAGGTAAAAGCGCTGTAAGTACTTCTACAGCTTTAGATTTACTTCACATGGATCTATTTGATTGTAGTACTATCATATCATTGAATGGAAGTAGATATTGTTTTGTGATCATTGATGATTTCACTAGATACACATGGACTTACTTTTTAAAATATAAGGATCAAACCTTAGATGTTTTCATTTCTTTTTGTAGAAGGGTTGAAAATGAAAAATTATCAACTATTAAGACAATTAGAAGTGATCATGGAGGTGAATTTCAAAATCAACGATTTTTAGAATTATGTCAAGATAGAGGTTATAGGCATGAGTTCTCCACTCCTAGAACACCACAACAAAATGGTGTCGTAGAGAGGAAGAACCATGTCTTACAAGAGGCTGCACGAAGCATGCTTAATGAGTACTCACTACCGAGTTACTTATGGGCCGAAGCTGTAAATACAGCTTGCTATGTGCAAAACCGAGTCCTCATTCATAGATTTTTAGGAAAGACTCCCCATGAGCTTTGGTTTGGGAAACCACCTACAGTTAAACACCTTCGGGTGTTTGGGTGTAAGGTCTTCATCCTAAACACGAAGGACCACCTTGGAAAGTTCATGGCAAAGACTGATGAAGGGATACTAGTCGGGTACTCCCTCGTTAGCAAAGCCTATCGAGTCTACAACAAGAAGTCTAGACTGGTTGAGGAGTCTTCTGATGTTGTATTTGAAGAAATTCCAAAAGTCAATGGTCAACCAGAAGATGAAGTCCAATTCGAACTTAGGAGACTAAGTTTGAATGAAAGTCCAAATGTTGTTGATGGTGATGAATCCGATGACGGTGAGCCTAGACAATCCATAGATCAGCCGGATCCTAAGGCTGAACTTGTGTCTAGTGAGCCCATTCAAGAAGCACCACCAACACCAAGGCAAACTAGATTAGCCTCTAGTCATCCCCAAGACTAAATTGTTGGAGACATCCATCATGGGGTTAGAACTAGATCATTCTTCCGGAATGAGGCTAATGAAGTTGCCCTAATTTCCGAAATTGAACCTAGAAAAATTGATGAAGCATTAAATGATCCCGATTGGATTATTGCAATGCAAGATGAACTGGGTCAATTCGAAAGGAGTCAAGTTTGGGACTTAGTCCCTAGACCTAAGAAGACCACCATCATTGGAACCAAATGGGTCTTCAAAAACAAATTGAACCATAAGGGAGAAATCATTAGAAACAAGGCACGCTTGGTAGCCAAGGGCTATAGTCAAGTTGAAGGCCTTGATTATGATGAAACCTATGCTCCCGTGGCACGATTAGAATCCATTTGATTGATGCTAGCATTTGCAGCACATCGTGGCTTCAAATTATACCAATTGGATGTCAAATCGGTCTTTCTAAATGGTCTAATAAGAGAAGAGGTCTACGTCGAACAACCACCGGGGTTTGAGAATTCCGAATTTCCAAACCACGTGTTCAAGCTCAAAAAGGCACTTTATGGCCTTAAACAAGCACCCCGGGCTTGGTATGAGCGATTGTCGACATTCCTAATTGATAAGGGATTCGTTAGAGGCCAAATAGACCCTACACTATTTCTACGAAGAGATGGTGACAATATTTTTGTAGCCCAAGTATATGTCGATGACATAATTTGTGGCTCAAACAATAAGGGTTATTTAAATGAGTTCATTGGACATATGGAGAGTGAATTTGAAATGAGTCTAGTGGGAGAGTTGACTTTCTTCCTTGGACTTGAAATCAAGCAAACTCGCGATGGTATCCATGTGCACCAATCAAAGTATACACAAGAAATGTTTCGAAAATTCAATATGAGTGATTCAAAAGAGGTAACCACTCCCATGGCCACAAACACAAGATTAGACAATGATGAGAGTGGTAAACCCATTGATATAAGAGGGTTCTTCCGAGCTCTGTCTTCTTCATGTGTCCTGCGACGTTCTCTCTTGCTGAGGGGCTTTGCGATCTCTCTTGCGCCGAAGGTTTCTCCTGCACAAGCCTTTCTTCCTTTCAAATTTCAAGAACCTCACCAATGGCACCTAAGTAAGTTTTTGTCTCAGTTTTCCCTTCAAATCAGTTCATAGATTATGCTTTAACGCTAACCATGTTTTGTGTTGTGTCGTGATCTTCTTGTGTTGGCCATGACCTTTCTTTCCATAATTCACCATATGATTTTGTTCAAATCTATCTTTCACCTCATTATTATCCTCCTTTTTGATCTAATGTCTACCTTATGATTACTCTTTGTATGATCAACTCTTGAATTTTTGATTCAACCTATGTTCGTGTCAACATTGCCCAATTGATTCAAACTATGTGTGTGATTAATTCATTCAATTCAATTCTTTAGAAAATCTTCCAAGGGCAAGGAAGCTGCTGAGGGCAGTTTGAGGGGGAAAACCCCTTCTTCATCTGCACCTTCCAGAAGGCCACAGCCCTCTTCAAGCTCCCGGTTTCCAAATGCGGCCTGTGAACAGGCATTCCAATCGAGGACCTTCAAATTACTATCCTGCCGATCCATTGATATCCCTTTTCTGACTGAACATTGTCCGTCGGTCATGGAGATAGTCACGTTTTACAACCTTGGTTTTCTTCTGTCTTTGGAGAGAACTATCAATTACGACCTAGTCTCAGAGTTCTATAACAATCTTCAGCAGGGACCTCAAGGAGGCTTCGAGTTCACCACTCGAGTCGCCAAGAGGAACCTTGATTTTTCTTACGAGATCTTGGCAGAGTATTTGGGTGGTCGGCGATCACCGAATCTGTATTCCATCTACCCTGAGCTTCCCGATCCTTTCTTAGCACCTTTTGCAGATGTTACCCCCGACTCCATCTATCAACATTTCTTTGGTCATCCACGCCCCGCCGGGATTGATGAGTTGGGTCCTGACTTTCCGACCTTTGCAGCTCTACGTCAGTCTCCTGTTGATTACGTCTTATTCAAGATTATCACAAATTGTCTCCTTCCAATCACTTCCAAGCCTTTAGCTGAGATTCGACCCTATCACTGCCTCATGCTCTACGGCATGCACCGTCGCTTGGACTTCGATATTATGGAGAGCATCTTCCAGTCTATCCTATCCTATCGAGAGCCGAGCCGTCGCACGGTCTACATGCCATTTGGTCATGTCATCACTAATTGGCTTATGTCAGTTGGGGTTGATGTCACCAAAGGCAGGACCGTGCCCATGATCAGACAGGATTGTCGGCTCGGTCGGCGGGCTTTTGCGAAATCTGGCATTATTATTCGTGAGCGCGATGGGGCTTTGGTTTGGAAGGATGGGAGAGGACTCGGTGACCTACCTGGCGGAGCACCACATTTTCAGGCACCACCCGAGGCTGCTGTACCTAATGAGGCTCCTGCTGCTGACGCTGAGTACGACTATGAGCCTGACCCAGATCAACGATGGCAGATCTCCGAACTGGATCGGGTCCTCCAGGAGGATATTCATTTGAGGGAGCTCCATCGAGAGGAGGCCCGCTCGGATTTCCGTTCCTTTGATCGCCGATTGACCGGCGTAGAGTCTACTGTCTCTGGGGTCCAGGCATTGCGGTACGCGGAGTGGCGCCGCCATACATTTCCAGGGGATGCTCCTTCAGGCAGTGCTGCACCAGGGTCTGCTGATGCCATGATGATATGCTGCTCTAACACACTGATTAAGCTGCAGGTGACAGGGGAGGATTCAAACACTCAATGATAAGTCAATGGAGGCTTTCCTTGGAGCAGGTTTGTCCGTTTTCCATCTCAGGTTGCAACGACTGGAGCTGCTGACTGGAGCTTGGCTGAGGGGAGCTCAGGAAGTCCAGGGAGGGCTCAGTGGTAGCTGGCGTTGGCAGGGAAGCAGCTGGAGGCTGCAGGAGATGCTGTCACCTGGTGCTGAGTGGAGAAACAAAAGGGCGGAAGAAGGTTTCGTTGAAGAAGAGTTCGAGAGTTCTAGAGTTCGCGAACTGAGTTCTTGCTGCGCCTTTGTGTTCTCCACATCTTGCTTGCGTGTTCTGAAGTTCCATCATCTTATGCAAGCAACTACAATCTGTGAAGCAACCATTCATTACTTGAGTGCTTGAAGGAGGGAACAAGAAGCTTCGAGTCCAACAGCGAGAAGACACGAGGAGAGGGCTCTTGCGTGAGATCGTCGCTGTGTGGAGCTCTGAGGGAGCTTGCTGTGTTCTTGTCTTTGCTAAGTGCTAAGTAAGATCCTTCTTATTGTTTCATTGTGCTTAAACATATATCTGTGATTGAAACGCTATGGAGAGGTTTCTCCACCGAGAAGGAGGTTGCTTTCTATCCGGTGATAATCGGGGCTTAATCTATCGACGATCAAGGGATCACCCACCTTAAGGGCACGCCAAGGAGTAGGGGCAAGTTATCCCCGAACCTTGTAAACCCTCCTTGTTAGCGATCTTGCTAGTTGTGTTGATTTGTATTTGTTTTCTGTTTTTCTGCATTCTTTGTTTCTACTACTTCCGCTGTGCTACTAACAACTCTGAGTGCAGAAATTTGATAAGTGTCAAAGGTCAAAGTGTTTGGCTATATTCACCCCCCCCTCTCTAGCCATTCGGGTTCCAACACACTTCTCGCTGCTCGATCAACCACCGCAGCCGCCTCGCTCACTCGATCCTCTTCCACACGAAACCGGTGCATCCAAGGCCGGCGACCCTATCCCGTGGACTTTGCTCCACTCCGCCTCTCACCGGACCAGGGCAGAAGGCTGAAGCTGGAAGGAGCTACCGTAGGGTGGATCCGGCGACTGCAGGTCATTCCTCTCCAATTGGGTAAGTACAAGGACGAGGAGCAACTGGATTGAGGGTTTCTAATCTACTAATGGCTGAGGTGCTGTGGAAATTCTGTTTGTAGGAGCTTTCCCTTCTCAGAAGCTGATCCTATTCAATTTCGGGAAGCTACTGTGCCGACCGGAAGTCCAGATTGGTCTCAGATCTGAATTTGTTGAATAGGAATTGGAGTTGATCCATATCTTACCTTAGATAACCTACTATGTGCAGAACGTGGCTGGGTGGGAGTTTGATTTGGAGTTTGTAGCAATCCTCCTTCTTGGACCCGACTGCTGTTGTCTTGGATCTCTAGGGAATTGAGGTAAGAGTAGTTGTTTTCCGTAATTGATTCATGGATGATGATATTAGTATCCTTGGATTTCTATTTGGGATTGGATTCATGGATCTGTAAGTTGAATAGATTTCTGTTCTTCAAGATTGGAAAACTATTGTGATTTCGAATTTTGATTTGATTTGTGACTAGTTTGGGGTTTGAGCTTGTGTTTCATTTCTATTCAGTTTTGATGTTGTTAGTTTGATCTGTGTGGATCAGTTCCTTTTGTTTCAAATTGAAGTTGGGATCTGTCTAAATGCCTTGATGATGCTATTGAGTTGATCTAGCTGTTGTGAGCTTGTTTGTGTGAAATTTGGCAGTAGCATGTGTCCATTTGGGTTATAATACTATGCTGTGAACTTGATTGGAAGATAGGTAAGAGTTGTAGCTTACTTCCGTGTGGAAAGAAACCTTGCGTGGTGAATCGAATGAATCTGTAAAGGGTTGGGAAAACTGATTTAGATCAATAGATTGCTGGGCTTTCTATCTCTTGTCATTTCCTTGTAGTTTAGTCATCAAATATGTTTTTGGATAGGTTAGTGATGAATCCCTTCAAATGTGAGTTGCTGTTGTTGCTTTGTTTTGGAAGGAGTTTGACTTTGTTTTATGGTGTGGTTAGGTTTGGGTTTAGGTTTGTGGAATTAAACCTAATTGAGATAGTTGGGTTAATCCTAATACGACTGAATGCTTAGTTTGGTCAGTATCAGTTGGTATGATAGCTAAACTATATCTTTTGGTACAGGACATTGATTGCTTTTGGACTTCTAGACGGGAGGTTCTTATTTGATATGGATTACTCCTACTTTGAGGCAGATACCCTTGACTTATCTTTTTAGATACTGTCTTACTATTTTGCATAGTTTGTTATGGATAACAGTAAGTTTATATGCTATGTCTGTCTTTGTGTATTATGATCGGATATCTGTTGCTTAGATGACTCCTGTTTAGTTCCATACAGTCTCGATATTTGTCATGCGTCCATATGAGCTTAGATATGGTGGTAGGTCACTTTGTATCTGTAGTTGGATTGATTTCTAGATATACCTTGCATGGATACCTAGAGTAGAATTTGTTAGGTCTGGATACATGTGTGAGACCTGCACTTTTCCCACCGATGTGTGGTTGAGAACCTGGTTTGTGAGGAGGGAGTTGTTGGCATACACTACCCTCAAGTTGCATACTGAGCTGTAGGCTCTGTACGATTGCATACTGGCGATCATCGGCTCCCCTAGGGTCTGAGCCCGTCGCGCAGTCAGGTTTCTTCTATTGATAGAGCTATTAGCGTTGTGCTATATCATGATGGCGACCATCGGCTCCCCTGAGGTCTGAGCCCGTCCCCAGTCATGTTTGAGGTTGCATAGCCACATATGTTGGGCTACATACTTGCATTGCCACAGGTGTTGGGCATTAGATTTGCATAGCCACAGGTGCTGGGCTACATATTGCATCCGCCACAGGTGTTAGGCGTCATATTTGCATAGCCACAGGTGCTGAGCATCATATTTGCATAGCCACAGGTGCTGGACTACATATTTCATCCGCCACAGGTGCTAGGCGTCATATTTGCATAGCCACAGGTGCTGGACTACATATTTCATCCGCCACAGGTACTAGGCGTCATATTTGCATAGCCACAGGTGCGGGCTACATACATGCATTGCCACAGGTGATAGGCATCATATTTGCATAGCCACAGGTGCTGGGCTACATATTGCATTGCCACAGGTACTGGGCATCATATTTGCATAGCCACAGGTGTTGGGCTACATATTGCATTGCCACAGGTGCTGGGCATCATATTTGCATAGCCACAGGTGTTGGGCTTCATATGTTGTACGCCACAAGTGGTTGGCTTCTCTATGCAACCATGAGTGGTTGGCTTGTTTGTTTTCTGTTCACCCGATCGCCGGTCTGGTGGTGGCTGAGGTGCGTACAAAACAGATCTTTGCGTCGGGTGTATAGGATGCATTGTACCTTTGTTGGTGCTTGTTGAGTTTGAGTGATATATATGTTTGACATGCACTTATAGGTGACATACACATTTGGATTGTATATCATTCTTGAGGTTATTAGAGGATTAATTACACCTACCTGCAGGATAGACGGACTCTGGTATGTATTTCACCCTTAGTCTTTAGACATGCTTTATCCTCTATACTCGAGACTGTATCAGCGTGATTCTTATTGTTATTTATAGCTTGCTGTGCATATCTATTTCGGTATCTGCTGAGTTTATTTGGACTCACCACCGTTGACTATATTTTTGTTTCCAGGTTGATTGGTCTCCAAGGCCCCAGTTGCCAGTCCCAGGTCCCTATGACTCCAATGATGGGTGCTTCCGCATAGTTATGTTCCTTTACATCGTATTATTTGGTTTGTATTGGCGGAACTTGTATCGCGTTTCATTTGTCTTGGTATTGCATTTTTAAGTCCTTTGATGGACTATGTGTTTGTTGTTTTTGTTGTAAGTCGGACCGGTCCGCAGTCAGGTATGATTTATTTTGTGTTAAGGTTATGTTATATATTGATTTTGAGGCCTGAGGCCAAATTATTATTGCGTGTGTTGTTTGTATGTGTAAATTGTCCGTCGGACAGGGTGGTGCTGTCCGATTTTATATTGGACCAGCGGCTCCTGGGTCTCGGGGCGTGACATCATGTGAGTCGGCGTCGACCTCGATTGAGGGAGGATGAGGGTTGGGTGTCGGCGCACAAAGGAAGAAGAAGAAAATCGTGAGGAGGGGGAGGAGAAGAGGAAGTTTTTGAGAGGGGGAGGGTGTCGCCTGCCCGTTGGCATCACGTGGAGAGGTGAATAGCCACTAGGGTTTACGACGACAATAGTGGGGGAAGAAGAGAGAAATAAGAGAGAAAAAGTAGATTTATAAAAATAGATTTTATAAATTATAAGCAAATTTGCAAACAGACCCTCCAATTTTCCTATATTTAACATTCTCCTTTAATAACATAAATTTGGTCTCTAAATTTCGCAACTAAACCGTAATAGATACTATTAACTAACACACAGTAATAGTACTTAACGAACACATATGATACACATCTCAGGGAAGCAGATGGGGATAGCGAGCTCTGATCGTATCCTCTAGCTCTCAAGTTGCTTCCTCATCAGATGGGGCTAGCTCAAGATCATGGACTGGATAGTTCTTCTATGCTCCTTTAGCTGACGAAAAACATAAGAGACTACCTGACCGTGCTACATCAATACTGCACCCAAACTCTGATAGGATGCGTCGGTGTAAAGCACGAAGCCATCCTCTCCCGAGGGCAATACCAAGTCTGGGGCAGAAACTAACCTTCTCTTCAACTCCTGAAAGTTGGTCTTGCAATCCTCTGTCCATGTAAACTTCACGCCCTTCCTGGTGAGGTGTGTAAGCGGGGTGGCGATACTGAAAAATCTCTCAACAAAACGTCAGTAATATCCTGCCAGTCCCATGAAACTACGCACCTCCTGGACAGACTTTGGCTACTCCTAACTGGTGATAGCCTCAATCTTTTGTGGATCCACTGAAATGTCGCTGCTAGAAACCACCTGTCCCAGAAACCCACAGAAAATAGTCAGAAAACACATTTGTTGAACTTCGCATACAATTGTTCCCGTCATAGCGTCTCTAGGACGATGCGAAGGTGACGTGAGTGCTCCTCCTTGGAATGAGAGTAGATTAGGATGTCGTCGATATAAACGATAACAAACTGATCCAAATACTCCATGAAAATCTGATTCATCAAATCCATGAATACTGCTAGAGCATTGGTAAGCTCAAATGACATTACCAAAAGCTCATAATGTCAGTACCGAGTGAGAAAGACTGTCTTCTGAATATCTGAATCTCTGACCCTGAGCTGATGATAACTTGACCTCAGATTTATCTTGGAATATATTGATGTATCCTTGAGTTGATCAAATTAGTCTTCAATACACGGCAAGGGATATTTGTTCTTGATGGTCATTGCATTCGACTGCCTGTAATCAATGCATAACCTCATAGAATCATCTTTCTTCTTTACAAACAGAACCGGCGAACTCCATGGAGACTCGCTAGGACGGATGAAACATCTGTCTAATAACTCCTGAAGCTAGACCTTTAGCTCGTCCAATTCCTTCGGCGCAATTTGGTACAGAGCTTTTGATGCCGTCACAGTCCCCGGAATCAGCTTGATAGTGAACTCCACATGCCTTCTTGGAGGCAAACCTAGTAGCTCCTCTGAAAATACATTCAGAAACTCTCGGACAACTAGAACGTCCACTAGTTGGGTGCTATCGCTGTCGTTGGTACTAATCAGTGATAACAGGAAACCCTGACAACCATGCAGTAGGAGTCTTTGTGCCTAGAGCGTTGATATGATCGATATACCATCATCCCTAACTCCAATGAAATATCACGAGGGTTGGTTCGGAGGTCGAAACGTGATCACTCTCATCTAGTAATCAACTGTGGCATGGTAAGCTATCAGCCAGTCCATGCCAAGGATGACGTCAAATTCTATCATCCCAAGAACTAACAAATGCACAGTGAGAATGACGTTACCGAAATCCAACGGGCATACTCTGACCTCCTGAGTAATACTCAACGTCTCTCCAAATGGTAAGGGCACAGAGAGGTGTCATAATCTAGGGGAAGGCACTCTACCAATCTTACTCATAAATAGGCAAGAAATAAAAGAGTAAGAACTACCAGTATAAACCTCACACATTCAAGTGATCAACTACGATTTAACACATTCACCTACCACATGCTAATTTGTAACTATTCCCATAAAAATCCATCCAAGAACTAACATAAAACAAACGATCCTTAACTAAGACACTCGGTGAAGCCCTGTTACTTAGATCCAATGAAGATAGGGCCAGATGGAAACAACTGTTATCGAAACTCCCTTCTTCCCAATGTTCTTCCCAATGTTCCCCGGAATCAGCTCGATAGTGAACTCCACTTGCCTTCTGGGAGACAAACCTGATAGCTCCTCTGAAAATACATCCAAAAACCTCAGACAACTGAAACATCCGTGAGCTGGGTGTTACCGTTGTCGTTGGTACTGATCAGCGATAACAGGAAACCCTAATAGCCATGCAATAGGAGTCTCTGTGCCTGGAGCGTTGATATTATCGATATACCATCATCCCTGATGCCAGTGAAATCCCACGAGACTTGGTTCAGAGGCCGAAACGTGACCATTAAAAGTAATGTAAGCTACGAACCAATTTATAACTCATATAAAGTATCATGTTATGCACACAATGGATCGCCCCAGAAAAAGATACATTGTGTAACCAACTAAAAGTTGAGTTATGTTAGAGTATTACTAACAAATTCATTTTAGTCCATATTAAAAAATACAATATTGTATTTGATATTTCACAAAGAGCTCATTCATATATATTTAAATTTTTATTTTTATGTATATTCTTATGTTACTTATATATGTTATTGGCCTTAATTAAATCATGAGTTTAAAATATTTTCTATCCTTAATTTCTGTGTAATCTATTA
This sequence comes from Boesenbergia rotunda, assembly GCA_024364735.1. Lineage (NCBI taxonomy): Eukaryota > Viridiplantae > Streptophyta > Magnoliopsida > Zingiberales > Zingiberaceae > Boesenbergia > Boesenbergia rotunda. The sequence goes on along the minus strand of JAGFNQ010002947.1, from coordinate 129,426 downwards.
CTGTCAGTATTACTAACATTTCCACATTGTCTAGTTCGAATTTTGCTGAATGGAATGAGTATGTTATCGTAGTCTTAGGCTGCATGAACTTAGATTATGTATTGAGACATGAACATCTCACACCCCTAACCAGTGCTGGCACTATAAAACAGAGAACTGAATTTGAAAAGTGGGAGCGATCAAATCGTATGTGTCTAGTATCATGGGGCTTTCCATATCATCACCACTGAAAGGCTCAATACTCAAGGAAGAGGATGCTAAAACTTTCCTAGCCAATTAGCATATTATTTCGTGGCAAATGATAAGGTTGAGACCACTATACTTCTTTCGAAGTTAGTGACTATGTGGTTTAATGGCAAAGGGAACATCGTGTTGATGCAATTGACCTCTAGGATTTTAATGTTTGTTTAACAATATGTTTATTGGAGTTTGGTTATGGCCGGTTGACCTAATTGGATGATAAGTGTTGGTGCAGAAAGCACCCAAATCGAACTTGTGTTTTGATAATGGCAAAAGGGTTCAAAAGTTAAGGTATAATGTTTATCTAACATCTTACTCAAGTGTGCAGGGAAATACCTAGCGAAGGACTGCTAGGCAACTGGCGAAGGAATGCCAGGATACAAAGCCCTAGCAAAGGACTGCTAGGCACCTGGCGAAGGAATGCCAGGATACAAAGACCTAGCGAAGGACTGCTAGGCACCAGGCAAAGGACAGCTTGGTACTGAAGACCTGGCGAAGGACAGCTAGGCACCTGGCGAAGGACGGTCAGGATCCGAAGACCTGGCGAAGGACTGCTAGGCACCGGGCGAAGGATAGCTTGGTATCCAAGACCTGGCAAAGGACCGCTGGGCAAAAGTCCAACCGGAGGAGCCGGTTGGCATCAGGTAAACTCTCCCGAGAGGAGTAAGTGAGGACGCGTTCCCCGTCGAGGGAACAGTAGGCGTCGGTTCGACCTAGGGTTCCATTTTGGAGACCCAAAGTCAGAACCAAGACAGCTAAGGCTGTATAAACTAACATCTTACTGCTTTATATTGTTTTGGACTAACCCTGGATGCAGGACTGAAGGAACGAGTGTCTGCAGCTCAGAGAGCCTCAAAGGAGTGAGGCAGCAGCTGACCAGGGCGCCCGGAGTGTCCCGGGCGCCCCCAAGGTGAACACAAAACACATAAAGCAAAGACAGGCTTTGACAGCTCATGGGCGGGGCGCCCCCGTGCTCCCGGGCGCCCCCATACTCCCGGGCACCCCCAGCGTCCCGGGCGCCCCCAGTTGAAGCTAACGAAGCAGAACCCAGCGAAGCCAACAGATAAGAGGAGACCCGGTCAACCCGGGCGCCCCCGTCAAAGCCTGATCCCGAGTTTTAAGGGATCAGAGCTGACCGAGAGGGAATCGGATCGGCTGACACGTGGGGGGGGCGCCCCCGACGTTTCGAGCGCCCCCGGGGCTATAAATAGGCCCTCGACCCCACGGCTTCGAACAACGCATTCTTCCAACGCATTCACGCTCTTCTGCTCCCGCGCTCTGCTCCGGAAACCTCCCGACTCGAGATACAAGCGCCGACGACGTCCTCCTGCTCCAAAAAGACAATCTACACCGGACGTCTGTAACGAAGAGCTTTCTTTAAGGTTTACTTTACTATACTTGTAATTCAATCTTATAAACTGGTTTTGCGAACATATAGAATTGCCCGCAGAAAACGGTCAACGACCGTGGGCCTTAGAGTAGGAGCCGACCGCGACTCCGAACCAAGTAAAAAAACTTGGTGTTTGCGTGTTTGATTTAAATTTCCGCTGCGTAATTTCTCTAACTTATTAATTCGAATATTTTACGATATTCACCCCCTCCTCTATCGTTTCTCTTGATCCAACAATAAGTTTACCAAGTGACTAGTCATAACTAAAGGTTAAGCAAGGGGTGATAAGTCTACCAAGTGATTAGTCCTAACAGGAGGTTAAGCAAAGAGGTGCTAAGTCTATCAAGTGACTAGTCCTGTAGGTTAGGCAAGGGGGTGATAAGTTTACCAAGTGACTAGTCTTAACTGGAAGTTAGGCAAGGGAAGTCCTGGTAAGTGAAGTTGAGCCCTAGTGAGTGAAGTTATGTTGGTGAAGTCCTGGTGAGTGAAGTCAGGCCCTAGTGAGTGAAGCTAGGTTGGTAAAATCCTGGTGAGTAAAGCCGGACCCTAGTGATTGAAGCTAGATTGGTGAAAATTTTGATGAGTGAAGGCAGACAGTGGAAAGTCCTAGTGAGTAAAGCTAGGCAATGGAAACCTTAAGGTAGGTAACCTTAGAAGTCTTCGAGGAGCGAACTCCATATAAGTTTGATCGGAAGGTTTCCGATCAACCATGCACGGTAGATTGGACCAGCGAATCTTGGTATATCTAAGTATAGGTTTATCAATACTGTTTTGTTTTACTATTGTTATAGTTGTGTTAATTTAGTATTGCAGGAAAGACTTAGTGAATCAGACGATCAGACACTTAACAAAGTAAGTTCAAACAGGTCTAGAGAATCAGATATTTGGTAGATGAGTAAAGGCAAATCCCTAGAGGAGTGTGTCGTGAGGTCGTGTCCCGATAGGACAGCCTTAGGCGCTGATCCAACTAGAGAAACCTATGGAAGTTTCTAAGTCGAGATCAGGACAGGTCTTACTATCGTTTACTCATGCATATTATATACTTGTTTTAACTTTGTTTTGTAGGGTTAATCTTTTATATGTTATTGTGTAGTGCTAACATTTTCATGCAGATCAGACAAAAGAATTTGACCGAGCATTCAATCAATTAAACGTTTGCATCAGTCGACCAAACCAAACAAACTACGCCATATTCAGTATATTCAGAGGAATCGGCCAACTGATCATTAGGATCGGTCGACGGATCCATATATGGTATAACGCAGCTATGTAGATGGAAGTCTTATCCGTCGAGTAATCAGAAGGTTTCGTTGACTTATCACATTTATTACAACGATAACCGAGCAGCGTGTACAAGGAAAGGTGTGGGATCTGTCGAATGAACAAGAGATTCAGTCGACCGATAGGTTCCGTCGACCGAACGATTTTTCGGTCAACCAAACGTGCTCTATATAGGGAGCTCATGACTAGTGCTCATAATACAACTTCCACTCGCCCTACTCTACCTTTTTGCATCGACAAACTGCTCACGATCTGCTACTACAATGGTGGGAAGTTCTTCGACACGTTGCACTCGAGACTACTCATCCGTGTCGGTATACTTGTTCAGTTTTATACTTGTATTTGTATATTAAAATGGGAGTTAGTAGGTTGCTACTAACCTCCCTTTACATCTTATACGACATTGCTTTTGAGTGCGGTCGAGGATTGCGAGCCTTGGAATAGGAGTCGCCGAAGGCTCCGAGCCAAGTAAAAGAAAAAGATTACTTAATTTTTCGCTGCTCTACTTTGTTTTTGTTTTACTTAACGAAAAAGAAAGGTTTACAAATGATTGAGATTTACCCCCCCCCCCCTCTCTCAATTTCTAATGATCCAACACATCGAAGAGTATATTATGGAGATCTCCAATATCGCCACATGTCTGAAAACACTTAAACTCGATATGTTTGAGTCTATATTAGTTCATTTCATCTTGACGTCTCTACCTGCATGATTCTCTACTTATAGCTCAGTGCGTGTAAGAGGACGAGAGACTGAGGCGCGAGACACTTGGAAGTACTCACTTAGTATTTGGTTCTCGGTGGTCGAGCAAGAAGAGAAAAAGGATTAATAAAGGAAAGGGAAAGCAAACTTTAGATTCTAGGGTTTTGACCATAATGAGCAAATGAAACAGAATAAGAAATCCACTTATTTCTTCTGTAAGAAAAAATGTCATATGAAGAAAGATTATCACAAATACGCCAACTGGAATATAAAGAAATGTAAACCACTCAACTTTGTTAGTTTAGAAGTTAATTTAGTTATTATACCTATTAACATTTGGTGGATAGATATTGATGCTACTACTTACACAAGTGTTACCATTTTCCGCTTGATAGTGAAAGTTAATCTATATGGGGAATGAGAACAAAGTTAAAGTGGAGTCTATTAGTGTTTTTAAGTTTTGTTTAGGAACTGATGTCTTTCCAAATTTATAAAATACATTTATTGTACCATCTTTTCGACGATATTTAATTTTAATTCTTATTTGGACAAATCAGGCTATTCTTGTTCATTTGAATATTATATATTTAATATTTTCTTAAATTCGGTGTTGGTTGGCAGAGGTTCCTTAGTTGATAAACTTTATAAATTATATATCTTAACTTCTTCAGTTTACAATATGATTATGTATAGTATAAGTACAAAACACAAATTGACTAATGAGAATTTATTCATGTTGTAGCATAAATGTTTAAGACATATATTCAGATAACACCTAGAAAAGTTAATGTCATATGAAATTCTTGATTCCCTTAACAAAAGTTAATGTCATATGAAATTCTTGATTCCCTTAACATGTTAGACTTTAATGTTTACATTGAATAGTTAAGGGAAAGACAACTAACAAAAGTAATAAGGGGCAAGTTATTGTAGTGACGTTCCGGAGCTAATACATATGAACGTTTGTGAGTTATTTCCTAAGGCATCTTAGAACGAATACATATATTTTATTAGCTTCATAGATGACTACTCTTGATTCGGCTATCTGTAACTTATTCATGAGAAATCATAATTTGTGGGCATGTTCAAAATTTTCAAAGCTGAAATTGAAAATCAACTAGGTAAGAAAATTAAAGTCGTCTGATCTGATCATGGAGGTGAATATTACGGTTGGTATGATGAATTAGGTGAACAACATTCAGGAACCTTTGTGAATTACCTTGCTGAGTATGAAATTGTGCATCAGTATATCATGTCTACTACTCCTAGTCAGAATGGCATAGCTAAACGACGTAATCGTACCCTAAAAGATATGATAAAAAGTATGATGATCTTGACTACTTCTTTACCTGAATCTTTATAGGATGAAACACTCAAAATTATAGTTTATCTACTTAATAGAGTACCAATAAGATAGTAATTAAAATCTCATTCAAGGTATGAACAGGTAGGAAGCCTAGCATTAAACATTTATACATCTAGGAATATCCAGCTAAGACAAGTCTTATAGGTCTAACGAAAAGAAATTTGACTCAAGAACAACTAGCTATAATTCCGTGGACTATTCTGAGAAGTTAAGAGGGTATAAATTTTATGATCTCTCTAAAAGATCTTTCTTTAAAACGAAAAATATCAAATTTATTACGGGTGTCAAAAATCAACACGACCCGACGACCCAACCTGAATTGACCCGAAAAAAATTGGGTTCGGGTTGAAAATTTTCAGGTTCGGGTCGGGTTCGGGTTGGGGGGTTCGGGTTGTAAAAATTTCGAGTTGGGTTCGGGTCGGGTCGGGTCGGGTTCGGGTTGACCCGAAATTTAATATTTTGTGGATTTTTTGGGATTAAATCAAATTTTATTTTGAAAATTAAGATATTTTTATGTATATTAATATCAATATAGTATGATCATGATGAAGTATTGAGATAAAAGTGAAGAATTATAGGGAAAATGGTGAAAAAAGACGTTTTGAATCGATTTTTTCGGGTTATTCGGGTCGGGTCGGGTCGGGTTGGTCGGGTTGGTCGGGTTCGGGTTCGGGTTTAGGGGTTTCGGGTTGAAATCGGGTTCGGGTCGGGTTCGGGTTAGGAGTTAAAAAAAAATTTCCCAACCCGACCCGAACCCGACCCGACCCACCCGAATTGACACCCCTAAAATTTATTGAGAAAAATGTCAGTGATAATTCAAAATTATTTTTTGAGAAAAGCGTGAGTAATCCTACCAGCACTAATCAACCGGTTGGGGCGTTGACCTCGCAACACCATAGGATTAATTCTGGATTCTGAACTGTTTAGGTGGCTCCTAAAATATTTAGGAAACATCAAAATACAGAGCGAGGTTTTTCTTTCTTCTTCTTCTTCAATATTTCTCATCTTCATGGATATGTTTCTCATCTTCCTGTTAGAACACCTGCCTATCTATCATTAGAATTCAAGTAAGAGGCTGTTCCAGCAACCAATTCTCGACCTCGATCTCAACCACAATATACGGAAGATCATCCTACAAACAATTGATACATAGTAAAATTCCACCTAACTGCCACCTAAATCCCCCAAATAGTCCACGCGTACGTAGATAAAGCAAGCTTTTGATGCCTGCCCAACTCCTGTCTGTAGCTTCCCAAGGTTGTCAAGAACAAGCAACTCATCGTTACCCGCAACGTTCAATATGGATCAACCACCAATTGCTACTCCCTTAATCCAATATCCATCATCGTCAAACCAAACGCCAAGTAATTTACATGGCTACTGCCCTTTCAACTCCTTCACCAAGAAGATGGCCTCTATAAACTCGAGTTTCTCTTCAGTTAATCCTCACTCGGAAGAGATTGCTCAGCGAATCAGATGGCCACCAGCCTTGCCTGGGTGACTCTGCTTCTGCTACTACTTTGTGCCATGGCAACTGGGGATGAAGGCGATCAGGAGACCTCTGTATCAGCTTCTTTCGTGTTTGGCGACTCCCTCGTTGATGCCGGCAATAACAACTATTTCAACACCCTGTCAAAGGCCGATATGACACCGAACGGCATCGACTTTGCGGCCTCTGGCGGCGAGCCGACCGGCCGGTACACCAACGGCAGGACCATTGCCGACATCATCGGTCAGTAGTTGGGTTCAGTCTCGTAGAATTCGATTTCAACTACATTTTTTTTACGTCTTTTAAACTCTTATAGGAGAATTGCTAGGACAAAAGGGCTATTCTCCACCATTTTTAGCTCCGAATACAACTGGATCTGTCATTCTAAACGGAGTGAACTATGCTTCCGGAGGTGGAGGCATACTCAATGGAACTGGAAGAATTTTTGTAAGCTTCTTTAACTAAAGTCGAACACTTTCCTCGTGTTTGAAGCTTTGATGGCTGAGATTGTGCTGGTGCAGGTGAACAGACTGGGTTTGGACATCCAACTTGATTACTTCAACACCACGAGGCAACAACTGGATGAACTACTGGGGAAGTCCCAGGCAAAAGAATACATGATGAAGAAATCTATCTTCTCAGTTACCATAGGATCCAATGATTTCCTAAACAATTACCTTCTTCCAGTATTGTCTGCAAGAGAAAGAGCCAGGCTAAATCCAGATGACTTCATCAACGAACTCATCACCAAATTTCGCAGCCAACTTATAGTATATATACATCAACTCCTTGCCTCATCCTTTTCGGCAATTTTCTTTTATGATCTTTGTTTCAACACTCAAGAAAGATGATCAAATTGGCAGAGACTCTACACTCTCGACGCGCGAAAAATCGTTGTGGCAAACGTAGGGCCGATAGGATGCATCCCTTACCAGAAGACTCTGAATGGTGTGAAGGAGAATGAGTGTGTTGGGTTGCCAAACGAGCTTGCGGTACAATACAATGCCCAGCTGAGGGACTTGCTCGCTGAGCTAAATGACAATCTCCCCGGAGGCCAGTTTGTTCTTGCCAATGTCTATGATTTAGTCTTGGAGGTTCTCACAAACCATCAAAATATGGTAAGAACCGTTGTTCTAATTTTAAAGATCTTGCAAGGTTTGAAACTTGGCTTAACCTTTTACAACAAAACGTTAAGGCTATAAATCAAGGTTGGTTTTCTTGATTGACAGTACATAAACATTTGAATTCTTATCGAACGTCAAATTATATATTCAGGCTTCAAAACAAGCAGTTATCCTTGTTGTGGCAACGGAGGGCAATATCAAGGTTATATTCCATGCGGACCAACCTCAACCATGTGCGACGATCGTTCAGCGTATGTGTTTTGGGATCCGTATCATCCAAGTGAGGCAGCAAATCTTCTTTTTGCGAAATATATTGTTGATGGCGGCACTAAATATGTATCTCCAATGAATCTTCGACAACTTGTACAACTCTGAGTAGCATATCGTACGTGCTCGATCGTAGGTGTGCATCTTATTGATTTGTCTCAATTGTCTTCTTATGAGGTAGCAGAAAGCTCAATAGGCTTTTGCGACTTGAGCTAGAGAGTTAATTAACAGATCATGTTAATGGGACAATTGTGTGATGTATAATAAGTTTTGAGTTCTGAGGTGAAAATTTAAATTGCTTTACTTATGAAATATTTAAATTGTGTGATGAATAATCAATATTTTAGTTATAATATATTTTTGGTCTTTATCGACTCTCATCCATATCCATCTTAATATCTCACGCGTGAACAAAAAGGATGATAATTACATAGATAAAAATGTTAAGGTAAACTATATAGGTGTAATAAATAGCAGAGCCAGTGCTAGGCTAGAGCCCAAGGCAGATCAGTAATTTTTAGAATAATATATTAAGCCGAAATTCAAAAAACACTTCACAATGAGATGGATGATGATTTATTTTCATATTACATAATTCTTTACGATGATAATTATCTGAGAAAATAGATTTGGAGTCAATAATAGATATTTTATACTTTAAAATCTTGTTGAACACAACTTAAGTTGATATTGAAATATTTTGTATGAAATTTGAACTATGAAAAAGAATATTACTATATAAATATTATATATTTGTTAAATGTTCATTATACATGTATTATTCTCATAATTTAGTTAAGGAAATTGAAGATGCTGACTACATCATTACGTACAATGATGAAAAAGATAACAAATGAAAATATTAAAAAGAAAATTCAAAAAAGACTGTGATATAAAATTAGGATAAATGTGTGTATCAAGTAAGAAAGAGGAAGATAAAAAATATTTTAATAAAATAAGTTTATTTAAATATAAATAATAATATAATAAGAGATAAAATCCAACGTATAAAAATTGATATAGTTGATCTGATCTAATAAGGTAAAACTTGAATATTATCCAAAAAATATTAACACCCAACAGTTTGTCTCCTCCCGAGAAACTTTCCTTCCTAGGTAATCGAAGGGATTAGTTTGTGTTGGATTTTTATCTTGGTTTACTTGTATTTGTAATTATGCCATTAAGAATTCAAACCCATGATCCAATGAATTATCAAGGAGGGTTTGAATTATTGAATGTGAGATTTACTAGGTAGAATCCGTTAACCTGTACCGTTTTTAATGATGAGTTGATTACGGGTTCACGATATCTAGTGCGTGGTCTCCGTTATATTAGGTATTTTAATAGAATTCTATGTTTCCCATTAACGAAGAGTTTACGGTGCCGTCAATCCAGTTCCTTCATAAGATCCAACCTTCCATCTTCTTCGTTGAATTCATAGAGCCTATAATTTTTTTATATATATTTAGGTCCGTCATCTATTTTTGTATTTAATTTTTTTATAATCGATGTAACTAGATCTGATATTTGTTTTCCTATTTCGAGTTCTCATGCATTTTAGAATCCATGAGGATTAGAAAACTCAATTTTCAACCGGTTGGCCACCGAATTGAAATCTAGAAGCCAGCGTGTTTGACCACCTAGTGAATACATGCATTTGAATGTTCTTCCCTGGAAGACCGACTTCTCCATATTCCAACAAACCAACAGAGGCAGTAGGCCCTGGAGAGAAGAATCAATTCCTCGGATTGATTGTCTATTTGACAGCTTAGGATCTATGTCCCACCTGTCACATATTCATTAGTTATGATAGTCATCTGATAATTGATTAGACACTATCAATTATTTTTAATCTTCGTCCCGAATCAAATAATATTCTAGTAAATAGTGAACCAGTTAGGATCATCACAATTACAATCTCATCGGATTCGACTGTGAATTCGGTAAGACCCCAATTGCAGTGATCCCAACTGTTTTATCGTACCTCTAGGATATAGTTTGGTGCGGGACGACGATCAGAGACGACCGACGATCGGACGACTCATCGATCATCGCCGACGAATTTGAGACAGGGACAGAGACAGAGACAGAGACGCCTTTGGGACAGAGGATCTGCCCCCGTTCCTAACACCACTCAATTCAACGGGGAAAAAACAGGAAAATTGACAAGGCCACTAAATCATCTTTTCTTCTGGCAAACTTAAAGATCGACGGTGATGGATGAACAACTATTTATCGGCACAAACTCTTTAAAAGGGGCTTCGGCGTCCTTTGATGGACTGTTCAAGGTCCTCCTTTGCGGATGGGGAAGGTTTGTTGCACCGAACCAGACGAGGACGGCATCAACGTTCTGGGATTCCTCATGGCGCTTGTCATCGCCATGGTGATGTTGCTCATCTGCTCCCCTCCGCCTCGCCGTCGCGCCGTCATCGTCTATCCCTGCCGTTGAGGCATAGCAAAGTGTCACTGACAAAGATGTTCAGGTATCCCTAGCTCGCGATGGTCTGAGATCATGTTCAGGTATCCCTGCGTTGCTGATTGAGGTTGCGCCTGGATTAGTTGCCTTGTTTCACTTCGATGCCGTTTCCTAATTGTTTTTCTTTAAAAACACCTAGGACTGAAATTTGATGGTTATATCTATGAAAAAAGGCGTAGTTGTAATTTCCGAATCTTACTGTACTTTTTGGCAAAAGTGAATTTTTTTCCGCTGCTTTTTCATCCCTATTTTGTTCTCTTCGAAAACACCATTAAGCTTCTCCCACGCCGTCGGCTTCTCACGACGCCGTCGTCCCTTATTACGACGCCAGGAGATAACAAAGATGTAGACAAGATCACCAAGGATAAAAGAAATAAAGTAGACAGATAGCAACTAAAAACCCTAAAGATCAATTTTGCAGTATTGGCATGATCATATAGACTTGTATCAGATCGGTTACTGAAAATGCCAATGAATACCCCAAAACTACCTGAGCACTAATCATACCCTACCGATCGTAGTACTAATTATGTTGCACAATCCTAAATCAACCAGCACATGAATATACATACATTCACCGATAATAAATCGTCACGGGTTTACCACTACAAAAAGTTCCAATATATCAAATCTACAACCAGAATTCGTGGGTTCTGATGGTTAAAACAGAGTGAAAATACTGATCCCGGCCTTGCTTACGGTAGCTCGGTCGGCTCAGTCAGCCAGTCTGGCACCATGAAGACTTAGTAGAAAGGTCGACGAAGATCTCACCCGCGGAGTTCCCGAACCAGGAGTCCTCCCGAAGCACTAACCGACCGACCCCGGACGGGATCGGGCAGGTCGAGCCCGAGCACCCCGTAACTCGGTCCCCCAAGTCCGTTTTCCTGACCCAGGTCTGAGTCGGACAATTCAGTCCTCAACACTCTATCGACCGGATAACTAACAGACCAGAAACATGGCCAAACAGACATAGCTCAATAAACTCCCGACTCAGGGCGTACCTCATGTCTCTCAGCTTCCGGTCGGACGTGTGACGGCCCATGCTCCCTGGACATGACCCGACCCGGTCCATAACACTCGAACCCGCTGGTCGGTACTCAGTCTCCAGACCAACTCTCCCCTACACCGCCCTATATCAGTACATCCGGGATATGATCATGACGTCGGGGTAATACATGCCGTACCCATTTATGACAATTTATGACGCACCTCGCGGTTATCCCGCTGACTCGATACGATTGTACCATCCGAGTACCCCGCGCCATACCGCGGTCTCTAGGTGCTCTTCTATGAGCTGACAGACGTCATACCCCTGTCTCGTTGACACGGACAGGAGTTGTCAGCTCCCCCGGCTATATAAGTCTCTCCCCTCGTAATTGCGCAGGTATGCGCAATTACACTCTCTTCTACTGTATTCCCTTTGCCTCACTACATTTTCTGCGGATACTGACTTGATCGTCGGAGGACCTAATCGGGGAAATTCCCCAGTGGGTTGGCTAACGGTCACTGTCTCGCAGATCATAGCCGAGTCGGTGTCATGTCACAGCCGAGTCGGCGCCAGGTCAGTAGCTTGTGGCACTCGGCAACCATCTCACTCTAGAGACTTCCACTTCACTTCGCGACACGATCAAATACCTTACTTAAAAAGTAGTAGCTTTCAGAGAGAGTAGTCAGTCGATTGCCAAATCGCCGGATGTAGGAGGGAAGATGAACCAAGATGTGGTTCTTCCGTAAACAATAAACGGCTAAGGGGAAGTAGGTAGCGCGGATGGTTGCTTCTGGCAGCTGGAAAGAAGAAATAAAATGACGGAAAGCCGAAAACATGATGGTGAGAATCGGAGAGGGAGAAAGTCGCGATGAAAGCTACAGGCGTGCACTAGAGCTGGAGGCCGCCTAGAGAGGTTAGACATTCACTCTCTATCCATCCAAAATTTGAAATTTAAAATAAAAAAATTATTTTATGAAATTTAAATATTTATTTTTCATTAGGTAATATATCAATTTTTCTATATTCTACTTATACCTATATTTTTTATTATTATCTTTCCTTTTATCTTTATATAATATTGATTTTTCACTTTTTTTCTTTAAACCAAATTAAATAATATTCAACATTTAAAAAATAATTTTATTTCTTAAATTTAAAAAAATATTATTTATAAAATTTAAATTTGAGGAATAGATAGAATAATTGATAAAAAATTATCGACTTTTTATCAAAGGGCGCACGTGAGAATTAGTATTTATCAAAAGACGTATCTAGGTTTTATTTTTACCAAAGGGCGCATCCATTATAGTGATCTTCCTCTTATACCCCTCCCGCTAAAATTTGTCTTTCTCTTTCTCTATTAGAATTTCGAGACATCTGAACCTACTTTTTCAAACTTTTCAATTAAAATAATATATTATGAAAATCGGCTAAAAAATATAAGGTAAACAAACAAAAAAAATCAGTTAAAAGAAACATCTCTTCCATCATGATTTCACAAATATAAAGAATATTTTTTTATATTTAATTAATATAAATTAATATATAAAATAATATATTAATATATAAAAAACCTATCAAAATACGTGATTTCATATTCAAACCGATGCAAGGCCTGAAGTTATCTGACTTCAGGCCCAACGTGCACACTCAAAATTTTTTTAATTTTAAAAATATTTTTTATAATATTTAATCATGATTTATTAAATTAATTATTTATAGGGTAATCTTTTATATAATTCTACAAGTTGTGACAAAATCTTCTCATTTTATTGAAATATTCAAATATGATCAAAACATGCTTACATTTATTTAAACTTGAAATAAGAAAGTTCTATCTGGATATTACCTAAATACACAATGCATAGCAAAATTGGATTCCTTACAGACCATCAACTCATATTTTCAGAATTTGTTGCAATAAGACTTTTGTAGGTCCTATTGCAATTAGATAACACCTCTTTGGATCTGAAATTTTTCATTTCAGACTCTCTTTAGGCCTGAAATATTTTTATTTCTAGCCTAAAGAGGGCCTGAAAGTATTTGCTAGAAACTGATGTTTAATATGGAAAACTATTGCAATTCAATAACATAACCAATGCACATCCCCAAGTATCTGTATGAAAGCAAATTACAGGAAGCAATTGTTATTAAGAAAATAACTAAAAACTATAACCTCGTTGTTATATTCTTCCATAAAACCAAAACTCATAAGAAAACAGCTAAATATCCATAAAATTCCATGTCCTCTTTAGGTCTGAAATAAAAAATTTCAGACCTAAAGAGGGCCTGAAATAAATTTATTTCAGGCCTTCTTTGGACCTGAAATAAAATCCAATTGATTTTTCCAGGGGATGAAGTTTAGGAGCACACCAAACTCATTTCTTTTCAACTTTTTTCCCCTTCCTTAAAATATTCAGGGAGTGCTGAAATTATTTAACTTCTAGGTAGAATCATACACAGGAAATGCACCGAGAGATATTCTATATTGTGCACAATGCTGAGGTGTCACATTCCAAGAATATCTCAAATGCCCCTAAATATACATTGGATAGCACAATTCGAGTCTTTGTAACACCATAAACTCATAATATATGAAATTATTGCAATCGAACTTTTCTAGGTCCATCAGTGAGTTTTCACCAAAACCCACTGATGGACTTACGATATTTGAATTTCTTAATACTTGATATCACTAGGTTGGGTTGAGCAAGGAGTAGGTAATTATGATATTAAAACTTAGTTCTAATCACTAAAAATGATTTTCTTGTGTCGTGCCACTTGTGTCGTATCCACTGATGAACCTACAAAAGTCTTATTGCAACAAATTATGAAAATATGAGTTGATGGTCTGCAAAGAACCCAATTTTGGTATGCTTTGTGTATTTAGGTAGTATCCAGATGGAACTTTCTTATTTCAAATTTAAACAAATGTAAGCATGTTTTGATCATATCTGAATATTTCAATCAAATGAGAGGATTTTGTCACAACTTGTAGAATTATATAAAAGATTACACTATAAAAAATTAATTTAATAAATCATGCTTAAATATTATAAAAAATATTTTTAAAATGAAAAAATTTTGAGTGCACGTTGGGCCTAAAGTCAAATGACTTCAGACCCTGCGTCGGTTTGAATTTGAAATCACGTGTTTTGATAGGTTTTTTATATATTAATATATTATTTAATATATTAATTTATATTAATCAAATATAAAAAATATCTTTTAATATTTTTGAAATCATGCTAGAAGAGATATTTTTTTAACTAATTTTTTCTATTTACCTTACATTTTTTAGTCGATTCCCATAATATATTATTTTAATTGAAAAGTCTGAAAAAATAGGTTCAGATGTCTCGAAATTCTAACTGAGAAAGAGAAAGATAAATTTTAGCGGGAGGGATATAAGAGGAAGATCACTATAATGGATGCGCATTTTGGTAAAAATGAAACTCAGCTATCTCTTTTAATAAATATTAATTCTCATGTGCGTTCTTTGGTAAAATGTCGAAAAATTTTCTAGTAACTTTTCTAAAATTTAAAAAAATATATTTTTAGAAAATTAATACGGATGTACTTAAAGAAATTAAAGAGCGTTGTATTATTCAACTAAATCAAATAAAACCAAACCAAATCGATTCACAATGATTAAACTATTATTCAAGTGAGCCCATTTTAAAATTCGAACTTCGAAACCTAAGCACACCAAATCATTTTCGGCATATTAATTAAACACGAATTAAATTATTTTGTAAAAATAAGTTATTTAAATTTTAATATCATGTAAATTAATATTACACATTATAAAGTTATCTTAAATATAAATAATTATTATATATATATGTTTTTACATACCCATTGATTTTACTCCCTCATTATTGTCAATCTGCCCATTGACGGAGAATGATTACACGACTCTAAATTTTAAAATATGATTAGCTTTTAAAAAACAAATACTATTTTCAAGATTCAAATTGATATTCAATTTGAGAACATAGCTATAATTAGGAGAATTAAATGAAAAAATAGAACATGATTTCATATTCTTTCATATTCTCTAAGTTCATCAGTCAATTTTGACCGAATCGATTGATGGACTTAGAGAGCTTAAAATGATATGAAACTAAATCCTATATATTCATCTAGTTCTCCTGATTATATTCATATCTTCAAATATAAATTTGACTAAATTGAGAGTGGTGATTTTTTTAACATCAATATATCCGAAAAATTTAATTCAAGTTCAAAAAATCACCGTTGTAAATATATTGAATTAAATTGATATTTGAGATCATTGATATAATCAGGAGAATTAGATAAACATATAAAATTTGGTTTACTGTCATTTTGAGCTCTCTCGGTCCATCAGTCAGTTTCGGTCAAAATCGACTAATAACGTAAAGAGCGGTAAAGATCTTGTTTTATCAACATGTCTATCCTTCTCAATTTGGTGTTCTCATATATCTAGTGTGAATTTTATATTGTCCTTTAGTGCAACTCTATAATAGTATGAGATTGTTCATTTTAAACCTAAATTTTCATGATTTTATTTTTGAGTTCTACCCAAAAGGTTTCATACCAATAAAGATATCTTTGATCTTTTTAAACCCATATGAAATTTTGATTGTATTCCTAATGGCATATCATAGTGGAGCCAATTGCACCAATAAGGAGGAATTGATGAGGGAAGAAGAAGAAGAAAGAGGAGGAGAAACCTTATTAAAGATTTCACTAACTTCTAGTTTGTGGAAGTTTCATGGGATACTCGAGGAAGCTAACGACAGAACCCCAATTTACAAAAGACCTTGCAGAAGGGAGATTCAACGAACAAATGATCTAAACTCTTATAGCTCTGATATATCCCAATCACAACTAGAAATTCAAAGTCGGGAACCTTAGATATTAGAGTGAGTACCAACTAGCTAGGCTCAACGACAAACCACCCACAACTCCCAAATTGAAATCTGTATTTCATATTGATCTTGTCTGTGAACAATGAAGAACAAAGCAGCAACATGTATCGAAGATGTTGACTGGAGGAGGACCACTGTCTTCAATATCTGTGAACAAAATACTCGAAAAGAGAGTTGTTAGTCGCAAACCCGAGGGGGGAGGGTCTCTAGTGCGTGACTCTAACGCCCAAGTCAGCAACAAGAAGTAGAAAATTGGAATCAAGAACTAGAAGAGATGAAAATTCCTCATACTTGCGCCATGGAAGAGGGACCATTTTATATAGGTAATACCTTTTGACAATCCTCCACCGTCAGAGTGTAATATCAGCCGTAATATGGCTGTTCTCTTAGAGATTTCGGTAAGAATTCTATAAAAGTAGAAGAACCAATGGACTTCTGAGCATGTCAGTTTTAATGAGGTAGCAGGATAATGTTATCCTTATCTTATTAGGGATCTGCCTAGATTTACGAGTTATTAGGATTACGGGCTCATCTATTAATATTGAGGACCCAATTTTAGAACAACTCACGGGACCTAATCCAAGAAGAACATGGGGCCCTAGCCCAATAAAGACCTATTAAGAGCCCAGTCCAATAGGTGTTTGGGCTTATTTTAGTTTCTAATGGGTTAGTTACGAAAGTCCAATGGGCTCTACTTGCTCAAAAAAAAATGATTAACGAGATTTTTTCAACCAACCTCGGGGCTCTACTTGCTCAAGAATATTGATTTGGTCCGAGTAAATGATCAACCGATCGATTGATGTGAGTCAGCCACTTGGCCAAAATAGGGTAGCTGATCAGCTGAGTATAACTCACTCACTACACTAGCTTCTCCTCGAAAGTTTGTCAATTGCTGTGCTTGATTGGAAGAACTAATTGGAAAACCAAATCTGATTAGACGACCCAAGCAGATCGAGTTTTCCGAGCGGATGCTCTGGTCAATCGACCGAACAGGCCAAGTCTTCAATTGGATGTTTTGGTTTGGCAACCAAGTTATTTGATTTACCCTTTTTGCCATGTGTCATGTTGATTAATCGCGTCAACCATTTGACATTGACTTTTTTTTACGTGAACTCTTACATAGGCCAGGGCCCCAACTTTCCCCCGAATCACATATGAAGTAACAATAGGATTTACCTATGAGAAAATATAATTGAAACCCACAAAACATAGAAAAATCAAAATTTCTCCTCAGTTGTACCTTTAGAGATGGATTTGCCAATAAGAAAGCATAAGAAAACGCCTGAAAACTAAATAATATTGGCAATTTACGAAAAGACACATATATTTTTAAATTGACTAAAAAATGTATGCTACTTTAATATTTATAAAAGGCACATTCAATTTTATGTTTTTCCTATTTTACCCCTCCTATCAAATTTAACTTTTTCTCTTTTTTCCTCTCTTTTGTTCTCTTTCTTCTTTTTTTCGTTCTCTCTTTCTAATTTATCTCTCTCTTTATGCATGCATACATATCAGTGCTAATATGGAATTATATCAGACTCATTGTGAGTTTTTTTTAATGAATTCATCCTTATTATATTTTAACACATCAGAGAAGTCGAAATAAATAATCAATAACATATTTGAACTTTTTGTAACCTCAGAAATTCTTGTTTGCGATGTTTTCTTATTATTGATATATATTATAAATATGACAGATCGAAATTTCAGGAATATTTTTTTAATTTTTTCAACATTTCCAACATAATATCGACGGAATACTATTTCGTCGAAAAATATCAAAAATTTTTTGATGATGTTCTGCCACTGAATTTCAATAAATTGTCGACCAAACCCTCTTTCCGTCGGCAATTACCAATAGAATCCCTGTTTTCGTCGATTATTGCCAACGGAAAGGGGTATTTTCGACGGTAATTGCCGACGGAAAGAGGGATTCCGTTGGAAATTATCGACGAAAAAAGGGATTTCGACGGTAAATTCTCTGACGGATCACTATTTCTATTGATAATTACTATTTCGATAATTTTTATCTGGTTGTAATTCTGTTGGTACGACTACTTACCAATATAATTCCATCAGGATTTTTTGTCAAAAATGCTTATTTGTTTTTGTAGTGCATGCGTAAAGAGAGAGGAAGGAGAAAGAGAAGGAGAACGAAAGAAGGAAAAGAGAAGAAAAAAAAAAGAAAAGAGGAGAAAAATTAAATTTGATGAGAGGGGTAAAATAGAAAGAAAAATGATAGGGAGAGTGAAAATGGGAGAGTGAAAAGTATAGTGAATGACGTGACACCTTGTATGTAACGATCTCCTACGAGTTCACCGTGCCCCCCAGGGTATAGTTTGATTCAGGGCGGCGGCCGAAGGCCGTCGATGGTGTCTAAGCGATAATCGGACGTGTGCATGTAAAGTGCCACATCATGTCACATCATGCCACATAATTCAGGATACTTTTTACTCTCCCATTTTCACTCTCCCTATCATTGCTCAAATAGAAATAACACAAAATTAAGTATGCCTCGGTAAATAATAAAGTAGCATACGTCTTTTCATGAATTTGAAAATTTATGTGCGCTTTTTGATAAATAATAATAATAATAATACCGCCTGAAAACCTCAATAATAATAATAATAATAATAATAATAATAATATTATTATTATTATTATTATTATTATTATTACTAACTTGAATATTGGCATCCCAATAAAGTTATTTTATTTTATTTTTAATTAGAAGTTGACTAGCAAAGCAAAGATAATTCTCTTTTAGAAAATTAAAAATCTCAATTTTTATTTTAAAAATATTTATGAATGTGAGCGTCATAATTAGAATAATCCTTTTTAATTAAAAATCCTTTGAAGCTACGTAATCTGCTACTGCATGTTGTCAATATTAGTCAACGAAATGATCACAATTTTTTTTTACGAGTTGAGGTAAATCGTCTTTTGTTATCTAAGTAATGAGGAGTAAACCAATGAGAAGCTAACACGTATACGGCTGCTAGCGGCTGAATATTGCGGTCCCAATGGAAAAGCCAATCATCACTCGCCAGGTGGGCGATGCTCTTACCGGGAACATGTTTTAAAGGGCCGGGCCGATTAGGCTCTGAGAGTCCGCTCCGGCTCGGCCTTTCACATCTATATTCGCGGCCTCGCCGTGTCCGGCGACTTTCCTCTCCTCTCCATTACAACCGACCTCTTCTTTGTGTCTGGCAACGGCATCGAAGGCCGGCCTACGGCTGCTTCCGGTGAGTATCGGGGATCTGAACGCGCAATGTTTCTGTGTTTTCACATTGCTGTTTCTTTCCCTTTCTCCATGTTTCCTTGATTCATTTTTGCTACTTCCACAGCATCGACGCCCTTCGACGTCCATGCTCATCTGGGCGAACACCTCTGCTGTGATTTCTCATCCAGCCTCAGATCTTCTCCCTTCCGTGCGTTCTCTCCCTCTAAATGCCACAAAAAACTGACTTTTGTTTCTGCAATCGAGATGTTTAATTGTTCCTCTTGATGCTTTTTAGGTATCTACCTTTCGGAGTGTCTAAATAACCAAAGGTGTTTGATCTCTTAGCAGTGGAAGCCTGCGATCTCTTGTACGTCCCCTTTCAGTCTCTGTTCCACTTTGTCAATTCTTCCTCTAATCCAGATTGTAAAATACTTTTTCCCTACAACCTATTGGATTACGTTAATATTGGCCTTTCTATTCTTGTTGATTGAATCAACTATTTGTTCCTTTTTGAAACTGTCGTATACTCTATGTGTTTGATAAAATGCTTGTGCAATGATTTTCCCGCTGACGTCTATGGTATTCATTCTTTATACCATCCAATTTTTCTACTCGTTTGATTTTGAGCTTGAAAAATTATCTTCTTCTTAGCGTTCAGATATTTTAAAAGAATGCACACGCGCGTGCGCGCGCGCGCACACACACACACACATATTGCCAAAACTTATGGATTGCTTTAATGTGGCCCTTCTGTTCTTGAATGTCAAGATATGTGTTCTTATTCAAAATTAAGTTTAGTTTGTCTTGTATATGTTTGATAAAATGGGTATGAGAGTCCTTCAGCTGAAGTCCATGTTATCCTTCTATATATTATCCAATTTTTCTGCTCATTTAAAATTAAAACTGGAACCAAAATTTGGCGGCGTCTCCAACTAGTGAACCAATGACTCAAGATTTGGCCAGTGATGTGTTCATTTTGTTTGGCTATTCTCTTGACTTCAGGATTTTTTTTTTTATTCTGAGCAGCCTGATCTGTAAGTTAAAGAGGGAGCTCAAATGCCGGTTGCTTCCCCCATGTGTTTCCATTCCTTGATCAATGGTGCCGTTGAACACTGTCTCATGAGTCGGGTGAAGCACTGGAACCAAAATTGTTCATTAAAAATCTCTGCTTCTTTATCTGATCAGTCATTCCAACGTGCAGCTAAAAGCCCTCCTATCACTTCTAAGGTAATCACTTACAACATTGACCTCCAAACCTTTACTCAATGTTTGTCTCACTTGACATCAGGTTTTAGGCTTACATCAATTATAAAACTTGTCCTTTTTCTTTGGTTAAAATTTATTTTCTTTCTCAAGGTAATTAATAAAACATGACTTTGTTAGCATTATATTTAATGATTTATGTACCTTCTGTTAGGATTTCAAAATTCAGAATAGAGGAACACACAAAACATAGAATTGTATTAAGGTTAGCACAAACATTCTGGTAAGAAAACTCTCTCCACCAGCCAAAGTCAATGCTTTCTTCTGACAATAATTTTTAGATCCCTTGCCCTCTAACTTCCTACAAACTTATAACCACGCATATTCTAAAACATGTTAACATAACTGCCACAAATATATAATTGACTCTAAAACATAAACTGCCACTATATATTAATTCTGTTCAGGCCCCTCTTTGTTTTATCCTTCCTAGAATATACAAGCCATGTTTTGGGCTTGTTTCCCTCATGATCCAACACTTGGTCCACATATGGAACTTGGTTCCTATCATTACCACCTACTTCAACTCTAACCTTGTCCTCAAGGCTGAGATAAGTAAATTTCGTTCTAAGAGTGAAATCATCCTCCCACATTGTGTCAATCATGCTCTTGCTCTTCCAATTGACTAGCCATTGACGAATTAATTCACCATTATGAACAATGTCTCCACTAGCAATCACATATTTTGGTTTCACATCATCTTCTAGTGTTGCCTCCAATCCATTGGGTAGATATGCTTGCACATTGTACTCTCCAATAGCTTTCTTAGAGTCACGAATTTTGTTAGAACCCTATCCTTTTGTTGTACTGGTTCTGCTCATTTTGAAAGACTGACCCAATTTCTTCTGAATTGAATTAGGCCCTGTATATGATCCAAAACTACCCAAACCAATGCTGCCCTGGCTGAAATTGCTTCATAACCTCTCCTTCCCTAATGTCTTTTGTGGGATCTCCTCTTCCTTTAGCAATTCCTCTTCAACATCCTTTGTCATGCACGTTAACTTCCCTCTAGATAGTGGATTCAATGTTCGAACTCTTCTTCTGATATGAGGTAGTAATTCACTCATGAAATAGCCAATATGTTGCTCTTATGGAAGACATGAAACTTTGAAGAAATCAACTCAAAAGCTTCAATAAATTCTTCCACATTTCCAGTATGTTTTAATGCTGCCAATTCTTCAAAAGGATTCTCATGTCTACGCCTTCCATAACAGGCTATGAGAGCATGTTCAAATTTTTCCCAAGTTAGATTAACTTCGATCTTCTTAAGAAGATTAAATCAATGAATTGTAGTGTGTCATACTTACATGTGTTAACTTGACCTTAACTTCATCAAAAGTATTTTGGACTTCGAAATAAATTTCAGCCCTAGAAATCCACACTACTGGATCCCAACTATCAAACATTGGTAATTTCACTTTCTTAACAAACATTCTGTTTTTTTTCCAATTGATCACCTTGTTGTTCTTGAGATTCAGATTGAGAGATTGATCAACAGAAGTGGATGCCCCCTTCAATGGTGTTGCTTCAACCCTTATTCCTAATTGTTTGCTGATCTCTTGTAAAAGAGAACCATGTTGTATTTCAAGCATCAATTGTTGCATAATACCTTTCATTTCTTCCACATTTCCTTCTTATGTCGTCCTCCTCTCTTCCAAAACATTATCCCTATCTGATATCTTTGGCATTCCTTTTAAGCATACAACCCTTCTTAGATTCGGCAAGTCGGACCAATGTTAGGATTCCAAAATTTAGAATAGAGGAAACACAAACGCAGAATTCTATTAAGGTTAACACAAACAATCTGGTAAAGAAAACTCTCTCCACCGGCCAAAGTCAATGCTTTCTTTTGACAATAATTCTTAGATCCTTCCCATCTAACTTCCCACAAACTTATAATCATACATACTCTAAAACACGCTAACATAATTGCCACACATACAATTGACTCTAAAACATAAACTGCCATTATCTATTAATTCAGACCCCTTTTTGTTTTATCCCTTATGGAATATACAAGCCATGTTTTGGGCTTCTTTCCCTCATTATCCTACATGTTTCACCATGATCCAGCAACCAGTCCACATCTGGAACTTGGTTCCTATCACCTTCAATACAAGAACTAATATGAACAAATTTTTTATCTGTTTTCCTATGATTTGCTCAGGTAGAAACACTATTAGACAGTGTCAAATGGGACAGCAAAGGGTTGGCAGTTGCTATTGCACAAAATGTGGACACTGGAGCTATTTTGATGCAAGGGTTTGCGAACAAAGAAGCACTCGCAGTTACCATTGCGTCTCGGAAGGCAACTTTCTACAGCAGATCAAGGTCAACCTTGTGGACGAAGGGAGAGACCTCTATGAATTTCATAAATATCCATGATATTTTTCTTGATTGTGATCATGATTCAGTAAGCATCCAGAAGATAATATAGTGTTGTATTTGATCAAAGATTTTGATGCTTTGCTTTTACTACCTTTGTTTAGATCATATACCTTGGGAAGCCTGTTGGACCAACCTGCCATACTGGAGCAGAGACCTGTTATTATTCATCAGTATATGATCTTTTGGGTGACCAAGAGGTTTGTATTCTGGTCATTTCTCGAACTTTTTAATATCTTCTTTCTGCTATGCTTCTTGGTTATTTTGGAATCTTGTGGTAGTTTATCTACATCATTGCTTACAGTCCATCGAAGATCATCTAGCATCTACAACCTTATATTCACTGGAGGCTACAATTTCTCAACGCAAGGATGAAATCGACTCATTGAAAAATGGAAAACCATCATGGACGAAGAAGTTGCTTCTTGACAACGAGTTACTTTGCTCCAAAGTCAGGTGTGTCTTCACTACTGTCACATACAACTCATGCAGAACTGGGAATTATTTTTTTGTGTATTGTGGTTGATATAATTTTCCAGTTCATGTTGAGTTAGTTTACCTCAGAGATTTATTGTTCTGACAATCTTGTCAAAAGACAAGGGTCCTAATATAGTGAAGCTTGATAAGTTGACATCAATTGGTATATAACCAATGAATTAAAAATGCCATGAGATTTAGTTCACTCTAAAATTTTGCTTGTGTATGGTTGACTCTGATGAGACTTAGCAAATTCATGAGTTTTTACTTTTTAATAACTTTGATATCTGTATAATATCAATTTAACAATGGAGAATTACTCGAGTAGGTACAAACTATACTGCTTGTTTTGGGTGGTACAACAACTTATCTCCTTATTTGTGTCTTTCCAAACTATTGTCTACTACATGGAAGATGGTACTTGTTCAACCCAAGATTGGTAAATCCAGAGTTAGTATTCAATATAGCTGTAAGTGCAAACTTCACAAACAGACTTGATACTCCACTCAATAAGAGCTCGAGCATGTTTGTTCAATAAACAAAAAAAAAAATCCTTGATAGCATCATTAAGCTCCGGCAATAAGCCAAACATGAACTTAGCAAATTTTGACTTGTGAATGATTATGAAGAATGTTCATAAATTGTTCATTAATAGAACTCGTGAACATTTCATGAACAATGCTAGTCCATATCTCGTTCATATGCAAGTTTAAGATTTAATACACTATCTCCTATATGCTTGAGGTATTTATGTGTAAATTTTATTTTATTTACACGTTTGCTGATACATAATATGTGTCTCAATTTTTCAATAGGTATAAACACCATGTTTAATTAATAGCATTCGTCCTATGCTATGCCGATCACTGTATTGCATATGCCCAGTTGCCCACATCCATATGCAACCTTATACTAATTTAATCTTCAATTATCTCTACAGATAAAGTACCTAAAAAAAGGATCATGCATAATGTCGTGCGAACATAATGAATCAACTAAATAAGAAGGTAAAACATGCCTTGGTCAAACGTGATATGATATGTAGAGGAATGATGTACGATGATTTAGGATAATTGACTGCACTTTGATCAATCTTGATGTATGTCTAATTATAATTTTTTAAAATTCCAATTAAGTTTCTTTAACAAATGATGGGTTTCATTTCGTTTATGGTAGAAACCAATCGGTCAGCTTGGTTTAGGCAAGAAGAGTGAGAAACATTGAAAATATAATAATAAAATGAGATTATTATGATTGAAGATAGTTTATGAATTTGATAGTCGGTAAATTGAATCAATTAGAGTTTGAATGATAAATTAATCATAGAAAAGTTTATTCAGTATCATTAAGATGTTTATTGTTTCTTTTAATTTGGCTTCCTTAAGAGTTAGAGCTTGATGAAGATGAGATCTTATTTGATTTGTTAAAACTAACGCTTAATCCACTTTGTTGTTCTCAGCTAATATTTTACATGTTAAATAGTCCATTATGGTGTTTTGGATCCTTTGCTTTCAGAGAAGAGGCCTCAGAACTTGTCGAAACATTGCTCCAAAATGAAGACAAAACTCGAACTGCATCCGAGATGGCAGATCTGCTATACCATGCAATGGTATTGCTCAAGCTTAAGAATGTAAAAATGGAAGAGGTCCTTGAAGTCCTTAGAAAAAGATTCTCTCAGTCGGGCATCAAAGAAAAGAGCAGCCGAAAGAGGTCTACCAACCAAAGCTGAATCAATGACTATGTCAGGTGCAAGGATCCAAGCTCGATCATGACAATCTTTATCCTTAATTATATTTCTTGAAGTAATAATTATTATGTATGGACATTCAAGTTTCCTAGTTTTATGATCAACTATAGAAGTTTAATGTATGGTAGGTAGAACTTGTTATCCATTTTGATAGTGTTATCTTCGATAGATCCCATCTTTATGGTAGTAATGAGTTTTATAATTTTCATTTTACATGTTCCTGATTCAATTATAATTTTTGCACATGTAAATGAAACAGTTCATTGTTTTTTATTTCCATTTTTTCTTATTTTGTAGGAAAATTAAATATTTTCACTAAAAAATGAATTTGATTATAAAGTAATGTTAAAAAAACCGATGATCAATATTTTATTTTATTTTCTTTTTTAAAAATAAAAATTGAAAAATCGAGAAAATATTCACAAATTAAAAACAACAACAACAACTCTTTAGAGTTTATGGTTTTATTATGAACAATGATAGGGAGAGTGAAAATGAGAGAGTGAAAATTATAGTGAATGATATGATATGACGTGACATGACGTGACACTTTACATGTATACGTCCGATTATCGATTGGACACCATCGGCGGCCTTCGACCGCCACCCCGAATCAAACTATACCCTGGGAGGCACGGTGAACCCGTCGGAGATCATGCATGTAAAGTGTCACTCTATTCACTATGGTTTTCACTCTCCCATTTTCACTCTCCCATTTTCACTCTCTCAATCATTATTCTTTTTTTATCTGATCAATCAGCCAAAATTTGTCCTAGAAAGAAACATATTAATATGAAAGAAAGAGTTTCAGGAGGTTGACTAAGATGCAATACAGATCCATAAGATGAGTCTGACTGAATTACATGAACATTCCAAAAAAAAAAAAACTGAATTTCAAGAATCGATTCAATACCTTCAAGAGTCTTGAATAAAAAAAATATCATAAATATAGAGAGAGATAAATATAAGTATATAAGTGGGAGGTGCATGGTGAGAAAGTATCATCAATTTTTCAGAAATCGATCGCTATTACGTAGAATTATCATGTGTGCGTTTATGCTACGTCCTGATCGTTATATACTCTTTCACGTGATAACTTGTTCAATTTCATGATTTGAGTTTCTATAGATTACTGCAGAGTTTTCATGATCCGCGTATGATTTTTTTTTTTTACAGAAATTGAATGAAAAAATAGAAAAATAACTTAGCCATACTGAAGTATGGCCTTTGCAAGGATATACAGAGGCGGCGACCCACTGGTTTTAACTCTCAATAGGTCGGACCTAGAAGACATCTCAAATTTTGTGATTTGCTCTCCTCATTCCTTCATTGAGAATAAACACAACATTATTTCAAATCATAGGATCATTCATGTTCAGCCACACTTAAGATTTAAATTTTAATGCAACAATATGGATTTTGGATGCTACAGAGTTAGGAAAACTTGTCCAAAGCATTGAGAAGTCCAAAGTGATCGAACTTCCCATCATCTCTTATGTGGCTTAGCTTTAGTTTTAACTTCGATCACCGGGGGCACAGGACCCATCACCTTTTTTCTTGAGGTAGCCACTCAGAACTGCTTTTGTCCTCAACCAGTACTCCTCGGAGTCGGCACTGCACATGAAGGTGCAGGCTTTCACCAATGTTGATTTCAGGATGATCTCCAACATTGTCATTAATTTCCGAGGGCTGTTTCTCCATTTGCATTTTCTGATTCCTTGATGAGACTTGTCGATGCAGTTTTTGCAAGTAAGGCAGGCATTTCCTTCAACCATAACCTTCGCCG
This sequence comes from Boesenbergia rotunda, assembly GCA_024364735.1. Classification (NCBI taxonomy): domain Eukaryota; kingdom Viridiplantae; phylum Streptophyta; class Magnoliopsida; order Zingiberales; family Zingiberaceae; genus Boesenbergia; species Boesenbergia rotunda. Next base: position 102,303 of record JAGFNQ010002947.1, on the reverse strand, counting down.
AACTCTCTCCCTCAGATCGCATTTTCTTCTTCTTTGGCATAGCAGTCATCTTATCTTGGTGGCTGAATCATTTGCTTTAAGTGACTTTGACGCGGGCAATAGATTAGAAATGCTAAATGTAGTGTCACTTGACTGCCTGATCAGATCTCCCCATGAGAAATTCTGTATATATCTATGTGTTGGGTTTTGTGTATACACCCCATCCCGATGTTGATGACAAGGCTGTCTGCATCCTCTTCATAAATCTTGTCAGGTTTCATTCGGAAGATTTATCATTTCAGATATTCACGTTATAATTTTTAATTATGATATATTTTATGAAAGAAATTTTTCTAAATGGGACGCGAACCCTGAGATGCTAAGGGGGCCTTTGGTTTGTTCCATTTTCCATTTTCATTTTTCAGAAAATCATATTTTCTCATTTTCTAGAAAATGATTTTATTTCATTCTCTAATTTTCCAGAAAACGCTATATTTTTTTTGGAAAACAAAGTTGAAAAATACAAACCAAACATGTTTTCTAAAAAACTATATTTTCTACATAAAATGAAAATAGAAAATTTACTGAAAAATACAAACCAAACACACCCTAAGTTTCTGGACCGTCGGCCGTGAGTACTTCCCAATTTACCCTGACAACCAATAGAAAATTTTAGTGAAGCCGAATCAATCACCCGAGATTTGACGTTATCCAATTTAATTAATCAATATTTCTTTTTCGATTTGTTTCAATTGAATGCATGCCACCATGGGTATCAACATATCTATCTCTTCAGTCAAAAAGCTTACCATCCCAGGTTTTTGGACTTTACATCATTTGAGAAACAAAAATTCCTGTCACACTGAAGGCATTCTGGTTCCTCCCCTGCTATCCTTTGTCTAAATCCACCAAGACAATTGGTTTGGGTGATGATGAAAATAAGATCTTGAATTTTGTTGCATAGAAGAGAAAATCATAAAAAACCTGCTAATTGCGTAACCATTATGAGACAAATCAAGTGTTGGATGTGTTATTAGCACAATCAATTATATAAGAAGTAGAACCCTTTATCCAAAATACTTGAAAAAATAATAATAAGATAACTTAATCCCAGGAAACTCACAACTGCAAAGAGCTTTGCCAAGCTTTTATCAGAGTTAGGTTTAAAGTTCAAAGTAAAGTTCCGACCATCTGAACTGAACACATGCACAAACTCTATATTATAACTTTTGCCAAGGGTGAGAATGTCTTCTCCGGCCATTTCAGAAGCTGTCAGTCGGATTCAATCCACCAGTGAAGATCCTTTTATCATTGAATTAGCAAAAGTTGCCACTCCAATCTCTTTTTCTTAATTTCACCGTCTCCAAAATTAACCATTTCTTCCTCCACCAGTTGTATATTGTTTGAGCAATGATATGTTTAAAAAGAATCACAATGAAAACTTCAAAAAATAACATGACATTTTACATGTACACGTCTGATTATCGTCCGAACACTATCGACGATTTTCGACCGTTATCCTGAATCAAACTATACCCTGAGGGGTACAGTAAATTTATCGGGATTATTGTATATAAAGTGTCATATTATTCTTTGAAATTTTTCTTTGAGCGTAACATTTTTCATATTCTTTAACATCAGATGTACAAATGAGAATCATAGTATTACGTTGAAATAATATATAGATAAAAGTAAAACTACCATAAACCAAAATGGGGAATTGAATTAACCCTTACCAATAAAATGAAGATGAAAGATTTAGATATAGTTTTTTAACAAAAAAAGTCAATGGAGCGTCAAGGTTTCTCAGAAGCATTAAGACGGACACTACAAGAGCAGTATGCAAGCAAACTGGATAGTTTTTTTACCCTTCTTTTGATTTGTAACTGCAAAATTGTAACTTTGCATGCCCTTTAAACTTGTCGATGATTTTTAAAATATTAAAGCACTAATCCGATCGAATTCCTAATAGAGAGTTGGACAAAACCTTGCCATCAAATAGAGAATGATTCCGTCGGTGATCTTCCGCCATCGCCCGGGAATGAGGCGTCGAGAGTATGGCGGTGCTCCTCCTATACCTGCTGATAAATAAAATGACGATAAATTACAGAAAACTCCCCAATAGCCCTTTGATCTTTGTATGTACTCCCCACACAAATTTTTCTTTGCATTTACTCCCTGATTGATTGAGTATAAAAGAATGAAAATTGAGTATACATCAGTAAAAATTGAATATAAAAGAGTGAAACTTGAGTATAAAAGAGTAAAAATTGAGTACACGGGTTATTGATGTGGTGGATGCAACCATACATACTCAATTTTTTAACTTTTATACTTAAATTTTTTTAAATAATACTCACCAAACTGTCTTGTCAATTCTATAAGAGACTGCATGTAAAGAAAAAGTAGTGTGGGGATTACATGCCAAGTTGAAATAGCATGTGAGGAGTTTATGAAAATTTACTCATAAAATGGAACAAAAAATATTTCAAAAATAGAGGAAATTTATTAAATTTATTATTACAAAACACAAAATAATTTTGATTTATAATATATTCACTTGTCAATCTGTAAAAATATCTTTGGGTTTTAATATTTTAAAAATATATATTTAAGTAATTTTGTTTTGTGTCAACGCTTCCTTGACAGAGAGAAAATGATAATATTATTGATTTTACAACTTTGAAAGCTTTTCATGAAATAAAGTAAAATAAAGGGCTAAAACAAAAAAAAAAACCTCTTCATGTTTTCAAATCCAACTGAAATTGTTTCGAGCTCTGATAATGAAAAATTTAAGGAATGGGAATGAAATCTATTTTATTCCCATTGATGATGCTTGATATACGGGAATCGAAATCAAAATAAAGATATGATACCCTTGATTTCATAACCCACCTCCCACTAGGTTATCACCAAACTCATAAACCCCTCAATCAAACCCATTATCATTCCCATTGCCAAATTTATACCAAGCGCCCCCTTAATGGGCGCTTCGTATACATTCGACAATAGAAATGATGAATTTTGATTGAGAAATTTATAAGTTTAGTGATAACGTAGTGGAGGCTGAGTTATAAAATTAGAAGTATCATATCCATATTTTGATTCTGATTCCATATATCAAGCATCATGAATGGGAATGAAATAAATTTTATTTCCATTCCCGACTTCTAAACCCGCTTATCAAGCGACCCCTTAATGAAAATGCTCAGTGAATGAGGTGATACTTTATATGCACACGTCCGATTATCGCTCGGATACCATCAACGACCTCCGGCCGCCATTTCGAATTAAATTATATCCTAAGGGTACAATAAATCCGTCAAAAATCGTTACATATAAAATATTACGTCATTTATCTAACTTTTTCTTAAAATTTTTTATTTAGCATATCATTTTTTTTTAAATTTTAAATGATGATGGAATTGAGTCGACGTGATAAAAAAATTGGAAAATTTTCATAAACTCCCCACTCTAAAATTCATCTTTGCATGCAATTCCCACTCAAATTTTTCTTTGCATACAGTCCCTGATGGGATTGACAAGACAGTTTGGTATTATTTGAAGAAAGTTGAATATAAAAGTTAGAAATTTGAGTATGTAAGGTTGCATCCACCACATCAAAAAACTGTGTACTCAATTTTTACTCTTTTATACTCAAGTTTCACTCTTTTATATTCAATTTTTACTCTTTTATACTCCACATCAAGAAACTGTATACTCAATTTTTACTCTTTTATATTCAAGTTTCACTCTTTTATATTCAATTTTTACTCTTTTATACTCAATTTATTAGGAAGTGAATGTAAAAAAAATCTCAAATGGAGAGTGCACTTAAAAATCATATGGGAATTGAGAAATTTTCTACAATTTACCAATTTACCGTAAAAAAATTTCGTACCTTTTGCCATAACCATTCAACATGACAATCACAGAAAGAGAAAAACTAATATATATAAAGCTTATACAATGATAAACGGCGGATCGTTCTCTGCAAAACGGTCCATACTTTTATTCGAAGCGTTCAAATTGATGCAGACGTTTAAATTTTAGATATCTAGTTATTTTAAAAAAAAATTAGGATTAAATTCAATAGATTTTATATTTAAGATTTAGAAATTAAATTATAATATTCAAATTTAAAAACATTTAAAACTAAAAAAATTTAAATGTTCATGATATATATATTTAAGATACTTAATAATATTTTATTTATTTATTTACTTTTATTTCGCAGATATATTAATTAGAATTAATTTTTAATATTTAAGGATTATGTTATATTATTAAAGTTAAAAAATTTTAAAATAAAATTTTTTAGTAGGTATAATATATATATTAAGGATTTAAAATTTAACAAAAACTTAATTTTAAAAAAATAAAAAAAATTAAGATGCCTAAATCAAATTTAGACAATTCAATCACGACAATCGCACGCACAGTCCGTACCATATCACTCTTTTTCTTTGTATAAATCTTAAGAAAGAGAAAATAAAATAATTATTTTTCTCTGGTTTCTTAAGATAAAATAAAGATTTACACACCCTATATATTTAAAAACAAATAAGTCTATGAAAATTTTAAATATATATTTTGTATCTACAGATCCAGCTTAGTCCCACGAAAGATTTCTACTAGTCATCGAGATAAATCGAGAATAGACATAAAGGCCTATCGAAGCGCATATGGAGGCCCATCCTAATAGTCAGCATTCTCAAGTCTGCTATCAATTAAAGAGAAAATTTTCCAATAATATGTCACAGCTGAGTTTTGAACTTCAGATATCTGATCTATCATTTAAGAGCTTAACCACAACACCCTATCTTGAAGGCATAAATGGTAGACCTGACCTCGGATCAGACCCTGCTCGGGCCCGTAACTGAGTCAAAGTGTTGGTACAATCATGCCCCAGATGAGAAGTTTTAATGATTGATAATTATTTAAATTTAAGCTAATACGTTGGATTTAACATTGTATTTCAAGTGTGCAGTATGAAAGAAGTCCAAGGAAAGGTCGAGGACCGGATACTTGGTATGAAAATCCGGAGATGAGGAAGCTCCTGACAAGAAGTCCAAGGAATGATTAGGGACCGGATACTTGACATGAAGATCCAAAGATGAGGAAGTTCTAGGCAAGAAGTCTAAGGAATAGTCGGGGACCAAATTCTTGGCATGGAAACTTGGAGATGAGGAATTTTCAAGCATGAAGTCCAAGAAATAAGAAGTTTTGCTGGCATCAGATAATTGGGATCAATTAGGAACATGCTTGAAGTTTTAGGATGACAATCCTAAACCTAGGTGAGTCAATCGATTAGCCAATTGATTGGAAAGGTACCGGCTAATCGATTGAGAGACATTCTGTTCGATTGGTTAATCAATTGGGAAGTTATCAATCGATTGATCGATCGATTAAGAGACGTTCTGTGCGAGAATAGAATGCTCAGTAATCGATTAGCCAATCAATTATGAGTTGTTCTGTACGACAACAGAATGCTCCCCAATCGATTGGCTAATCGATTAGGGCACTTCTTAATGATTAAACAATCGATTGGATGCATTCCTCACGAGAACAGAATGCTCCTGAATCGATTGCTTGATCGATTAAAGTATCAATCAATCAATGTATGCTCCTAATCAATTAAAGTTCAAAATAAAATAATTTCAGCCGTTGATCTAAGATCTGTACTGTTCAACGATTGTATGACAATTGATTGAGATTTTTGCTAATTGATTGGTGATGTAGAAAAGCAGAGAAAAACCTATTTTTTGAGCCGTTTAAAAGGAGGTTTAAAGCGAAAAGAATGAAACTGTTTCATCTGTGTGCTCAAGATCTCTGCTTAAGCTCTCAAACATCATTTCTCAAGCAACCAAGAGAAGGAGATCAAAGCAAAATCTTGTAATACTTCCTTTCCTCTTCTTCTTTTTGTTGTTTTCTTTGAGGACTTTCAAGTTCGCTGTAAAAGAGTTTCTCCACCTTCGGTGTTGTTTCGGAAAGGAGATTTTATAGTGGAATGTGATTGTTGGTGTGGACCTTTGGATTAGTCATTTCAAGTAGGTGAAAACCAAGTAAATCAAGATGTTAGCATTGTGTTTAAGATTTTTAGTTTCAAGTGTGAAGAAGAACAAATTAAATTGAAGAGAGTCATTCACCCCCTCCCTCCTAGCTCTACCGGTCCTATCAAACAGGTTGGTTGTCCATTGACCCGGGTCACTGGGCCGAACCGTTACTAGCTCAGCAGGGTGTCGGGCCAGTTACGGTTCAAGGCTCCTAAAAATCGGTGAACCGCCAATTAACCGTCGATTTGGCCTGCTGGTTCAATTTTTTTTCCTTAGTCATTGGAACTGCTGGTTAGTAGTCGTTAGAGGGGTTGGGAATGAGTTTTTTTAGTATTTTTTCAACAGTTAGGATTATTTGACGTATTTTGATCACTGATTATGATTTAGTGTCTGTTACTATCCAAACTCTATAAATAGAGAGTTAATTTCATCATTTTCACACACATCTTCTCTACTCTCATTCTAAATTTTGCATTCTCTACACGTTTTCGACTGCAAACCTCCATTTCTATCTACTTTCATTTCCAACTTTCAACTACAATGGAAGGAGGTCACGGAGGTTCATCGTTTCAATCTTAGAGGGAAAGAAAATAGTGAATCTGCACAAGGATCTCAACATTCAAATTTAATCTACCAATGATGAAATCGAGCACCTTCCGACACACGAAACACAAGGAAGTGTTGATGTAATTACTTCTAAGGTTGGGGAAATTCTTATAAAATCTTCTATTTTCACTAAACATTTTGAGAAGACTATTTTTCCATCAGGAGAATTGTCTGTAAAATGTAAGTATTGCAATATTTCCTATAAATTCTAAGTTGACAGTGGTTGCTATGGGGTCATCGAAACGACACGTAAAAATAAAGCACTCAACGGAATATAGACTCCACTATTCTCAAATACAATCATCTAGATTTTCTTCAACTAGCGGTAGTACTGTTTCTGGTTTATTTTTATATTCTAATAATAAATTAAGATAATCATTAGCTAAATTTGTTTCCATAAAATATCTTTCTTTGAGTTTTGGATCTAAATGCACATTTGAAGATTTTTGTAAAGAATTTCTTAATCCATGCGCTAAATGTATTCCTAAGACTACACTTACTCGTATAATTAAAATATAGCGACACGTCCCCTCTAGCCCCATCAGGCAACTCTCTAGGCCGTGTCCTACGTTCTTCTCACTCCCGGCAGTGGGCTTTTGCCTTCCCCAGATTCGAACCCTAGACCTCCAGGACAAGTACAAATGCTCCTTGAATCTGGTAATCAAGTGAGCAGGGGTCGTGTCGCTACATAAAAAATTAGTAAAACAATAACAAAGAATTTAATTGATGAATTTAGTAAATTAAATAATAAAGTTTCTTTATGTTTCGATATTTAGAGTAATCATTAGTAAATACATTCGTATATGAGTGTGACTTGTCATTGGATCGATAACTCTTGGAATCTCAAAAAAAGATGGTTAGCTTATATAGTGTTTGATAAATCACATACTGCTCATAACATCCCATAATTATTATGTTTAATTTTAGAATATTATGGATTAACTTATAAAATATTTTCAATATCAAAAAATTGATAATGCTAATTCTAATACCGTTTGTATACAAGAACTAAAATTTGTTTGTCGATCTGTTATTGATGGTTTATTTTTTTCACATTTGTTGTGTATGCTATGCTTTAAATTTATGTGTTCAAGATAAATTAAAAATTTTAGAAAATCATATTAAACCAATTAACATTGCAATTTCATATTTATGGTCACATCTATCCATAATGAAACAATGAGGTAGATTTTGTAAAGCTAATGAAATAAGACCTAAAAACTTTTTACATGATGTACCAACATGTTAGAATTCAACCTATCAATTATTACAAGATTCATTCGATATAATCAATTATTATGTTTATTTCTTATACAAAATACTAATACTAATATATATATTTTCACAATAATAGAATATTTGTAGTAATATTTGTAAAATTTTAAAAGTATTTAACGATGCAATTGAATGACTTTTCAATAATTACCCTACTACTTATTTAATTTTAGAGAATTTTTCTAGTAAAGTATTAGTTTTAAATGAAAATATTAATATTGAATCTTTATCTTCTTGCATATTAGCTAAAAAACTACATGAGAAAAATATTTTTATGTTATTCCTAAAATTTGTTTAATTACATTTGCTTTAGACCTTAGATTTAAATTAGAAGTTTTACTAGAAATGTTAACTTTGTATTATAACATCAGAATTTATTTATATGATATTTATAATCAATATTATGTAAAATATGAAATGCAAACTAATATTTCTGAAACACAATAAACTATTAGTACTAATTTAAAACTTACGAAACATAACTTTTATTAAAAGAATGAATAAAACGTCTATGAGGATTCTCAAGTTCTACATAGAAGTTGAGAATTATTTTCGACTTCTTTTGATTTTAGTAAAGCAGATTACGAAAATTTTGATATCCTAAAGTGGTGGTACAGAAGACTTAAAGTTTTCCTATCATCTCCTTGATTGTTAAAGAAATTTTAACTTGTCCAGTGTTAACTGTTATTGTAGAGTAGAAGTTCAGTACTGACGATAACATATTAGATGAATGATGATTGACTTTGTCTCTTGACACATTAGAAGCTCAAGTATTATTTAACGATTGGACCAAAGCCGAGATAAAAAAATCTATGGATTGTAACTTAATTTTAGATGACGAAGTTGAAGATTTTGATATAGAAGGAATGAATACAATGAGAACAGAAAATGAAAGTGAGTAACAAACATCACTTCCTAATGTAAAAAAGTAAAAATGTAAAAGAACTATATGAACTTTCATTCCCTTATATCTATATCCTAAGGGGATACATAAATACCTTAAATAAATGCAAGCTCTTTTTTAAATAAATTTTAAATTTTAAAATTTTTAACATATATAATAATCTTGAACTATGGTGAATTGTGATAAACGCTGAATGGATGGTGTGAGTTGAAGCGGTCTTCTTTTTAAATTTTAAATTACATTTATTTTTATTATAAATGTAATTTTTGTGCAAAAATTAAAAGGTGCCTTTTTTTTTTATAGAATGGTGTGAGTTGAAGCGGTCTTCTTCTCAATGTGAATGCTTGCTTTAGAGGAAGCCATGACAATTGAACTTCTAAATAAAATGGAAAAAACAAATATTTTTAAAATAGAGAAAATTTGATCAATGTATCATTAGTTCATTACAAAACACAAAATAATTTTGATTTGTAATATTCCTCTTACTTGTCCATATAGATATATAAATACTTTTGAGTTTTAATAATTAAATATTTGTTGGAAAACTTGTACAGTACTTGTATCTCCTCGGTATTTGACTTAGTTGATTTACGACCGTCGGATCTTCCGGAAGGTTGCTATCTCCTCGGTATTTGACTTAGTCGATTTACGACCGTCGGATTTTCCGGGAGGTTGCTATCTCCTCGGTATTTGACTTAGTCGATTAACGACCGTCGGATCTTCCAGGAGTTTGCTCGGAGGAAGCAAACTGATTGGTTTACGTCGAGACTAGTGTTCGACACTATCTCCGTAAAACGATATTGCTCCGCTACTGGTGCTCACGGATAGCAGCAATTCGTTTCCAAGATACAATGACGTCGTCTCGGAATAGTAGCACTTTAAATTCTGAGACCGGTGAACCTTTTCGTAGGCTTTTTGAACTCTCGATGTAGAAGATGGATGAGTGCAAATGCTTTAGATTGCAATGCTTGAATGAATGAAATGATCTAGTGAAGGGATCGGACAGATCTGGACCGTTCATAACGAAAGGGTATAACCCTTTAAAGGTCATTTAATCTCGTCCCTTGATCTGAAGAGTTATAACTCTTCAGATCCATCTTGATCTCGGCCGTCAGATTAGAACATTTAATCCAATGCCTCAGATCCATTCTCCCTCTTCACATTCAGATCTTTGATCCGATGCCCCAGATCGCACCTTCTTGCGATCTGTCCAGATCTTTGATCCGACGACCACCATTGAGCGTATCTTGAACAATTAATTTCTCATTCACCCTTAATCGGTTTTGAGCAAATAAATAGTCCAGATTTATCTACGCGAAACGTAGATTTCGATTTTGAAGTCAAACTTGACTTTCAACGATCGATGGCATCAAAATCGTATCCAACAATCCCCCACATGAATGGAAATTAATGCATGTATTGCATGTATGCATGCTGACACTTTACAAGAGTCCAATCGATAAGTCAATGCATCGGGAAAGGTAGCTTGTGGCTTTGAACCTTCCGTAGTGGAATGCTATTGAGCATACTAGGCTGCGCAGTGAACGTGATGTCTTGAACTGCTCAGCTGTTGGTGTATACTAAGACAATAACACCCACACAGAGACTTATCTCACCCACTTTTGGTTCTCATAGTTGGTTCCGTTTCGGCCATGGACACCATCTTGGATTCATGAGTGTTTCATTGAAGCAGCCTGTCTTCACACTCACATAGGCGGCACTTTTATCAAGAGTATCCTACCATACTCCACCTTAAAGGTATAGAAGTCATTAAAAGCATAAGCTTATCCTCACTACATGTGGTAGGGCAGCACCAAATTATCCTAAGATTGGGATAGTAGAGATAATTATTTCTCTTGTGCTGTTACACAACTTCTGTAACTTCGTTGTCCCATTGAACCAAGATCTTGGGATCTCCAGCCAACAAGGTTGGGTTACCGCTACAGTCGTTTTTAGTTGTAGATTTTCAATCTCATTCCTCTTGATGAACAGTATACTTGATCTCGATTTAGCCCCTTCGTTAGGGGATCTGCCAAATTATCCTTAGATTTGACATAATCGATTGCAATCACTCCGTTCGAGATCAACTGCCTAATGGTATTATGTCGACGACGTATATGCCGTGACTTACCATTATACATACTACTCTGTGCCATTTCAATTGCCGATTGACTGTCACAGTGGATAAGTACGGCGGGCACAGGTTTTGTCCAGCTTGGAATATCTTCCAAGAAATTCCGCAGCCATTCAGCTTCTTCAGCTGCTTTATCAAGTGCTATAAACTCGGATTCCATTGTTGATCGAGCTATGCATGTTTGCTTAGTGGATTTCCAAGATACTGCTCCTCCACCGATCGTGAATACATATCCACTAGTGGATTTGGAGTTTTTGTATCGGAGATCCAATTAGCATCACAATATCCCTCCAAGACTGCGGGATACTTTCCGTAATGTAATCCGTAGTTCATAGTATATTTTAAATATCTAAGAACTCGTATCAGTGCTTTCCAATGGGTGTCGTTTGAATTGCTCGTAAAATGACTCAGTTTATTGACCACACAGGCAATATCCGGACGAGTACAGTTTGTGAGATACATCAAACTGTCAATTATCCGGGAATATTCCAATTGCGATATGGGTTTATCATGGTTTTTCGCTAAGTGTTGACTTAGATCCATAGTAGAGAGATCGTATGCATTGCATCTTTTCAATACTGACTCTACATAATGGGATTGTATTAAAACTATCCCATCAGACGTCCTGAGAATTTTAATTCCCAATATGACATCTACTAGACCCATATCTTTCATGTCGAAACTATTGGTCAATATTTTTTTTAGTACTCATGATGATATCATGATTACTTCGCATTATGAGCATGTCGTCTACGTATAGACAGACGATTACATAACTCTCAGGTGTGCTTTTGACATAAATGCATTTGTCACATTCATTTATTCTGAATTCATTCGACAGCATTATTTTGTCAAATTTTTTGTGTCATTGCTTTGGTACTTGTTTAAGTCCGTACAACGACTTAACAAGTCGACACACCTTTCCCTCAGTTCCAGGAGCTATGAACCCCTCGAGTTGCTCCATGTAGATTTCTTCTTCCAACTCACCATTTAAGAACGCAGTCTTAACATCCATTTGGTGTATTTCAAGGTCATACAATGCTGTAATGGCTATCAGCACTCGTATGGACGTAATCCTTGTCACCGGTGAGTAGGTATCGAAGTAATCAAGGCCTTCCTGTTGCTTGTACCCTTTAGCTACAAGTCTGGCCTTATACTTGTCAATCGATCCATCAGCTTTATACTTGCGTTTTAGTATCCACTTACAACCTAATGGTTTAGTACCAGAAGGAAGGTCTACTAATTCCCAAGTATGGTTATTCATGATGGACTCGATTTCACTATTGGCAACTTCTTTCCACAATGGGCCGTCGGGACCAGAGAGAGCTTCGCTTAGTGTTCTTGGGTATATTTCTGACATGAATGTCATGAAATCCGGCCCGAACGATTTCTCAACTCTAGCCCGTTTGCTCCGACGTGGCTCTTCGCTTTGATTACCAATAACCCTTTTATGACAACTAAGTTCTGGAACATTATCTTTGTTAGAACTTCCATTGTCATTATTTTGAACGTTTCCTTCTTATTTGAAAACACGTCTTCAAAAAATATTGCATTTCGAGATTCTATGGTTGTACCCACATGAATATCAGGAATGTCTGACTATGAAGCGATATGCACTACTGTTTTGGGCATATCCGACAAATGTTACATCGAACGTTTTAAGTCCGATCTTAACTTGCTTTGGCTTAGGTACTTCGATCTTTGCTAAGCACCCCCCACACTTTCAAGTATTTGTACGATGGCTCGCAGCCTTTGAGAATGTGGTTTGCTGATAATATAGCTTTCCCCCATAAATTTTAGGGTAAGTAGTAATAGCTCAGTTTGTTAGAGCGTGTGACTATCAACCATAAAGTCGAAAGTTTAACCCCTCCTTCTGTTTATTCTTTTTAGGTAATTTTTAGAAATCCTTCCATGAAGGAGGAAGTTTCTCGATTACCGCTGCAACTTTGAATGACTCATTCAGCGTCATTCCTTCGCGTCCAGATCATGCATTATCAGTTGCATGTCTTGGACCTGAGACGTGACGCTCTTGGAATTCACAATTTTGAAATACAGAAACCGACGACGATGAATTTCTTCAGTCCGACATTTTTCGGTTTTGTATTTCTTCTGCGATTCTCACAGTGACTTGGCCATCTCCATTATGCAATATACGTTATATAGCGCATTGTCCAGCGCATTAAGAACGTAATTGCGGTACAGGAAGTCTCCGTGTGACCACACATCGCGAGCTGCCTGGCTCCCGGAATTATTTTCCGTAGCGGCTGGCGGGTCTTTACGCAGGAACCGTACAAGGTTCAGCGTGGTTAGGTAGAACAGCATCTTCTACTACCATCTTTTGAAGTCGGCTCCGTTGAATTTCTCCGGCTTCTCGGCGTGAGGGACGACGGTTGGTATATCGTTGATTTTGAAGTCGGCTCCGTTCGGCTTCTCGGCGTGAGGGACGACGGTTGGTATATCGTTGATTTTGAAGTCGGCTCCGTTCGCTTCTCGGCGTGAGGGACGACGGCGGTTGGTACATCGTTGACTCCGGCCATATCAATTTGCAGAATATCGTTTTACGATTGTTGGAAAACTTGTACAGTACTTGTATCTCCTCGGTATTTGACTTAGTTGATTTACGACTGTCGGATCTTCCGGGAGGTTGCTATCTCCTCGGTATTTGACTTAGTCGATTTACGACCGTCGGATCTTCCGAGAGGTTGCTCGGAGGAAGCAAACTGATTGGTTTACGTCGAGGCTAGTGTTCGACACTATCTCCGTAAAACGATATTGCTCCGCTACTGGTGCTCACGGATAGCAGCAATTCGTTTCCAAGATACAATGACGTCGTCTTGGAATAGTAGCACTTCAAATTCCGAGACCGGCAAACCTTTTCGCAGGCTTTTTGAACTCTCGATGCAGAAGATGGATGAGTGCAAATGCTTTAGATTGCAATGCTTGAATGAATGAAATGATCTAGTGAAGAGATCTATTTATATTGAGTGAAAAGGTAAGTACCCTTTGGTTCGGACAGATCTGGACCGTTCATAACGAAAGGATATAACCTTTTAAAGGTCATTTAATCTCGTCTCTTGATCTGAAGAGTTATAACTCTTCAGATCCATTTTGATCTCGGCCGTCAGATTAGAACATTTAATCCGACGCCTCAGATCCATTCTCCCTCTTCACATTCAGATCTTTGATCCGATGCTCCAGATCACACCTTCTTGCGATCTGTCTAGATCTTTGATCCGACGACCACCATTGAGCGTATCTTGAACAATTAATTTCTCATTCACTCTTAATCGGTTTTGAGCAAATAAATAGTCTAGATTTATCTACGCGAAATGTAGATTTCGATTTTGAAGTCAAACTTGACTTTCAACGATCGATGGCATCAAAATCGTATCCAACAATATTTAATGATATTGTTTAAAAAATATTTGCATATTTTAAATGGCATTTTAATGTAGGAAAATCTAATTAAAATGAAATATAAGATGTGAATGAAGAAAAATGAGAGAAAATGAAATTGAACGATAATGAAATTATAATTTCGTATTTCAATAATAATTATTGATTGAGATAAAATGACAAATCAAATGAGCAGCGCCGGCACGCTCGCCTCTTCATGAATAGAGCCGGAGCAAGTAGTGCTCTGGCCTCTGAGTAATTTAGGGCATATCCACGAGCCATCTCCAACACAAAATTTTAAAAATAATTGAAAAAAATCAAATCATTAGGAGCATTAGATTTGAGATTTTTAATTTGAAAATAAATTTAATTTTTTTCATAATAAATAATACAATAATATTATATATTTAACCTTTCAAAATAATTAAAAATTGAATTTAAAGAAATTAATTATAATATTTTATTTCATAACTAAATAGTAATGATTAAAATTATATTTATTTTTTTGAAAATGATAATATTTGATAAATTAAAATTTATAAATTAATTATACGTGAAAATTTATAAATTTTATTATAAGTGAAAATTTATAAATTAATTATAAATGACTATAATTAAATTAAAATTTATAAATTAATTAAATAGTAATGAAAATTATAAATTTTATTAAATTAAAAATTATAAGTGAATCAATATATTAATTAAAAATATAAATATATTTAATTAAAGATTTTAATTATTTAAAATATTAAATAAAAATTATATAGAGATATTAAATAAAAATTATATATATGTGATTTGCAATGTATGACTCATGAAAATAATTGTATATTTTTATATTTGTGATATAGTATTGATGTGACATATTAACAATTATAAAAAAAATTATTGATAGTTTTAATCATTAGAGATGTCTTAATAAATTTTAACATTTTTGATATGACATCCATTGAGAATTATAAAAAATTTCTTTTAGAAATTTAACCACCGGAGATGTCATAGTTTAGGAATGATAATGGGATGAAATATTATCATTTTTATTTTTGCCCCTAAATTATATCCACATTTTTATTTTCATCCTCATAGCCATTTCTGTCTATCCAGGGAATCTCAATTTTCGATTAAATCTTCGTCATTTTCTCTATCCCCACTTCTTCTTTTTATCTGACAATTTTTTCCCAATTTTCAATATTTGTCATATACTATTAACATAAGGAATCCAATAATATATAAATATTAGTATTAATTAAATAATATATATAATATTAATATATTATATAATAATATTAATATTCATGATTTAATATATGAAAATGATCCAACTTTTTATTTTTATTTTTATTATTAACGGGACGGATTCAAAAATGGAAATAACATCCTATATTTTTTGCCGTTCAACTATGGAGGTTTGAAAATTCTCTAAATTCTAATTTATACTCGAAAGGGTAAATTTTTCTAAACTCCCTACTTACCAAGTCAACTTTGCATGCAATTCCTACACAAACTTTTCTTTGCATGCAGTCCCTGATGGGATATTTGGTGAGTATTGTTTAAAAAAAATTGAGTATAAAAGTTAGAAAATTGAGTATGGCAGGTTGCATCCACCACATCAATAATCCATGTACTCAATTTTCACTCTTTTATACTCAAGTTTCACTCTATTATACTCAGTTTTAACTGATGTATACTCAATTTTCACCCTTTTATATTCAGTTTCATCAGGGAGTAAAAACAAAGATAAACTTGGGTGGGGAGTACATGCAAATATCAAAGGGCTATTAGGGAATTTATGGTAATTTACCGTTCTCGAAAAGACTCTATAAATCCATCCTCATTTTAGATTTTTTCCGTGAATCTTATAAATCGGTGAAAAATTATCATTCTTAGGCCGTTTCAATGGAATGAAATCGTGGGCCCGTGACAGCACATATGATTTCCAGAAACAGAGAAAAGGACGGTGGACATGAGATTATACGTGGTCCCTAAAGACGCTGATCGATCTGATTACATCGAGTTGACGTGGTATATTATATCTCACTCTTTAATTACTTTGATTGGATTTGTTATATTAAGATATCATAAGTACATTTCGAATGTTAATTCTTCTTAATTAAACATATATGTATATCGCTCAAAACCGGAAACCAGTTAAAAGAGGCTAGAGACTATTCTTCCATCCATTCTCGTCTTAGACTTGAGTCCCATTTAAATTGAGTCGGTTGAAATTATTCATCTATCAAACAATTTAAATAAATTGAGTTGAACGGTGAGTGAACCAACTCATTTAGGCCTGCGACCCATGTAGGTAGCTCGTAATTGGTTCATGGATTGAGAAATATATATATATTAATTTTTTTAATCAATTTATTATTTAATATTATATTTTAAAATAAAAATAATATTTTTTTATTAAATATGAGTATCTTTATTTATATTTAAATACACGTTTTTTTAAAATATATTTTATTATCAGCTGACGGAGGAATATTTTTTTACCCTTTACATAAATAGATGAATTTCTTGATTAGGAACCTTATCTTCCGTTTCGCGGCCGCACCCATTCTCATATCTCGACGAGGATAAACCCTCTACCTTGCCCTTTCTTCCTCTCCGTCTGCCATGGCCTCGTACTCCGATTCTGGGGTGGATCTGGCTGCGGATGTAGTCTCTCATCCGTCTTCTCCGGTTCCGAACGAATCAACTGTCTCCATCCCGGAGGAAAGCCGCGACGGAGTGACCGAGGTGACAACCCCGAAGGGCGGCAACGAGCTTCCTCAAGCCGAATCCAACCTCCAAGATGCTGCAGACGGGACCTCCCTCGGTTTGCAAGATAAGATTGTTCCTCCGGACGATGCCGTGGCCGGCACTCCATTTCCTGATGGTGAGGTAGCGCAAACCTCTCCCGGTTACTTAGTTTCTTATGCCTTCGAGCGAGAGGGGAATTCTATCTCGGCTGATGAAAGAGCGAGCTTGTCCCAGGCGGATGACGGGGTGGTGCAGGTTTCGAGCAAGAGCCTCGAATTGGAAGAGAATTCCGCCGATGGAGGGATAGTTCAACTGGAGGAGTCTTCATCCTCGGGTTCTGTTCAAAACGCGGAGAAAGAGGAGATTCCAGAAGGCGGCTTGTCTGAAGATGTACCTGGTACCATATCGGAGGACAGGACGGAGAAGAAGGCTATTGAAGGTCAGTCGATCGAAGGTTTTGTTGTTGAGCGAGTCCAGGATAATGGGATTCTGAGTTCTCCAAATGAAAATTATGATGCTTCTAACGAGATGGAGGCACCTTTTTCTGCATTAGAGGAAAATTCTAAACCCGTGGCTATTCAATCTGCGGATGGAAAGGGCCAGAAAATTGAATCTGGTGAAGAAATTGACATTGTGCTAAACCTCAACGAGGTTGAGAAGCGTCCGGCTATTGGTATTGAAGCTGTAAATACTCAATCCGCTGATGCAAACGATCAGAAGATTGAAGGTGATGGAGAAATTCATTTGGTGAGTGGCCTCAGCTTGGTTGAAAAGCCTCGGGATACTGCTGCTGAAGCTGAAACGATTCAGACTGCTGATGCAAAGGATGAGAAAATGGAAGCTAGTGAAGAAATTGACACAAAAAGCAGTCTCGTTGTTAAGGAACCTCTGGCCACTAATGCTGAACCTGAAGAGTTAGAATATACTGATGCGAATGATGAGAAGACTGAAGATGGTGAAGAAACTGAGGCAGTAAGAAGCCTCTACGTGGCTGAGAAGGCTCCGGCTGCTGGTGCTGCAGCTGAAAAAATTCAGGTTGCTGATTCTAATCATATCAGTCAAATTTCTGAGGATGTGATATCATGCAATGCCTGTGAAGACTTGAAGAGTAGCTACCTGGATGGCAATACCCTTGATCCATCAATTGTGGGAGAAAGTGGTGAGCCAGTACATGTTTCTGATGCAGCAGAGGAATCTGCTGATGCCACTCAGGTGGCTTCTGCTGATGGTATTGTGGGGGTTTATGAGGTAGAGGAAGGTGAACAAGAGGAAGATTTTGTTTCTGATGTGCTTCCTAGAGTGGCAATCATAGAAAGCTCTGAAACAGCCAAGCAGATTATACATGACATGGAGAAAGATTCTTCCAGCCACAATGATAACTCAGTATTTATGCATGATGCAGATGGTGAGATTGTTGTTGAATCTGATGAAGAGGTGGACACTGACGAGGATGGCAACGGTGAGCAGATATTTGATTCTGCTGCACTTACTGCCCTACTTAAAGCTGCTGCTGGTGTGTCTCCTGATGGCAATATTACTCTAAGCTCCCAAGGTGCCAGTAGGATCTTCTCATCTGAAACCCCTGCAGGACTGGGTTCATCAGTTTCATCATTGAAATCAACAGCACCACGTTCTCTACGTTCAAGTTTATTTACTCCATCGGATTTGTCTGTAGTTGGAGATGATGAGATAATGGATGAGGAAGAAAGGAAACTTCATGATAAGGTTGAGCAGATAAGGGTGAAATTCCTTCGCCTTGTTCTAAGGTTGGGGCATTCTCCTGATGATATTGTTGCCGCTCAAGTCCTCCATCGTCTTGGTCTTGCAGAGGGGATCAAGAGAGCAAGGCAAAATGGTCATTATTTTAGTGTTGAAAGTGCAAAGAGGAAGGCAATGCAGCTAGAGGCTGATGGCAAGGAGGATTTGGACTTCTCCTGTAATATTCTTGTCCTCGGAAAGACTGGGGTGGGCAAAAGTGCTACTATTAATTCTATTTTTGGCGATCAGAAGACTAACACCAATGCATTTCAACCAACCACAACTTATTTGAGACAGATTTCAGGAACTTTAGAAGGGATTAATATTCGAGTTGTTGATACTCCAGGACTCAGTATGTCTGCAATAGAGCAATCATCAAACAGGAAGGTACTCATCTCAATAAAGAAGTTTATCAAAAGATGCCCTCCTGATATTGTTCTCTATGTAGACCGCCTGGATACTCAGATACGCAATCTCAATGATTTGCCTCTGTTACGCTCTATTACTAGTATATTGGGTTCATCCATCTGGTTCAATGCTATTGTTGCACTCACACATGCTGCTTCTGCTCCGCCAGAAGGGCCAAATGGTTCTGCTCTTAGCTATGAGATGGTTGTAGCTCAGAGGTCACATGTTGTTCAACAATGTATTCGTCAAGCAGCTGGAGACATGCGTTTGATGAATCCAGTTGCCCTTGTCGAGAACCATCCTTCTTGTAGAAGAAACAAAGAGGGCGAAAGGGTACTACCTAATGGCAAAAGTTGGAGAACAGAGATGCTTCTTTTGTGTTACTCTTCAAAGATATTATCTGAAGCTAATTCCCTTCTGAAGCTTCAAGATGCTTCTTCTGGGAGGCTCTTTAATTTCAGGTTTCGGTCTCCACCTCTTCCATATTTGTTGTCATCACTTCTGCAATCCAGAACACACCCAAAGTTATCTGCTGATCAGGGTGGTGAAAATGATGATTCGGATATTGATTTGGATGATTTATCAGATATAAATGAAGAGGAAGATGTATACGATCAACTTCCACCCTTTAAACCCCTTAAAAAGGCTCAGCTTGCCAAACTTACTAAGGAGCAACGCAATGCCTACTTTGATGAATATGATTACCGGGTTAAACTTCTTCAGAAAAAGCAATTGAAGGAAGAACTAAGAAGAATCAAAGAGATGAAGAAGAGAGGAAAAAATAAGCAAGATGATCTTGGTTATGGTTATGGCGATATGGGTGAAGGTGATCAGGAGGGTTCACCTGCAGCTGTGCCAGTATCTTTACCAGATATGTCTTTGCCACCTTCATTTGACTGTGAAAACCCAGTACATCGTTACCGTTTCCTGGAGCCGACATCGCAGCTTTTGACTAGGCCTGTTTTAGACACACATGGCTGGGATCATGACTGTGGATATGATGGTGTCAGCGTTGAACAGTCTCTTGCTCTTGCTAATTGCTTTCCTGCAGCCATTGCTATTCAGGTCACTAAGGACAAGAAAGAATTCAGCATTCAGTTAGATTCCTCCATTTGTGCCAAGCACGGAGAAAATGGTTCGACTCTTGCTGGCTTTGACATCCAATCTGTTGGAAGACAGCTTGCTTACATTCTCAGAGGTGAAACCAAATTTAAAAACTTCAAGAAGAATAAAACTGCTGGTGGAATATCTATAACTTTCTTAGGGGAAACTATAGCTACTGGTTTAAAAGTTGAAGACCAGATTACAATTGGAAAGAGGGTGAATCTGGTTGCGAGCACAGGCGCTATCCGTTCTCAAGGTGATGTGGCCTTTGGGGCCAACCTTGAGGCACGGCTCAGAGACAAAGATTATCCAATTGGCCAAGCTCTTTCTACTTTGGGCTTATCCCTGATGAAGTGGCATGGTGACCTGGCATTGGGAGCAAATCTGCAATCTCAGTTTTCCATTGGAAGAAACTCAAAGATGGCTGTCCGTGTGGGGCTTAACAACAAGCTCAGCGGGCAAATTACAGTCAAGACAAGCACCTCAGAGCAGCTTCAGATAGCACTAATTGCTCTAGTTCCAACTGCAGTTTCACTATTCAGGAGTTTCTGGGCTGGTGAGTCATTTTTGGCTCACTAACTTCTATTTGCTAGTGGTTGTTCCGTATCTAATTTCTTGCAAATTTTGAATTCTCGAAGCTCATCATAGTTTTGTTTGGTCAAATTTTATCTGAAACTTCTGGTTTTGCTCAACTTTGAATAAATGCATTTTTTGCTCTTATTTTGTTGAAACCTCGAGAAATGGATTGGAAAAATGTTGGTTCTAATTCTTAGGATAAACAAGGTTTAATCATGATGATGAAACATCATTTTTCTACCTACTGTTTTCAGATATTTATAACTTGAGATATTCAACGTATTGATCATCATTGGTGTTTGTTTTTAATAGTAGTTTGGTCAATTTTTCTTTTATCTGAAACTTCTGTATTTATTCAACTTGAATAAACGCACTTTTTTTGCACTTATTTTGTTGAAACCTCAACTAAAGGAATCGGAACAATGTTGGTTCTAATTATTAGGATAAACGAGGCTTAATCATGGTGGTGAAGCATATTTTTTGTAGTTGCTGTTTATTCAGAGATTTAAAATTCGAGCTATTTTTGTTGGTCTACTTTATTCTTATGATGATTATTATTTTTTATCTGCGATACAAGCGATTGCCTGTTATCTGTAGATGATAATTGTGGTAGCAAGTCATGTTATTTTCATAGTGAAGAGAGGTGAAGAAGCTGCTGCCATTTTCCTAGTTTCCAGAATGTCTTATGCCGAAAGGAAAAAAGTCGTCTTAATTTTCAGATATTTATTTTTCTTTAGTTTGATCTCCTTTTTTTACTTGATTATTCTAATTAAAAGGAGTTCGGATACTGTTTCATGCTATATTTTTCTACTCCGGCAACTCTGTTGTGGCATGCTCAATGAGGATCATCACCTACAAAGTGAATTATAAACAGATTGTCATATACCTTATTCTCTTCTAACAAATTCATTTGGAGATACTTAAATTTATAACCTTCTTTGTGACACTTTCCCCTGTTCTTAATCTTGTCTAATACCGTTCTTCAATTTTTTTTTTACATATTAATTTGGTCATTCACGATTTGTTTAGAGAATTTATTTTCAAATTCACATGTAACTACAAATTAAATTAAGCCACCGATGTCATGATTTTAATTACATTTGTTCCTAGTAAATCCCTCGGTCACAGTTAATTTGGTCTTTCTATATTTTCAGCTAAGTTTAAAGATCGAAACTTTTTCTGTCATATGAATTAAAAATTTGAACACGGAAAATCGAATTATTAAATTATAAATTGTTATATAAATGAATTAAATCTGTATTTGTTTTCTTATATTTAAGTTGATGATTTAGACGTTTTAGAATAAATGAATAATAAAAATTATTTCTTTGGTATTTTTAAAATAAAATATAATAACTGAGGGGGGTTGGTGGTGAATTGTAGTAGTAGGTGGATCTAACACCCATCCAGTAATACTGTTGCCGTATGCGTGACAACGAATTTATATATATATATATAAAATAATCACAAAATTTAAGAAACATGGTAGGAAAAAGGAAAAAAAAAAAAGAGTATTTTTTACAACTGAAGAAATATTAAGAATTAACTTAAAATCAGAAGCTTCTCAAAAATAAATAATAAAAAAAATCAATCCACCTAACAAACAAACACAAGGTTTCTGCAATTTCATTCCCTCCCCTTTTTGCCTTACCATCTCTCCCACCATCTTCTCTGTCTCTCCTCTACTCTCCTCTCCTCAGTCCTCGCCCAATGGATTGCCGCCACTACCCTCCCTCTTCCTCTTCCGAAGAAGAAGACAACCAAAATCGACTCCGATTTGCCTCCCTCTCTCTTTCTCTCTGGTACCCTCATCTCTCCTCCTCCTCCTCCTCCTCCTCCAATCTACTGTCATCCGTTCCCTTCCGCCTTAAGATCCCCACTCAGATTACCTCCCTCTCCCGCTCCCTCTCTCCCTTCCCCTCCGAGCTCTCCTCCTCCTCCTCCCGTTTCACTCCTTCTAGATTATCCAACTCCATATTCCTCTCCCCCTTATACTTCTTCCGCCGCCGCACCGCCGACCCCCTCGTCGCCGCCGGCTCCCGCCGCTGCGCCATCGTCTGGTTCCGAGCCGATCTCCGCCTCCACGACCACGAAGCCCTCTCCGCTGCAAACGCCGACTCCCTCTCCCTCCTCCCCGTCTTCCTCTTCGATCCCCGGGACTTCGGGCGCTCCGCCGGCGGATTCGACCGGACCGGCCACCGCCGCGCTCGCCTCCTCCTCGACTCTGTGGCCGACCTCCGCGCCGGGTTGCGCCGCCGTGGATCAGATCTCGTGGTGCGGGTCGGCTGCCCTGAGGTGGTGCTGCCGGAGCTCGCGCGCGCAGTTGGGGCCGATGCCGTGTATGCTCACCGGGAGATTTCCCGCGATGAGGTGCGCGCGGAGGAGCGAGTTGGGAAGGCGATGGAAGATGAGGGGGCTGAGGTGAAGTATTTCTGGGGGAGCACGTTGCACCACATTGACGATTTTCCGTTCGAGCTGGAGCAAATGCCCACCAATTATGGAGGGTTTAGGGAGAAGATGAAGAGTGTGAAGGTGAGAAAAACGATCGAGGCACCGGAGGAACTTAGAAGAATGCCATCAAGAGGAGGTGTCGAGCCTGGGGAGATCCCTAGCATGCAAGATCTGGGGTTCAATCCGGCGCCAACCATGTTGCAGGTCATCTCTAAATCTGAACTTTTCTATGGTCTTCCATATACTCAAAGATCATAGCTTTTTTAATTTTAGCAAAGAAAGCAATAATCTATTAATCTTTTGATTACTAAAGGAAATTTTACAAGCCTTAAACACGTGAAAGGGTAATTGCACAGAGAACAGGGATTTCCCGAGTCCACAGTAGATAAAAATGCTAATAGGGGTAATTTCACCTTGGCTGATTTATCTGGCTTTGTCATCCAAAACGAACAACTACTACTAGGTTGTAAGCATAAATGTCTGTGCTTAGTGCGTTCAGTAAGGAAGATTTTGGTTCTTTGGAAAAAATCATATTTGGTATTTTGTTTTTTACCTTCATAAGATGGCATTCACGTCACTGATGTTCATTGGTGCTAAATGTTTGAATCAATTATTTTCTACTGGAACAATTTGTATTTTGTTTCTGATAAATTGTTACAAAAATTTTCCTGTGAGCATCAAATGTCCTTCCCTGATGAAGACTACCTTCACAAAATTCAATAGCCATTTTAAGTTATATTAACTTGACACCATAGACCTTGTGGAAAAAGAAGACATGTTATCTATAACTCAGTTGGGGTTTTTTTTTTCCAGTTTTTTACTCATTGAGATGGTTCTTGCTCTTGCAAAAGTGAAAAGTTTGTGCTACATAACAGATCCTATCAAATTATAGATTTATATGATATTTACTTTACATTTATTTACAGTTGAGAAAGCTTCAATTTTCTTTGTGTGCACGCCTTCTGACATATAAAAGAATATTGTAGTCATAAAGAAAGAGATTGGTTGATGAAAGATGCTTTACTTGCCTTAAGACTTTGGATATTTGACTCTTATTTTTACAGAAAGCATTCATTTTGCTTTTGGTACAAAGATTAGCCAACAACAATATTAGCCATGCTTTCTCTTGTTCCTTGTTCTTGTACCCAAAGTATATTCTTCTTTCTTAGCTACTTGTTTTTATCATTCTGGGCATCTATCTTGTGAATGGACCAAGCTAGTGAACAAATGCTGCATAACCTCTAAGGTTACATGGCTTTTTGGTTCAATTTTTAAAAACAAATAAAGAAATATAAAAAACATGAAAAAAATTAAGAGCTTTCAGATGATTGATTAATGTGTTAACAATAGAGTCCCAGCAAGTTTTGTTTTTCTTCCAAATTATTGATCTAATTCTTTTGTAAAGTAAGATCCTATAAATTGATTAAAAGTCAAACTATGCTCTTATTATACACATCTTAGCTGGGTGTGGTAATTGAGTTGGCATATTGTCCAAACTGTTACCAAATGCTCACTCAAGCTTATTATATTATTTACATTATGATCAAGAGATCTTATTTTTTATTTGATACTCTGGCAAATCAGATGGTTTTGTAACCATTATGTTCAATCTAGTCTTTTTCCTACTAAGTATAGTCTAGTGTGCATGTAATCTGAGCAAGTTATGGCACTACATCCTCTTTTCCTTTTACCTTTCCATACTTAGTTCTTAGACGCCTTAGTAGATCTCTTTACAACTTGTTAAGGAGTTTGATTGACTACTGCATAGATGTAGCTGATCAACTAGGCAAATTCCTACAGGCGCTTTTTTGTTTTTTTTGGTGATTATGATCAACTAGGCAGCTTTTTGGGATTGTGATCAGAGTATCGTAGGATTAAAATATTCCCTCTTTATTGGTTATTTATTATAGTTCTGATAAGAAACCATCCATGGTTAGACCAGCTGCATTCATAAAAGAATCTTAGAACTAAAGTTGAGATAGAACTAAGAAATTTGAGATTAAAATCTTCTATTTGGATATAATTACTTTTCATAATGGTATTGTTTGGACTTTAGATAGTGTTCTGTGCACTCTGATATTGTATGAGCAATTGGTGGCGAAATCATGTTTCTACTTTTTTTTGTAGCAGGCTATCTAATTTTACTTTTTGTGTAATACAGGATTGCAAACCTTTCTTCAACACTCCTGTTGGCGGGGAGACTGAAGCATTAGACAGATTGAAGAAAATTGCTGCTGAATGGCAAGCACATCCGAACAAAGCAAGGACTTCCACCACAGATAGCATATATGGTGCTACTTTCTCATGCAAAATCTCACCGTGGCTATCAACAGGATGCATTTCTCCTCGCTTTTTGTTTGAGGAGTTGAAGAATACTACTAGGTAATATTATATTTGACAAAATATGTGTCTCTTTGCTATAATAGGTTAAGCAGACAAATTAAAGAATAAAGACGTAGATTATTGTAATGACTAGTTCTTCTGCACTTTGTGTAAGTGATGTGATGCTTGTTTGGTTTACAGGAATGTTTCTGCTGCTTCATCATCGACTTGTAGTCCTGATTCAGCAGATGGAGGTGCAAACTGGTTGATGTTTGAACTGTTATGGAGGGATTTCTTCAGGTAGCACACAGCTGAAAGCTTCCTTTCATTTACTATTTGAAATTGGTTATACAAATTTTATTTCATTATTGAGTACCATGCAAGTCTAAATCATTAGTGATTATAATCATTTAAATCATCTTAGTTATATTAAATGATGATTTTGCTTGGTCTCCTCTACCCTTTGTGCTAGTGATTATAATCAATTCAACTATAGAATTCATCCGTCTTTGAACATGCCATATCTGTATCAGGTGTATTAGCATAATTTTTTCTGTTTAATATTTATGATTTTTCTTTCATTTTTTTTTTTTTTTTTTTTTTTTTTTTTTTTTTTTTTTTTTTTTTTTCTGTTTAATAATCGATTTGCTTTCATTTTCTTTTTAATTCTTATAATTGATTTATGATCTTTATTAAACATGGTGATACAAAATTTTCTTCAAGCTTACTGATTTGTTTAGTTGGGTAGTGTTAGAACAGGATAGAGGAGGGGGAAAATTGGTTATCCATGTGTTTCTTTTTATTCCATTCCCTTCTCCCTCCTTACCTCCTATTTATTCCTCCAAGTTTCTGGTTTCAAATTGTATAAACATGTTACTCAAAAATGACTCAAAGTAGCAATATTTTAGAAATCTGGAAACAGGTATCTTTGTCTCTAGAACTCTGAAGCGCATCTAATATCCTGTTGAAAGTTATCTTGTCGGAATGAGACACTGTTTGAATTCATTGCCAGGTTCACCACCCTGAAGTGCGGCTCTGCAAATAAAATGGCGGAAGCTGTGCCCAATAGTTCTAGCACTGTTGCTCTAGCATAACTCTGCCTTCCATCTGAAATTCAAATGAAACCTTGACAAAATGGTCTTTGAGACGCCAAGTTCTCCATTAGTTTCCCACAATTGTTACTTGTGCCCTTGTATTGTCTCAGATATCGATTTTTAACTTTTCTGTGCCCCCTTCATAATAAGCAGCTGTTCCGGCTTCTGTAGGTTGAAATCAATATTTTTATGTCAGTTATGCATCTGAGAGTTTGAATTGTTTCAGCTCTAGGTTAAAATTCTAGCCTTGTTAAGGTTGATTGGTGCTTGTAATTTCAACGGTGTCGCATGCAATAATTAGTTGTGCACTGGGAATTTCATCAATGTGCTCACTGAGATGCTTGACAATCAGCTGTACAAACTGATTGGCCTGGTTCATGATCCATCTCCGGCTGTCATTTTGGGGTCCTGTTAAGGACATTACTTGTGCATGGGTTGGTAGATTGAAATTTAAACCAACTTTTACCAAAGGGTGCGCACCGTGTGAAATTATAGTTATCAAAAGCATTTTGAGATTTAGTTTTTACCAAAAGACGTATAAAAAATCTTCTTTCTCTTATATATTTTCCGTCAACAATTCCCTTTCTTAGTTAATTTCTCGAGGTATCTAAATCACTTTTTCAAACTTTTCATTTTAAAATAAGAGTGTAGTTTGGATGTCTTCGGTATTTTTTTTTTCTTTCTTTCTCTCTCAGCGTAGGCAACTTATTGTCATTGTTGAAAAGTGATATCTGTGTGGGCGTCCTAACTGTGTTATAGTCGCAAGCTCATCCTCAATCCCTCCCAACTAAAACCCTAGGCAAGTTGTTTGTGTATCCTCAGGAGGCTTTAAGGGTTTGCATGGAGGCCCATATTGATCGGCACTCTCCAGAGTAGGGGTTAGGATTTTTGCAATATTTTATTTTCATAATGGCGGAAAAAAGGTTGTGAGTGTTTCAGCCTCTTCTTCCTTAGGATTATCCACCAAGGTATGTTAGCGAGCTGATTAGGTCAAATAGCACTGCTGGCATGTTTATAAAAAATTCTATCTTGATTTTGCAAATCTGAAAATATTTGGGTTTTGGATTTTCTTAATAAATTTGTAATGTTTACAACATGTAGATTCAGATGATTTTGGATAAAAATTACATTGGTGTAGTGTTTTAGGTCACTTTAATAGTTTTTTTTTTTAAAATTTCAAATTTTACATGATTGACACATTGTGAAGATCAAAAAGTCTTCCTTCAGTGTTTTGTTGAATATACAAGAATTGCAACATATCAGTGAATTTTGGTCAATATATTTGAAAATTGGGATTCAACTTAGCAAGCATTTAGATTCTCAGGTACATCTTTTAGTTATGAATTGTAAACATGAACTATAGTAAGATAAATAGGGATAAAGAGGGTCTAAAATAATTTAATTTCATACCCATTTCAGTGATTTAATTTCAGGCCTACCGAGGGCCTGAAATGAAATCATTTCAGGCCCTCGGTAGGCTTGAAATTATTTAAGTTTTGGCCAATGTTAGGTCTGAAAGTATTTCATTTCAGGTGTACCGGTTGCGTTCACCAGACGAGATGCTGCTTTGTTACTGCGTATAGTAAATCAAGGTGTTTCGCTCCTATTAATTCAACTAAAGTATCAGGTAATCTCTATCTTACATACTTCTCAAAAGAAAAATAACCTGAGGAGTTACTTAAATATTATGTCAAAAGTGTTGAATCAGAGGATGATATTGTATTAGTGTGTAAATTCTACATTTTGTATATATTTGATTGTATCTTATTTTCGTCTAGTACATATGAGGTCCCTCTAGATCTTGCTGATATAGTAAATGATTATGAGAATCTTGCTAGATTCAACTCGGTTGAAGCCATCTATCAATTTTTGTCTTTATAATTACCTAAGATTGGGGACTTATTTTCATCAACTCAGAGATACCACACTAGCATCACCCTCTATTACCTAAAGGGATTTGCTGGCCTTTTGGCAGGTATAATTTTGATGTTAAATTTTATAATATTTTATTGTCGTTTATGTATTTGTATGTAACACTTGGTATATGCATGGTTTGGGAGCATGCTCCAATTCAAAAATCATACAATGTTAAAGGATCCCGAATAAATAAGTGGAGGAATATTCCTTCGCATATTAGTAAGGTGAGGGCCCTTATCGACTGACTCTCACCTGATGAGGTAATTATTCTAAATTGTAACCTATGTTAGTTTGATATAGAGTTGTTAACATTTATGTACTTGTTAATTGACAGGTTATAATTGAAATAATTCCTAACCAAAATGAAAAAAATATTGTTTGAGAATCTTGATATCGGTGATGACATTCCATGCCCAATGGAGACATCACAAGGAGATGATACAGAAACTGTAAGGCAAAGTAGCAAGGAATGTGGTGACTACATTCTTAAAGATAACCGAATCAAGGCGCTATCAGTGTAGAATATGTGTTTGAAAGAAAGGGTTAAAGAATTACTTGCAATAATTGAAAATAAGGGCATAGAGGCTCAATCAAGCAATCCTATAGTCAATTCTTTTCTGAACCAGTAGCTTGTAAAACAAGGAGAAAAAGAGGACATGATCGAAGTCGGTATGATTACAAGGATACTCCAATTGACAGTCCATTATGGCACTAACTATTACCTAAGGGAAAGCGGAGCTAGAAACAAATATCAGATGTAGAAGGTAAAAATTCTGAACAAGAATCTATTTATATGGATAAGGACAAAAGAAAAATTAGTGGAGCTAATATGGATGAAAGAAACCATCACTGTAATGGAAGTCAAGTCAGAAAAAGACATAGAGAAGGAAACAAATAGGATCGCCGAACTCTACAAAATGAGGAAACAAGCCACTGCTATATGTGATTTACTTGCATGTAAAATAGGTAAATTAAGTTGATTTTGGTTATTAATTTTTTTTTAATATTTATGGACATAGTTTGTGAAGAAGCATTTTATGACTTCAAAGAAGAAAAACATGATGAAGATGTGACCTACTTGCTAAATAAATTGAAAAACCAAAAGTAAGCTAGGACACATAGTTTATTTAATATAACCTTTGCATTAATATATTATCTTATCGATTAATTTTGCAGGTTTACAACTCAATTAATTTGGGAGGATGCATCTTTTGGTTTGAATATGCATTCATTCTTATCCGTTCTGAATGGAGAGGTTTTTATAAAAGGTTAGGTAATTGATGCCTATTATAAAATTTTATTTAGGAGTTCAACCTTTTTCACAGTAAGGGATCTAAATGAATTTAGAATACATATTGTAGTAGAAATAATTTTATGATTTGGTTATTAATAATTTTGTCTGTGCATATTTTTAGTTATTAATAAAATCCTCAAAAAAGTTTGGCCTACAACAAGTAATAAAGACAGATATGATAGATGAAGAGATTAGATATATTTTAATACCTTTGTACAGTGATAATGCACACTTTCACTTGTTGTCGGTGGATATAAAATCAATGACTTTCAATCATTTGAATTCTCTTGTTAGTGGCCAAAAATATAAATATGAATTTGACTCACGGTGAGCAACCATTATTCATTTCTATGTTAATTATTTAATATAAAATCTCGTAGATGATGAATTTTAAATTTATGGTCTTACATACAGGTAAAAGATCTAAAACAATATACTCGTGAGCAATTTAGAGCTATTCATCCATATCTAGAAAGTCATCATCCCTTGGACTAATGGGGCTCCGTCAGAGTAAATTGTCTCCAACAAGAAGCAAGGCAAGTTAATGAGGATGAGTTTCAATTGAAAAATATTTTATAAAAAAATATGGAAATTAAAATTTCCAATGTTATTTACAGCGTGGACTGTGTCTTTTTTGTGATGCAATACATTCGATGTCTCTTATACGATGAGAAGATGAGCTTCAAACAAGGAGACATGACAAAAATGAAATTTGATATAACACTTTTATTTCTGAGGGATATGTTCTATAAAACATAGGATTAATTATCCATTATATTGTAAAAAACATCCTATGGTATTGTGAAAAAAATAATTGTGGATAGTTTTGTCACATCTATATAATTGTATATTAAGAAAAATAATTGTGTGTTGTTTATTCAATTCCAGTTGTTGCATTATTCCATGCCAACTGATACGGTATGAGAACTTCATTGATATTCATTAGAACTAAGTTTGGACACCACAAATACCATCTCCTAGCTCAACCCTAACTAGTGATATCGAGTATTGAGAAATCTAAATATCCTAGGTCTATCAGTGACAGAACAACCATACTCTTGGAAATACTGCTTGTACAGTGGGCTGGAGGGCTGTTTAAATCATGTTGGACTATCTCTCCAGTGTCAGGAAATCCATTGATAGACCTAGGATATTTGGATTTCTCAATACTCGATATCACTAGTTAGGGTTGAGCTAGGAGATGGTATTTGTGGTGTCCAAACTTAGTTCTAATGAATATCAATTAAGTTCTCATACCGTATCAGTTGACACAGAATAATACAGCAACTAGAGTTGAATAATCAACACATAATTATTTAATATGTATTTCTAATTTATACTATACTTTATTTTTCTTTATCTTATGTTTCTTATCTTTATATCTTATTATCTATCTTATTTTTTTCACATTTATATTTTATTTTAATATCTATTATTTTTATTTGTCGGTTAATTGGAGAAAACTCCCCAATCCCAAACTGGCCTTTGCATGCACTCCCCACTTGATAAATTCTTTACATTCACTCCTTGATGGATTGAGTATAAAAGAGTGAAAACTCAATATACATTTTAAAGATTTGAGTATAAATTGTTTGAGATTGAGTACTAATTTAAGAAATTTGAGTACAAAGTTTCGGTGACCCCTCATGTGAAAATCTTGATGTGGTGAGTATAAAAGAGTGAAAACTCAGTATACATTATAAAGATTTGAGTATAAATTGTTTAAGATTGAGTACTAATTTAAAAAATTTAAGTATAAAATTTCGGTGACCCTTCATGTGAAAATCTTGATGTGGAAGATGCAACCTCACATACTCAAATTTTTAAATTTTATACTCAAATTTTTTTAAATAATACTCAATATAAATTAATTCATACTTAAATTTTGATAATGTATACTGAAATTTTACTATATACTGAAACAATGTATACTCAAATGTTTTCAAATAATACTCAAATTTCTTAAATAGTACTCAATCTCAAACAATTTATACTCAAATCTTTACGATTTATATTGAATTTTTACTCTTTTATACTGATAAAAAAATAACACACAAAACTGTCTTGTCAATCCCATCAGGGAGTGCATGCAAAGAAATTTTCGATTGAGGAGTGCATGCAAAGTCCAATTTAATGTTGGGGAGTTTTCTCAAATTTTCCCTTTATTTGTTATATTTTAAATCTATATTTTTATATATATCTTAATTCTTATATCTATAATATGTAAATAAGATGATTTTAGGCCCACGTTGGGCTTGAAATCAAAGAATTTCAGGCTTAACGTGAGCCTAAAATCAAACTTATAATTTTTTAATTATCTCTTAATTATTTTTTTCTTATATCTTAATTATTTTTAGCATTTATAATTTATTTTTATTTTAATTATATATATTTCTTTTTTTTAATCTATAAAATGTATGTATTTATTTATATTTTAAATTTCTTTCTTTATAGTTGTGTTTTTTTATATCTTAATCTCAATTATAAATTTATGTGGTGTCCAAACTTATATTTGTATTTCTTTCTTTATATCTTAATTTTTTTATCATTATATCTTATTATCTATCTTAGTTTTATTTCACATTTATAATTTTATTTTAATAGTTTTTATTTTTATTTCTTATATCTAACCTCCATAACCTCTAATTATTTATTTATAATTTATATATTTTATATTTATATCTTCATGCTTTTCCCTTATCACCTTATATATTTGCTTAATCTTTATCTATATTTTTATATTATACATATTTATTTATAATTTAGAAAAAAAATTCAATTTTGGTTAGCAGAGGGTCTGAAATAAGATGATTTCAAACCTAACGTGCACTCATATTTTTTCTATTTTAAAAATATTTTTTATAATATTTAATCATGATTTATTAATTATTTATAGGATAATCTTTTATATAATTCTACAAGTTTTGAAAAAATATTTTTTTATTGAAATAGTCAGGTATGATCAATACAGGCTTACATTTGTTTAAACTTGAAATAAGTTCAAATGTATCGTAATATCGGACAACATTTAGAAAGCCCTAAATACACAATGCATAGGAAAATTCAATTATTTGCAGACCATCACCTCATAATATTTGAATTTGTTGCAATACGCATTTTGTAGGTCCATAAGTGGGTTTCGATGGAAACCCACTTATGGACCTAAGATATTTAGATTTCTGAATACTCGATATCACTTGTTAGGGTTGAGTTAAGAGATGATATTTTTAGTGTCTAAACTTAATTCTAATGAATATCAATGAAGTTCTCATACCGTATCAGTTGGCATAGAACAATGCAATATCAGTTGGAAGCAGTTGGCTTGTTTTTATCTCTCATCTATCTCTTTATTTTGTTTATCTTTATATTTTATAATCTATCATAATTATTTTTTCATTTATAATTTATTTTTATTTGAATTATATTTATTTTTTATATTTTTAATCTATAGGTTGTATGTATTTATTTATATTTTATATTTTATTCTTTATAGTTATTTTTCCTTTATATCGTAATTTTAATTATAGATTTCTGTGATATCCAAACTTATATTTTATATTTCTTTCTTTATATCTTAATTTTCTTATCTTTATATCTTATTATTTATCTTAGTTTTTTTTAGATTCATAGTTTTATTTTAATATCTTTTATTTTATTTCTTATATTTAACATCTATAGCATCTAATTTATAGTTTATATATTTTATATTTATATCTTCATATTTTTTTTCCTTATCTCTTTATATATTTGCTTAATCTTTGTCTATATTTTTATATTATGCATATTTATTTATAATTTGAAAAAAGAATTTTTCGATTTTGGTTAGCTGAGAGCCTGATATACTGATATTTCAAGCTCACATTAGGCATGAAATCCTCTGATTTCAGGCCCTGGACTCATATTTTTTTCTATTTTAAAGTTTTTTATAATATTTAATCATGATTTATTAATTATTTATAGGATAATCTTTTATATAATTCTACAAGTTCTGACAAAATATTTTTTATTGAAATACTTAGGTATGATCAACACATACTTATATTTGTTTAAACTTGAAACAAGTTTAAATATATCATATTATCAGACAACATCTGGGAAACCCCAAAATACACAATGCATAGCAAAATTTAATTCCTTGCAGACCATCACCTCATAATATTTGAATTTGTTACAATATGACTTTTATAGGTCCATCAGTGGGTTTCGATGGAAACCCACTAATGGATCTAGGATATTTAGATTTTTCAATACTTGATATCACTAGTTAGGGTTGAGCTAGGAGATAGTATTTGTGGCATCCAAACTTAGTTCTAATGAATATTAATGAAGTTCTCATACCGTATCAGTTGGCACAGAATAATGCACCAACTGGAGTTGAGAAATAGTACACAATTATTTTTCTTAACATACAATTATATAGATGTGACAAAACTACCTATAATTATTTTTTTTACAACACCATACAATGTTTTTTACAATACAATGGATAATTAATCCCATGTTTTATATTTTTATCTTTATTTAATCTCAAAATTTATATTAATCTTTTGACAAAAAATATTTATGTATTATGGACTGATCTATGATCATATTCGACTTACATTGAATTAAACAAGATGAAATGTATTATACTATTGGAATACCTCTGGAAGTGACAACATTGACTACAATTAATTTTTTTACAATACTATCGTTGTTCTAGATACAAAATATATAGATCTACTTCTCCTGCTTAAAAAATATATACTTCAAGCAGAATATTCCTGCATACATATACCAGTAACTCAAGAACCTGTAGCTGACGGCATTCTACAAGTCCTTCGATTATGATCAAGTTGTTTGCAGCGGCTGTATTTGAGTTTTACCTTCCTGTTGTGTTTCGACACAATCTGTGCCTTCTTTCGCCTATTGGGCTACACAAGGCTATAGGGACATAGAACTATAATGTTGTTTACGCCCTAGGACAAAACTCCTTGCTTCGACAAGGGTTAATATGATCTATGTAAATGACATTCTAATTTTGTGAATAAAAATAATACTTACAATATGGAAGTGTATCCATGTTTCGGTTAATGATGACGACAATAACATGTGAGTAAGGTAGTTCTGAATTATGAAACTTCCCATATTGATAATTTTTTTTGTTCAAATCAATAATGTATGAAGCCCCCCATATCTCTACTTCCATTTCTGATTGAGAGTACATGTGAACGTTATATGTTTTAGTTTTCTCTCTCCTTGAATCCATTTCTTTTGTAACATGAGATGTCAAAGCAATATATCATTTTGAGACTTTCTCTTTATGATTAAAGAACCATTGAGCTACCTTTCTTCTTGTATTATCAATTAATATGTTTATGGAAAGTTCACGTGTATTCTTGAACA
The DNA here is from genome assembly GCA_024364735.1 of Boesenbergia rotunda. NCBI lineage: Eukaryota > Viridiplantae > Streptophyta > Magnoliopsida > Zingiberales > Zingiberaceae > Boesenbergia > Boesenbergia rotunda. The sequence continues at coordinate 66,899 of JAGFNQ010002947.1, read as the reverse complement.
AAACATTTAAACTCTTCACACAATTAATGATTATCATTCTGTACATTCTCCCAGTAAAGTGTGCATTAGCCCGCCTTTTAGGGTCAATGTTCTGAAGCCACTTATGGGCATCTGGATATTTTTCAAATATTGACTACATTATGAGATCATATTGGACTATTGTATTTGCTCGTGCTGCTGCCCAAAACAAATCTAAAGTTGCTCTACTTCCAGTATCTGTTACTATATTACAAGATGTGGTGGCAACAAAAAGCATAATGGGCATTTGTGTACACTTTCCTAACTACTGATATAATGTCACGATGTCTATCTGATACTATGGTCATTGACTGTTCATCGACGGTAAAGAACCTCTTTGTATGTTCCAAAATCCACTCTCATGTAGACCCACATTCAACTTCAGCGATTCCAAAGGTAACTGAGAGAACATTGTCATTACCATCGATCGCTGTAGCGATCAACAATACACCCGGATATTTCTCTCTTAGATGTGCAACATCAATTCTGATAAGTTTACGCAAACACGACCTGAACACCTTTCGACAAGCACCAAAATCCCAAAAATACCGCTGGAACTCATTGTTACGATTCCTGTATAGTGCCACATAAGTTCAGGATCCCTAACTCTTAACTCACGTAGATATTATAGAAGATCTCTATATACCTCATCATAATCTCTAACGACCTTTTTCAACGTTTTCTCCCTGGCTATGTATGCTTTTCTGTATGATATGGTCACTTCAAACCTAGCTTTTATATTTGATATAATCATACTTGGTTTGTATTGTTCATTATGAAAAAATTGCTCTTTAACAAAAGACGCTACAAATGATGAAGAGTATGCATGATGATCAACACTTTCCCTAACAGTTCCATATTGGTGTCCCTTTGTATATTTTGTAACAGTAAACTCTACTCCCCCCCCCCCGGCAACTACTCTCCATGTACATGGTTGGTTGAAGCATGTCGGAAACGAGATGGCTATAGAGGGGGGGGTGAATATAGCCAGACACTCAAATCGCCCCCTCTTTTAAAACTTTCTTCCTGTGATCAGATTAGTAGTAGCGGAAACAAAATGCAACTAGAAGAATAAAACAGAGAAAGGAATCAAACCAACGCTAACACAGTGATATACAAGGTTCGGGGATAACTTGCTCCTACTCCTTGGCGTGCCCGTGAGGTGGGCGATCCCTTGATCGTCGGCAGATCAAGCCTCGGTGAACTCCGGATAGTAGCAGCCTCCTTCTCGGTAGAGAAACCTCTCCACAAGTGATCTCAAGAAGATATAAGTTAAGCACAGAGACACTCGAGAAGACAAGCTCACAAAGATGTAACAAGATTGCTCAAGCACAAAGCAACAGAGAGCACGAACACAGCCCAGCCAAACTTCCCAAGTTTCTGTCTTGTTCGCCGCGGCTCCTCTGCTTCCAGCTTTGTCACTTAAGCTCTGCTCACCATCACAAGCTTCATCAGCATCCACTGAGCCAGCCTGAACCCATTGACCTCCCTGAGCACTCAGTCCACTGAAGACCTCCTCTCCAGCTGAGCCTCCGTCAGTCGCCAGCTACGTTAGTTGCCCGTTGAAACCTGAGAATGAGAAACAGCCAAACCTGCTCAACGGAAAGCCTCCCATTGACTCTCCTTGAGTGTTTGAATCACCTGCTATCACCTGCACACTCCAACAGAGGCTTAGCAATGCATATCAAAACATATCAGCAGTGTATCAGAGAATTGGCAGTGAAAACAGATTTCTGACAGCATATTTGAATTAAAGTTCTGCTCCTGATCGGTCCCCAGACCAATCAGGGAGGAGCCTGATCGGTCACCAGACCGATCCAGTAGTTTCTGCACACTCCTGATTGGTCCCCAGACCAATCAGGGTCCTGCCTGATCGGTCACCAGACCAATCAGGGTCCTGCCTGATCGGTCACCAGACCAATCAGGCTCCAGCCTGATCGGTCACCATACCAATCAGGCTTGAGTGAACAGTGATTCTTTAATCAAATCCTAAGTCTCTGATCGGTCACCGGACCGTTCTGGACTTGATTAGCAAGGGAACTCAACTCACTGTTCACTCCCTGATCGGTCACCAGACCGATCAGGAGCTGTGCAGTGAATGAAACACACACTCCCTGATCGGTCACCAGACCGATCAGGAGCTGTGCAGTGAATGAAACACACACTCCCTGATCGGTCACCAGACCGATCAGACATCGCTGGATCGGTCACCAAACTGATCCACGAAGGAGCAGCGTGCCAACTCCCTGATCGGTCACCAGACCGATCCAGGAACGCAGACCTAGCCTTCCAAGCTAGGATTTCATTCACCTTAGCCCTCCAAGCTAAGGATTTTTCAATCTAACTCTCCAAGTTGGGAATTTGCACCTAACCCTCCAAGTTAGGACTTTTCACCTAGCCCTCCAAGCTAGGACTTTTCACCTAGCCCTCCAAGCTAGGACTTTTCACCCAACCCCTTCGAGTTAGACCCTCATCCAACCTAGCCCTCCAAGCTAGGCACCTGAACCTCCAAGCCAGGACTTTTCACCCAACCTTCCGAGTTAGGACTTTTCCACACCTGGCTTCACTCACCAAGACTCGGCTTCACTCACCGGGATTTCCAATACCTGGCTTCACTCACCAGGACCCGGCTTCACTCACCGGGATTTCCAACACCTGACTTCACTCACCAGGACCCGGCTTCACTCATCGGGATTTCTCACACCTAACCCTCCAGGTTAGGATTTCAATCAACCCGTGCCTAATCACTGATCAGGACTTAACCATAATTTGCTCAACCAAACTTAAATCATTGTCAAACACCAAAACAACAACCGGGCCAGACTGCATCAACAAAGCATACTACTTTAACTCTATTTTTTCGGGTGTCAACTGGATTATATATCATATGTTTAACCATGACATGTTTCACAAGTGCATTCTTGAATTTTTGTCTAGATGAAAAAAATCTGTCCCACAAAAAAATCAAGCTCATCTCCTTCCTTTGCCTCTCTAAATGACCCAGCTAGCAATCGAGAATTCAAAATATAAAGATCATCAGTTATTGGAAACTCCTCCTCTAAATCACTATACTGATTTAGGGAAAATCCATATTGCTCAATTTGCATATCATCAGCTTGGAATTCTAGTATGTTAGTGCTTGGATGACTATAGAGGGGGGGGTGAATGTAGTCAGACACAAAAATCTCGCTCTTTTAGGTTTTCTGCACTTAAGAGATTAACAGCAGCGGAAACAACACAAGTATAAAAGCAGAAACTCAAATGCAGAAATGAAAGACAAACCCAAGACGCTAACACGGATGATTTACAAGGTTCGGGGATAACTTGCCCCTACTCCTTGGCGTGCCCGTGAGGTGGGTGATCCCTTGATCGTCGGCAGATCAAGCCCTGGTGAACCCAGATATAACAGCGCCTCCTTCTCGGTGGAGAAACCTCTCCACAGATCTCACAGATGAATACAGGTTAAGCTCACGAGACACTAGAAGGAAAACGCTCACAAGAATGAAGCAGAAACACATAAGCACGAAGCAACAGAGAGCACACAAACAACCCAACCAAACTCCTCAAGTTTTCTGTCTGTTCCCTGCTCCCGCTCCTCTGCATCCAGCTTCATCTTAAGCTTCTGCTCCCATCACTAGGCTCTCCATCAGCATCCACTGAGCCACAGCCTGACCCCCTGACTCCCTGAGCACTCAGTTCACTGAAGACCTCTCCAGCTGAGCTTCCGTCAATCGCCAGTCGTGTGCCATAAGCCGTTGAGACCTGAAACCAGTAAACAGACAAACCTGCACCAAGGAAAGTCCCCAGTCGACTCTCCTCCATGGTTTGAATCCTCCCTGTATTACCTGCACACTCATCAGAAGCTTAGCAAAGCGTATCACAAAGAAATCAGCAGTGTATCAGAGAAAATGCAGAGAAAACAGACGCGATCAGAGCGTCTGACAGTGATTTCAAATTAAAGTTCAGCTACTGATCGGTCACCAGACCGATCAGAGAGAACCCTGATCGATCAGGCAAGCTCCTAATCGATCCAGTGGCTCGTGGATCTGTCACCGGACCGATCCACAGCATTGCTGGGATTCCTAGCCTTCGCAGGCCAAATCCCCCTGATCGGTCACCTGACCGATCAGGTTGTGCCCTGATCGGTCTGGTGACCGATCAAGTCACTCCCTGACCGATCAGGTGCCATCCTGATCGGTCGGGATGAGAAATCTCGCGACAATTTGATCGGCCAGATTGACCGATCAAAGTTCCTCACAGAAACTTTGTGAACTCATCCGACTTCTCCCTGATCGGTCACCAGACCGATCAGAGGCCAAACAGAAACCTTTCTGTTCTCTCCCTGGTCGTTCACCAGAACTATCAGAACCCAAACAGAAACCGAACCAAATTCTTCTGTTCTCTCCCTGGTTGGTCACCAGACCGATCAGACTTCCCTAGATCGGTCACCAGACCGATCCACAACAGGGAGTTCGTGCCAACTCCCTGATCGGTCACCAGACCGATCCAACTCCCACAAATTCGACCCTGAGTCCAGAGAACAGCCTCCCTAGCCTTCTCTGACTCGTGCTCAGTCCCTCGGACCAAGACTCCGTGCCCAGCTTCACTCACCGGGACTTCATTCAACCTAGCTTCACTCACTTGGACCTGGCTTCACTCACCAGGGTTTCGGTCACCTAGCTTCACTCGCTAGGACCCGGCTTCACTCACAGGGATTTCAGTCAACCTAGCTTCACTCACTAGGACCTGACTTCACTCACCAGGACCCGACTTCACTCACCGGGATTTTTGTCCAACCTGGCTTCACTCACCAGGACCCGGCTTCACTCACCGGGATTTCATTCACCTGACTGCACTCACCAGGACTCGGCTTCACTCACCGGGATTTCAGTCACCTGGCTTCACTTACCAAGATTTCCGTTGCCTGGCTTCACTCACCAGGACCCGACTTCACTCACCGGGATTTCATGCCCAGTCCCCGACCAGGACTTAATCCGAATTCACTCAACCAAACTTAAATCGATGTCAATACCAAAACAACAATCGGGCCAGACTGCATCAACATAGTACACTTGTACTGGGTTGTAATTCATCTGTATTTCGGATTTCATGATCTTCCTCCTCACTCCAGGTTAGCTCAAAGTATTCAACAAGTCTTGTAGAGGAATTCAGACACTCATCTTCTAGATTACTTGCTTCTTCGTTTAGATCAAATGTCAAATCTTTATAATTCTATTACCACTATATTCGGAAGATAATGGAATATTATTACTGGATATTTTTGTTCCATTCCGCTTGATAGCATTATCATCTAGCGTATTCCATATCTCTGAGATAATTTCGTCAACAATATTATCATCTCTGAAAAATAAATTATAATTAAATTTATTAATCTTTCAAATTCATAATCAAGTATTTCAGTAATTCAAAAAATAAACAAGTATCTATACAGATCCAATATCAGGTCCTCCTCGGGCTTGATATGGTATGATATTAGACCTGAGGTCGTATTCAAGCATGAATTTATCGTAAGGTTAAACAAATTCTGAGAACCCTATTTATGTAATGCATCACACCGTTAGAGTCTTTCTCCAAACTAAAAATTAGTAGGAATAGTTGATCATGTACAAAACTAGGTCTAATACCATATCAAAGCAGAACATGATCTAGCTGAAATAAACCCTATAAGAACCCAGAACTGCCCCCGCGGGCATGACGCGATTGGTAATGGCTCACTTGGGTGATCTCTCACTTACCAGGTTCGATTCCTCCTTGGCAGAGCGCGCAGTATGCTGACGGAAGAACTTGCCACAAGCTGCTGCGTGGTCGGGCCATCGGGTACCGATATCATCAGTGGTGAAGTCGCCATGTGTCTCCGTCCCGCGACTTACCCTCGTTGACCGGTGGGAACTCTCGTTGAAGGCTGTGGGGCAGGGCTGGTCAGCCAAGTGGATTAGTCAGGCGCAAGCCTGGATACCCCTTGTAAATCCAAAAAAAATATAAGAACCCAGAACTCTTATACTATTTCTTTTCACCGTGTACACAAATTTTAAATAGCCAAATTATACATACATTACTAAATCTTTTTCTTCCTTCTACCAAACACACTATTGCTTGAAGTTTCTCCTTCAACACCTATCTTCCTCAACGATTCTTTGAAATCGACTCTTTGAAGTCATCTCTAGAACACACTCCCGCTTTCAGCTCCCTTTTTTGCAATCACAGCAAAATACAGTAAATGGTTCATGATGAGTCGAGTTGTGCAAGGCAGAAAGAGATATATAGGGTAAGAAAAAGGAGAATACCTAGGTCATCCGAACCACACTCTCTTATTTTAAAATGAAAAGTATGAAAATAGTGGTTCGGATGCCTTGGAAAACTAACTGAGAAAGGAAGTTATTGGCGGGAGGGATATAAGAGAAAGAAAATAATTTTTGGTACGCCCTTTGATAAAAACTAAACCTCAGGATGCTTTTTCATAATTATAATTTTTTACGTGTGTTGTTTAGTAAAATGCCGAATTTTTAAACTCCTTTTACTAGAAGGATGGAAAGTCGAAAAAAATTGAAAGTATATAAAATGATAATTCTTTCTTTCCTTTATCTCCATTATTGTTTGTACTTCTTTTTTTAATCTGTTTATGTTCATTTCGTTTGTAGTAAAGAGTCTTGCACTTAGGCTGCTTGTTAAAAAAAATTTTATTAAACAAACTTCTTGATTTAAAAATATTTTTTATGAAAAAGAGATAAAAATATTTTTATTATTTGAATAATATTAAATTTTATTTTATTTTATATAAATGATGTATAAAAACAAAATATTTTTCAGTTTTAAAAATCTTATATACTCTCCTAAATCAATTAACTAGTTCATATTTATTATCTTAATCAAACTCATTCAACCTAATTAGACAGTGTCATGATTTGTAGAATCACGATTTGGATATTAGGATGGCAATCATGGCATGATCTTCACTCCTACATCAATATAATTTTATGTATTATTATTAGAGATTTTTTTATTGAATTTTAAATTGGACTATTTGTAGTACATTTTTTTTATATCATAGGCTCCAAATCTTAAAACATTAAATTTTATAGGCATTCATTTTGTGATATGCAAATATAAATATTATTAAATATTACTGTACTAGAATGTTAATTAAATTACTAGTTAATTTAAAATTGTAATAATATCATATGTGGTGTGTCGTCAGTTGCATTTGATATTCAAAATTATTAATTTATATGCAAAGGGTTTTTATATTATTAATCATGTATAACTATAATAATATTTAATTATAAAATTTTAAGAATTTTTGATAGAATAGTAAAACCTATTGTCAACTTAGGGGCCTTTTGCCACCGTAATAAATTTTATCTTGGTCTGAGCCTATTTTTTCTTGGTCTTTTCTACTCTAATAATAATAATAATAATAATAATAATAATAATAATAAGTGCTAAAGAATTTGGTGTGGTTCAGAGTTAATAAAATGCTTATGCCTTAAATTTTTATTAATGTTAAAAGGGTTAAGCATTTTAATGTTAATTTTATCTTTCTAATAAAGAGAACGAAAGTATTTTTTTTATTGTAAAAATATTAAATTTGTTTCACACTAATAAGTTTTAAGAGTATTTTAAAGAATATATATGTATATATATATATATATATTAAAAATATTAGTAAAAAAATGTAATTTTAAATTTATGTATTTTGGAAAATGGCTCTGACATCGAAGCAGTCGCTCATCGATCCTCCTGCTGTGAGTGGCGAGGGCAACGGAGCCTCTCGGGGCACCGCCGAAGGCAGGCGATGGCAGGCGATAGCAAGTGCGGCGAGATTGGCAATGAGGGAGCGACGGCGCAGAAACCGAATGTCGTCCTGAAAGCTGTAGACATGGACGACGAGATGCGCGGCCACGCGGTCGCCTGTGCCCGCGCTGTATGACGAAGAGAATCCTTTCTCCCTAATCTTTCCCTTCTTTCTTCTCCTTCTTTGTGTTAGAAAAACATATTTTTTTTATTCATGTTCCACTGGCTTTCGGCTGCTTCTTGAGATCATCGTTTTGTGGCTTTCGGTTGGAATCTAGGCGTTCCAGGAGCATGCACTGGAGAAGAACATCGCGGAGCACATCAAGAAAGAGTTCGATTCTAGATATGGACAGAGTTGGCACTGCATTGTGGGTCGTAACTTTGGTGCGTTCCTCGTTCTTGTTTCCTTCCATCTTCGTTCTTATTTCTTGCCGTCTTCACAAGTGCTATTTGGTCCGTCGCTGGGCAATGCAAAGTGTTCCTTTTTTTCGGGTGAGTTCTGCTTCGAATAGCTTTATGGATGGACTTTTTGTTTACTGAATCGAATGCGAAATCCCTAACGTAATGCTGAATGTCTTGATAACCGTTGAGTTGTATTGGAGTGAGATTAAAAAGAAACTTTCGTCTACCAAAAAATCTGAGATCATAGGGCAGGCTGTTCCTGAAGTCTTTTGCCTTCCATGGAAAATCCTGTTATTTTGTTTCCTGAATATTGACCAGAGTCAACCGTGTTCACACCACGTGTGATCTTGGATACCCTTGCATTATTGAATTGCATTTATAAATATTTCCAAGATGTCAACATGGAGCCAGCAATGGCAAAAGTTGCTGCCTAGCAAGGATCCAACATGAAGGTAGCTGAAGAGTATGTGTTCAGTTGTTTCAGATGAAGATCCATATTCTGTGCATGTACCATCACGACTATAACAAGTTTATGTAAAAACTCTTGTGTGGAGTTGGACTCCATGATGATTGAAACGATGGTTTTAACCTTGCCCGGGCTTTCACACTCCTCATATATTTCACCCAATGTATTTGATTTCGCTGGAAATTTAGAATGATGTGGTGTTAATAGATATACTAATTTGTTGTATAAGTCCCAGCCACATATATCCCTTACACGTGACTGAGATGTGGCAGCTCACCCTATTGGTTTTGATTAAGCCCATGGCCTTAGAAGCCATTGTTCTGGGGTAGTCTTAAGATCTTTATCCCGGTATGGTTGATCTGCTGTTGTCCTGTGAACTTCCCTTAGCAAAATAGCAAGTAAAGTATCTTTGATTCCCTTGTCTGACCATTTTGTTTCATGCCAAAAAATAGTGTTTCCCACTGGATTTTATGGGAGTCTATGAAATTCTAATTTGAAAGTGAAGCAATGAATGGTACAAACTTGCAAAGATGGAAGAACACATGCGCATTTAGAAAGGCATCTCCTTTTTGTTGTTCATTGGAAGTTGAACTTTCTCTTCATTTCGACTGTAATTTATCATTTGATTTTAGACAAGTTTCTTGATCTTTTACACATTCTTCCAATTATAGAGCTTCATAATGATGTTTTGTGTGATATTCTGTTGCACTGGGGTACATATATTATTTTTTTTATGTATGTGAAGATCAAGTGGCCAACATGTAATATTTGTTATGTTATGTGAATAAACTTCTACATTTCATACACATGATCAAATATAAACACCTAATTTAATAACACAACACAATAGTTAAACCTATCAAAAAGGAGAAATTGATGCCCCAACATGAAAACTTTATTCTTCCTCATATAGCCAATACATTGTGTCAATTAATGAATAAAGAAACAGTTTTCAGAGAAGATTGGGAAGGAACAAAGAGAAATAAAATTGCATCCATCAGCAATTTCACATGACAGAACTTGGGGTGAAGAGCAGCCCAAAGAGCAAATGATACCAATAAGAACACTTTTCTTCAACAAATTTTATCTATTCTTTAGTTTGCATTGTAGTGCTATTCAAACAATGATTTTGTATTTCAGATGTTCAAACAACTGTAAAATTGCAAGAAAGAACTTTGAGAGAAGGTAGATAAACTGAATTATAGAGGAATTAACTGTCATTACTCCAAGGCCACTGAAGTATATCACAGCACCAAGCATGAGAGATTAGACACAATATTTGAGCAACTGTAGCGAATCCCATCCTAACAGATTTATGTTCATAAATTTTCTAATTAGGACTTTGTAAAATAAGGTGAGAAAGTTTGATATTGTGATCCTGTGTTGGCACTCTGAGAGTTGGACATTTGTGAGCATAACTCCAGGATAACCTAATGAAATAACAGTTTGATGTTTGGATAGGTGAGAATGGGATAGGATAACCTGCTTGAACCACAATTTGCAGAAGTTGACTAGTTTATGGGTTCTCAAACCTGATAATTTCTAAGCTTCCTTCTTTGTTAACACAAGCCATTATCCCATTTGATCAGGTGGAAATTATCTGCTATCCTCAATGGAATTCCTAAGAAAGTCTCTGATAGGTTAATCTTGTTGGAGACTAAATAGGATTCAAATAGTGCATTAATGGGTATGTGACTATCAGTTATGATCATGTTATTCAAAATAACTCATCTCCCTAGTTGCAAGGAGACCAATCTTCTAATAATAACAACCACTCTGAACTTTACTGATCAGATCATTCCAATTCAAGCTGGAAATTTATTCTACTTTTGTGCTAGAACGCATATCATCTCTAGTTTTTGTATCTTCTCTATTGATAAGAAAATGTTACTTTTACTCTGTTTTTAATATGCTTGAGATGTCATATATATTCCTTACTTAGCTACGAGTTCCTTGTATATGTCATCCATATTTGAGTATCTCTGAAACTTTTTTTTTTGTGCTTCTGGTGCTGAATAAATTAACATAAACTGAGTTTCCAGAAGCAGAAGCATCAAATGTTTAAGAAAGCAATAGGTAAGAAAAATTCTGTATTTTAGAGAAAATTGTGACTAGGTCACTTATATTCCAGAATTGCATTGATGATACTATTGTCACGTCATCCAAGCAACCAAGACCTCTAGTTGATGTGACTTAAAATATATTATATTACGATGGGCAGCTTGGCTCGATGACTTTGCAATCAGTGAAGTAGAATCCCAGAAACTGGTTCAGTATTGTTTTTCCTGCTAATATGTTGCATTTGATCAAGCTTAGTTGGACAAAGTTGTTTTCTTTTATGGGTCATTAAGTTGGAAGTACTATCAATAGTAGGTGTCAGTTATGATAGTGTGTTTTCTTATCCAATTTTCCTTGAGGAAATCATGATATATCTAGCATATTGTTTCTTTTAGTTTGTAGTTTTTTTTTTTTTTTGCTTTTCAAATTTGTGGTTTTACAATCTTAATAATCTATAGTGAGAAAATAAATAACACTAGCATTGAAAATCTTTAGAAAACCATTGTATAGTTATTGCTTCTAGTATGAATATCAGAACCTTCAGAAAACCATGCACTTCATGGACCTTCACAAACTTTTCACACACTAGAGAATCTCACTATGTGATTTGAATCTCCTAGCTTTGTCTTTCACTTCTATAGTTTAGATTTTAGTTGCTCGACTCTTAATTGATTTCACATGCTACCTTATTGTGAAATTGGTAGGCCTTGATTTTAGATGTCTTTTTTAATCTCGTAATTGTGCTCGACTTTCTCAAGTGTGATTTGCTTGAGTCTTCTATTCATGTTCGGCAAAATTTGTGATTATCCCTCTAATTCATCTTGTGCTTGTCTAGGATCATTTGTGACACACGAGTCAAAGCATTTCATCTATCTCTACGTGGATTCCAAGGCAGTGTTACTGTTCAAATCAGGTTGAGAAGTTCTTGGCAGTTCGGCTGCCATTTCATGCATTCTACGTCACCTTAATTTGCTGCAGCTGAACTTATTGTTGTTTCGATCAAGTTTCATCACTTGCACCATCTGTGGTTTATGTGACTGACTAGAAAAATTGTGGAAATGGGATGAAATTGTGCTTGCGAAGTAGAATGGGATGAAATTCATTTTCTTAATAATTTCATTTGCTGTTTAGAACAATAATAATTATGCTTGGAAGGGTTCTGAATGGAATAATGATGAGATTAAAATAATAATTAGAATATGTGAAGTCTGACAGTTTTTATTTATCTCAAATTCAACGGGCATGTAAAGCGGGATAGAATAGAAATTAGAAGAAAAAATAAAACTTCTTTAGTTAATCGATCACGTCTTTAATTTTTTTTAAAAAATATTATGAATAAGTCAATCAGTTCAGATCTTTCTTTATTTAAAGATTTCAATCTACGAGTTGACTTTGCAGAAATTGTATTAAAAAGTTGATTCTTTACCCTTTTTTTCCCTTTTTCTTTTCTTTTTGGTATTTATTAACTTCAATTTCCAACAGGTTAAGAAGATCAACTTACAAACAGAGAACTTTCACTTGGACAAAAATTTACACTGCGTTTAAATTATTTTACCGTAAACACCTTCAATCAAATTATATAGTATTGATCATACTGCTTCATCAGACCCTGGAGCTTTCGGTTCGACCGTCGACCGGCAGATGGGGCAGGTGGAGTGCGACTGAAACCAAATGTCCACGCAGTCCACGTGGAACCGGTGGCCGCACCTCGGCAGCAGCCTGCCCTTGTCCCCGTCCCTGAACTCCAACAAGCACACCACGCACTCCAACTTCTCGCCCCCGGCCGCGGTACCGGCGTAGTCGAAGACCTGCAGCGCGGAGAGCGCCTCGGGGTGGAGGCTGGCCTCGATGCGCGTGGAGGCGGAGGGAGAGCTGGCAGCCGAAGACGACGGGGCAGTCGCCACGGTGACCGACTCGTTCGGCCGGTCCGACCGCCAGAAGAAGAGCCGCCAAAGGTAGTAGTAGACGAGGAGAATGAGGCCGACGTTGAGAACCGCGAAGAGAGGGTAGAGGAGGCGGCCGTGCCCGACGTGGCTGTACCAGCTGGGCGGCGATGTGGTCGGAACCGACCCGCTTGGGCCTGCTTGGCTCATGAGCTCTGATCAATGAAGAGAAATCAAGGTGCGAGGAGAAGAACAAGAAGTCAATTTGTGTATATCGCAATGCCAATCTTGATCTCCATTAATCAAGTGGACAATGATATATATATATATATATATAATATGATGGGGTTGTTCGAGTTTTATAATCTTAATTTCCGTATCTATACACCATTGACTTGGCGTTACAGGTTCCGGCCTAATTAGGGGCCGGTTCGCGGTGGCGGCAAGCGATGGAGAGTGATATTATAGATTAAAAAGGAAAGAAAAGAAAATATAATATTGGATGTTCTAATCATAGACATAATCACATAAACAATCCAGATGTTAGTGAGGCACGTTTTTCTTGATTACGAATGTCATAGACGTCACACATAAATAGATAGATAATTTTATTCCATTTCTCTTTTATTTTTATTTATATAAGTACATTGTTCTAGAAGTTGATAACTTAGACAATGGACTCCCGATGTTGTGATTGGTGGCTACATGGAAATTATCATTTGAGAAGGAGAATAGAATGTTAGAATGACGTCGGAAGATGTCCCGACAATACCGCTCGAACGCTTAAGTCAAAAGTCGATTGAGAAGTTGATCAATGGAAATAAAAGAGTTTAAGATTTTAGATCTCTTCTCAAGGGCTCCTCCCCCCTTTTATACCCCTTATCATGACTTTTCATTTTCCGTCTTTAATATTAATTGTATCCTCTTTATGACACTCATTATTGTCAATTATTGGAGATTAATGATATCTCCTTTATAACTCTCATTATTCCTATCCTTTATTTATTTACATTTTCAACTTTTCCTATTAATGTAACCTTTACATATCCCTACGGCGCCTTAAAAGCTTGATACCCTTTTAATTTTGATCGCGAGGGAATATCTCCGAGTACCTCAGAGGTCAAGTCCGACCGATCGGGATATGTTGGCTTCCCTACTCAAGCAGCCCTCACCATACCTCTAGCAAATGGGAGCCTGACTGAGTTATATAGGCCCTATCGAGTTGACCTGATTGATCTATCCTGAACAAACATTCAATAAGACCTTGAGGCTTACGAGCGGGTCAGCACTCACTATACCTCCCGCATATGGGATCTTGACTGAGTTATTTGGGCTCTGCTGAGCCATCCCAATCGGGCATTTAATAAGACCTTGATGCTCCCGAGCGAGTCCTACCTAGATTAATGAGCCTAGCTCCTCTACCCTCGGGTTTGTTCTCCTATATATGATAACGGGTTGTCACATGATAATCTCTCAGTTGTCACGTCGTCACGTGGTATCTCCGCAATATATCCCCAATCATACATCATTTAAGGAATTATCAAAACAAGTAGGAAGGTTAAAGATCATACATCATTTAAGGAATTATCAAAACAAGTAGGAAGGTTAAAGATATCTTTTTAAAAACGACAATTTACCAAAGGGCGTACGTAAGAATTGGAAATTACCATTTCGCGTATCATGGTTTGTAATTTACCAAAGGGCGCAGCATCTTAAGTGAACTTCCTATTATACCCCTCCCGCCACAAAATACCTTTGTCGATGATTTCGAGACATCCGAACCACTTTTGCTTAAAATAATAACTTATGGTTCGGATGGGCAGGCAGTGGAAATATTGTCCATTGTCTCTCAGCGCAACAATGTAAATGGTATTGTCGAAGGAGGAGGACATTGTGCGCGCTCTAGTTGTGCTTTAGTCGCGAGCTCATCCCTCGAATCCCTCCGCCCAACTAAAACCTAGGCAAGTATCGAATGTGTTAGTTAGTGTGTGATCCTGAGGCGACTTTAATTGTTAACGTTGAAGTCCAGACTGCTCGGCACTTTCAAAGTAGGATTTAGGGTTTCTTGAGGGTTGATTTTTATGATAATGGCAGGAAGAAGGTCTGTGGGTGGTTCATCGTCTTCTTCATTGGCATTAATCACCAAGGTATGTTAGCGATAGGCTTAGGTAAGAACAACATAATTTGTGAAAATGTTTATACTTATTTTTGCTGAATAAATTTGTAATGTATAAAAACTGTAGGGTTCAGATGAGTTTGGGAAGAAATTACATTGGTGCAGTGGTTTAGGCCACTTTAAACATTTTGTTGAAGCATTTGAAATTTTAAATGAGCGACACATTGCGAAGATCAAAGAGTCGCCCTTCAGTTTTTTCTTGGACATACAAGAATTGCAGCATATCCAGGGAATCTTGGTTAATATATTTGAAAGTTGGGATTCAACCTCGGAAGTTTTTAAATTCTCAGGTAATAGTTTTAATTATGAATTGTAAACAATATCTATAGTAAGATAAAACTTGGATATAGATGACCTTCATTAATTTATATTTGATCAATTTAAATGAGTGAATTTCAGGTGAAATTCACTTAAGGTTCTCGGTAGACCTGAAATAAAAGCATTTCAGGCCTACCGAGGGCCTGAAGTAATTTTACTTCAGGCCCTCGGTAGGCCTGAAGTGATTTTACTTCAGGCCCTCGGTAGGCCTGAAATGAATCATTTCAGGCCCACCGTGGGCCTGAAATGAATCATTTCAGGCCCACCGTGGGCCTGAAATGATTCATTTCAAGGCCAAAGTGAAGTGAAATAAGTTGAAGCCTATATTGTTGATGATAACTTAATATTTTAATTGTTTCAGGTGTAGCGGTTGCGTTCACCAGACGAGATGTTACTTTGTTACTGGGTATGGTGGACCGTGGAGTTTCGGTCCCAATTAATTCAACTAAAGCATCGGGTGACCTCTATCGTACTTACTTCTCAAAAGAAAAACAACCTACCAGAATAAGAATTGAGGACTTACTTAAACATTATTCTAAAAGTGTTGAATCAGAGGATGATGTGTTATTAGTTTGTAAATTATATATTTTATATATATTTGTTTGTGTTTTATTTTCGTCTAGTACATATAAGATCCCCCTAGGTCTTGTTGATATAGTAGATGATTATGACAATCTTGGTAGATTCAACTGGGTGGAAGCTCTCCATAAATTTTTGTCTCCACAATTACCTAAGATTGGGGAATTATTTTCATCAACTCAGGGAAACCAGAGGACCACCAACCTCCCTTACCTAAAGGGATTTGCTAGGCTTTTGGCTGTGAGTAGAATTTTCTTGAAAAAATTTATAATATTTTGCTGTCATTAATGTAATTGTCTGGAAAACTTTGTGTAGGGATGGTTTTTGGAGCATGTACCCATTCAAAAACCATACAATGTTGAAGGACCCCGAATAAATAAGTGGAGGAATATTTCTTCGCATATTAGTAGGGTGAGGGACCTTGTCAACCAAATCAGGTCCGAAGAGGTAATTATTCTAAACTGTGATCTATGTTAGTTTGATATAGAGGCAGTAAAATTTGTGTACTTGGTTATTGACAGGTGATCGTTGAAATAATTCCTAACCTACATGAAAACACATTGTTTGAGAACCTTGAGATTGGTGATGACATTCCACGGGCAATGGAGACATCAGAAGGACATGACACAGATGATGTAAGGTCATGTGGGGAATGCATTCTTAAAGACACCCTAATCAAGGAGCTAACAGAGGAGAATAAATGCTCGAATGAAAGAGTTAAGGAATTAATTTCAATTATTGAAAAAAGGGGGATGGAGGGTCAAGAAAGCTATCCTGTAGTTGTTCCTCTTTCTGAACCAGTATCTTGTAAAACAAGGAGAGGACGTGACCGAAATCGGTATGATTACAGAGATACTCCAATTAAAAGTCCAGTATGACACCAGCTATTACATAAGGGGAAGCGGAGAAAGTAAGAAATATCAAATGTTATGGACAAGGGAAAAAGGATACTTAGTGAGGAGGATATGGATGAAGAAAGAGAAACAATTACTGTAATGGAAGTCATGTCTGAAGAAGATATAGAGGAGGAAAAAAGAAGGACCTCTGAACTATACAAAATGAGGCAACAAGGCATTGATGTATGTGAGTTATTTTCATATAAATTACGTCAAATTTATTGAATTTGGTCATTAATTAGTTTGGACTAAATTTTATGGATGTAGTTTGTGAAGAAGCATTTTATGAAGTCGAAGAAGAAAAATCAAGATAAATAAGTGGCCTACCTGATAAATAAATTGGAGAACCTAAAGTAAGATATGAAACATAGTTTAGTTAATATATTTGAGCCTTTAATATATAATCTTATCAATTAACTTGGCAGGTTAGCTAACAAATTTATTTAGGAAGATGCACCCTTTGCTTTGAATTTGCATTCATTCTTACAAATCCTCAATGGAGAGGTTTTTACAAAAGGCGAGGTCATTGATGCCATCTGTAAAATTATATTTAGGGGAGCATCCACATGTGGTAGGACATTCAACAAGTCAATTTTTTGTTCAACCTTCTTCACAGTAAGTGATGTAAATTAGTATCAATTAATAGATTGTAGAAGACATAATATTATGATGTGGTTATTAATAATTTTGATTATGCAAATTTGTAGGCTTCAATAAGATCGTCAAGAAAGTTTTTCCTGCAACAAGTGATGAAGACTAATATGATAGAACAAGGGTTTAGATATATTTTAATACCTTTATACAGTGATAATACACACTTTCACTTGTTGGCGGTGGATACAGAAGCAATGACTTTCAATTATTTAAATTCTCTTGCTAGTGGCCGTAAATATAAGCATGATTTTGACTCAGCGGTGAGCAACCTACCTATATTCATATATATATTCTTCATTTGGTCAAAAATGTCATTGAAATTCATGATATATTTTACAGGCAAAAGAACTTAAACAATATACTCGCGAGGAACTTACGGTTATTCATCCATATCTACAAAGTTATCATCCCTTGGACAAATGGCACTCCGTCAGACAATAATGTCCCCAACAAGAACATAGGTAAGTAACTAAGGAAGAGTTTCAAAAATTTAAAATCATGAATGTATTTTATTACCCTACTTATTGAAATCAGAAATATTGTTTGTTATTTTCAGCGTGTACTGTGCCTTCTTTGTTATGCAATACGTCTGATGTCTCCTATACGATGAGAAGATGGATTTCAAACATGGAGATATGACGAAAATGAGATTTGATCTGATAGTAAATATTATGAGAGACATGTATTGTAAAATATGAGGATGTCAATCACTTGAAGTATGTTGTATGATGAAAATCTTTTGCTGGTGATTCAGCTCCATTTGTATAGAAATTGTGTAATTTGTATGAATATCATTTTTTGTCCAGAAAAATAAAACAATTGTGTGATGTTAATTCACATCGAGTTGCTGCAATGTAGGTTATCAACTGATACGGACAGAAAACATAACTCATAATGTTTGGGAATAAGTTTGCACACCAGAAATAACATATGTTTGGTTAACTCTAACTACTGATATCGAGTATGGGCATATCCAAGTATCGAAGCTCCACCAGTGGGTTTCTAAAATCTTCTTTACAACACTCTTATTGCAACGTAATTTGAAAATATGACTTAATAGTCTCGAAGGAATTGAAATTTGGTTTGCATTCTATATTTACTTAGTAAGATGGATTATGTGTACCATAAATTTAAAAAACTTGTTTCAAATTATAAAAACTGTAATAATGTTTTGATAAAATTTAATAATATAATAAAATTAGAGGGTTTGGAGTTAATCTTGTAGATAAATATAGAATATTATTCTATAAATCATTATTATATTTAATGCCCACGGTGGGCCTGAAATAAAATAATTTCAGGCTCACGGTGGGCCTGAAATAAAATGAATTCAGGCCCAAGGTGGGCCTGAAATCACCTCAATTCAGGCCCAGTGTGGGCCTGAATAGCTTCAATTCAGGCCCAACTTAGGCCTGAAATAAATTTATTTCAGGCCCAAGGAGGGCCTGAAATCACTTCAATTCCGGCCCAGTATGGGCATGAAATCACTCCTATAGAGCATGATGAGACAGCAAGATTAGAGATTTGAGCACCCAAAATCTCATCTCCTAGCTCAACCCTGTCTACAGATATAGGGTTTTCAGAAATCCAGATATGGTAGGTCCATCAGTGAGTTTTGATCAAAACTCACTGATATACCTAAACCGCTCCTATAGAGCATTATGAGACAGCAAGATTAGAGGTTTGGGCACCCAAAATCTCATCTCCTAACTCAACCATGTCTACTGATATAGGGTGTTCAGAAATCCAGATATGGTAGGTCTATCAGTGAGTTTTGATCAAAACTCACTGATCAAAACTCACTGATATACCTAAACCACTCCTATAGAGCATGATGTGACAGCAAAATTAGAGGTTTGGGCACCCAAAATCTCATCTCCTAGCTCAACCCTGTCTACTGATATAGGGTTTTCAGAAATCCAGATATGGTAGGTCTATCAGTGAGTTTTGCTCAAAACCCACTGATATACCTAAACCACTCCTATAGCATTGGTGATACAGCAAGATTAGAAGTTTGGGCACCCAAAATCTCATCTCCTAGCTCAACCCTGTCTACTGATATAGGGTTTTCAGAAATCCAGATACGGTAGGTCCATTAGTGAATTTTGATCAAAACTCACTGATATACCTAAATCACTCCTATAGAGCATGATGAGACAGCAAGATTAGAGGTTTGGGCACCCAAAATTTCATCTCCTAGCTCAACCCTGTCTACAGATATAGGGTTTTCAGAAATCCAGATATGGTAGGTCCAACAGTGTGTTTTGCTCAAAACCCACTGATATACATAAACTACTCCTATAACATTGGTGATACAGCAAGATTAGAAGTTTGGGCACCCAAAATCTCATCTCCTAGCTCAACCCTGTCTACTGATATAGGGTTTTCAGAAATCCAGATACGGTAGGTCCATTAGTGAATTTTGATCAAAACTCACTGATATACCTATACCACTCCTATAGAGCATGATGAGACAACAAGATTAGAGGTTTAGGCACCCAAAATCTCATCTCCTAGCTCAACCCTGTCTACTGATATAGGATTTTCAGAAATCCATATATAGTAGGTCCATCAGTGAGTTTTGATCAAAACTCACTGATATACCTAAACCACTCCTATAGAGCATGATGAGACAACAAGATTAGAGGTTTGGGCACCCAAAATCTCATCTCCTAGCTCAACCTTGTCTACTGATATAGAGTTTTCAGAATTCCAGATATGGTAGGTCTATCAGTGAGTTTTGCTCAAAACTCACTGATATACCAAAACCACTCCTATAGAGAATGATGAGACAACAAGATTAGAGGTTTGGGCACCCAAAATCTCATCTCGTAGCTCAACCATGTGTTTTGATATAGGGTTTTCAAAAATCCAGATATGGTAGGTCCATCAGTGAGTTTTGATCAAAACTCACTGATATACCTAAACTACTCCTATAGAGCATGATGAGACAGCAAGATTAGAGGTTTGGGCAACCAAAATCTCATCTCCTAGCTCAACCCTGTCTACTGATATAGGGTTTTCAGAAATCCAGATAGGTAGGTCCATCAGTGAGTTTTGATCAAAACTCACTGATATACCTAAACCACTCATATAGAGCATGATGAGACAGCAAGATTAGAGGTTTGGGCACCCAAAATCTCATCTCCTAGCTCAACCCTGTCTACTGATATTAGGTTTTTAGAATTCCAGATATGGTAGGTCCATCAGTGAGTTTTGCTGTCTACTGATAAAACATTTCAGGCCCACGCTGGGCCTGAAATAAAACATTTCAGGCTCACAGTTACGTTTTTTTAAAAAAATTTTTTATATATTAATATATTTATTAAATATATTAGTTAATATTAATCAAATTTAAAAAATCATTTACCTTACGTTTTTATTTGAAAAATATTTATATATTAATCAAAGTTTTAACGAATCAACTGAAATATTAAAAAATATTTATATATTAATCAAGTTTGAAAACTGAAATATTTTTTTAGTTTTTACCTTTCGTTTTTAGCGCCGATTCCATAATATATTATTTTAAAATAAAAGTCTGAACAAGCATGTGCACGGACGTCTCGAAATTTGTTACTGAGAGAGAGAAAGAGAAAGACAGTAGTTAAAAGAGGGGTATAAGAGGAAGTTTACATAAAGGCATGCGCCCTTTGGTAAAATAGAAACTATGATACGGAATTGGTAATTTTCAATTCTTAGGTACGCCCTTTGGTAAATTGCCCCAATTTAAAAGATAAACGTGAGAATTAAAAATAATTCTAACTGTTAATTAGATTAATAATTAATAGTTTTGACTATTGGAGGAGGGAGTATGGTTTTTTAATATTTTTTTAACGATTAAAATTATTTGATCGTGTTTTTAATAATGGCTACCATATAGTATTTATTATTTTTCAAATTTCTTCATTTTCACATTATATTTTCTATTCTTATCCAATGATGGAGTCCAAACTTAACTAGCCCGCAGTCTGCACTCTCATGTGCGTTAATAATGGTCTCCGACCATGCTCTCATCTTTCAATTTGCAAATCACAAGCAATTTTGACTTTAATTATCTAATTATAATGAAAGGAGATTCATAATCTCAATTTCAAAGGGACAAAGAAATCCAAATGAAAATCACGATATTTTATTTATACCTAAATAAATTTTGACGCTCAAAATATAAAGAAGTACTAATGACGATACTTTTAAAGTTGAGATTTTTTTTTTTGAAATCATAAAGAATATCTAGACAACTTAAATAAATATAAATTTATTTTTTAATTTTTAAAAATAATAATAATTTTGAATCAGAGCGAATTGTAAATTGAACTGTGAATTGACGATTCCGAACTATGGATCATAATTTTCTTAAGCGGTTGAGATTAATGATCAATCTATCATCGGTTCAACGATTTTAAATCGGTCATTGTTGGATTTATTGATTCAACTCACTTTTTCATTCGGATTTTTTATGCAACATAATGAAATCAAATTTAAATCAAATAAACTTTTGACCTTAAGAAATGGTTGGGAAAAATAAAGAAAACAAATTCAAAATTTTAATCAAACTAAAGTGCTTTAGAAAAATCAATTTACCCGGGAGATTAAGATCTAGTTAAAAATATTAAATTATCACTTAAACACGTGTAATTCTAACAACGATATATTTATAAGATTTATTTTTTAAAATGAGATGTATAATTATAAGATCAGGCTGTCTTCATAAAATTAGAAGTCTATTGAAGACTTTAGACTAATTTTTAAATAAAAAATATTAGGTAAGAAGAAAATATTAAAAAATTATATATATATATATATATATATATATATATATATATATATATATATAATTAATGAACTTTTCATATTTTGAACCCTAATTCAAAACCACTTCTAATCATTATATATTTAAAAAGATTAATTAAAATGTTTTTTTAAAGGAAAAAAGTCTCCAAATCCTTTCGTGGTAAAAAAAACAAAAAGTTAGCCCTCGGTGTCCCCGTCAATTAAGTCCTAAGAGTAATACAGAGGAGATAAATCATGATGATAAAGAAAAAAATAAAAGGTTGGGGGAGATATTTTTTACAATTAATACAAAAATTTATATTTTATTAGTCTCGTCGCTAAAATTTAAAACTTTCTCTTACTATTTCAGTTATGCAAAGCCTCCTAATCCTTTCGAACATGCGCTGTGAGATGTGAACGTGATGAGCAGTTACCGCCGTCGCTTCCTCCACTCGCTAACTCGCTTCAACTTTAGGTGAATACAGTTTCCATTTCTCATCGTCGATTTTGTCGCCTTTGGGCTCGCATCCTCCCGAGGCGGCTAAGGCCAGGGCATTCGTCGCGCCGTCTTATTCGCCCTTCCTCACCGTCCCTTCTTTTTCTCGGCGGCCTCACCACTGCCGAAGGATGCTTCTCCGCCATCTTCAGCTTCGGCGACTCCATCATCGCCACCGGCAACGCCGTCCGCCTCGGTGGAGCGGCGTCATCCTCGACTTCATCGATCGGTTTCGTGACCGTTAATCTGGTTTGGGCAATAGAAAGGACCGATGCGAGTGACCTTGATTCGATTGGTGCAGCGCAGGGATTTGGGATGCCGCTGGTTCGAGCGTACCTTGAGCCTTGAGGGAGGGGATTTTCGCAAGGGGGTTAATTTTGCGGTTGCGGGAGCCACCGCGCTCGACCTCGACTTTTTCAGGGCGAAGGGGATTGATGCTTCGTGGACTCGCCCCGGGCTGGAGATTCCCGAGCTGGAGCTCCCGGGCTATAGCTCTCGAGTTAGAAAGGAAGAGTTGCTGAGGCCTGCATAATGTAGTTTCCTTAAAATAGGTTTGTCCTTCTCCGACTGTGCTTCGAGCTTATGATGGACGTCGATTTCCCAAGATACAACATCGGAATCGTACACAACCAAGTACTGGTTGCTCGTGACGAATTGAGAAAGTACCCGATTGCTATCACGGGTAATCCACCAAGTCGGAACACACGGAAGATTTGGGGAATGAAGGCGGAAGATTTGGGGAATGAAGGCGGAAGATTTTTTTCCCCCTCTATTTCTTGCTTCTTTTGCTCTTAGTCATAGCCTCTTTATATAGGGCTTAGACCAATACAGTAATTAATGACCGAATTAACGTCATTTATTGTTAATATCGTCCAGATCTAAACATCTGGAGTCATTGCTCATTAACCCGTCCAGATCAAAACGTCTAGAGTCACTGCTTATTAATCCGTTCAGATCAAAATGTTTGGAGGGTACAAATTCTGTCTTAATCATCAATTAATTCATCTATTAGCAACAAGCAAAAAATTATTCAGGTGGCAAAATGATGATTTATTCGCTTGGGTAAATTTTATCCCGATCGATCTTGCATTCGACAAGCACAAGCACACGAGTTAACTTGGTTCACTGCAAATCTGGACATGAATCAGTGTACAAAATTATTGGTTTGGATTTACATCCCCGCGCACCTACGCGTGAGAGAGAGCATTTTCCTATCTATTTGTTCATACTTAATATGTTTATGAATCAATTTAAATCAACTAATATACCTCGAAACTATCAATGTGAAATTAAAATCTCATTCATAATAAAATTCTTTCCTTTCTATTTTTTTTTTCATTCACTTGTATCTAACAAATCATCCATCCATTGTTCGGAGCATGCCCAGTCACTGAACAAAGCGAAACTAATGACTTCTGGCGAATTTGGTCCAGGGACAGTTCATCCAATCCCAAATTCCCTGATGCGAGACTGGCATAAGCTCCTTTAGTTTCTAAACATCTTTGCGGCCTATTTTGGCCGCATTCCCCAAGTAGATTATGAAGATATCAAAACAAATGTTTGCTCATGCTGCATTGCCTAGTTGTTGGTCGCTCCATTGATATTAATTTCTGTTAATTGTGTAATATATCATATATTTTTGAAGATTTGATTGTATTTTGAGTGTTTGAGAACTCTATATTATCTTAATTTATTAAAGAAATTGATGGATATGTGGCAGTCTACTAACAAATTCCGTAATGCCACATCTGGTCAAGGCATTGACCAAGGAACTGCCAATTCTGTAAAGAAGGAGGCCGACATTGCCGTGGCCTCGAGGTGTTTCGTATGGTGCAGAATACAAATTGCTTCCTATTTTGGTTTCAATGGCTCTCCGGTGATGAAGTTCCTTCGTCCCTCCAATATATAATGCTTTGGCACAGTCGTTGTCCAGATCATCCTGCCATCGGGGTCTCGTTACCATCTCCAAATAAGTTCCCCCTTCCAGTATCGAATAATAATCTCTCTCGCTTGGAAGGGGACGAAGAATAAGTCTTGGTTGATAATCAATCATGGGGACGGGCATCGTTCTAGTTGCCTCTGCGGTCGTCCTCGTGGCAGTGGTTGCCACCGTCGGCGTCGTCACAGTCTCCAACAGCCGCGGCGACGATACGTCTGAGGGACAAGTGACGAGGCTGTCCCACTCGCAGAAGAACATCCAGCAATTCTGCCAGCCGACCGACTACCGGCAGACTTGTGAGGCCACGCTCTCCTCAGTCGCCGGTAACAACACGGAGCCCAAGGAGCTCGTCAACTTGGTCTTCAATGTCACCATCAACCACATCAAGGATGCCTTCGACCACTCGGCCACGCTCCATGAGGCCGCCAAGGACCCGCGCACCTCCCAGGCCCTCAAGAACTGCCGCGAGCTCCTCGACTACGCCGTCGACGACCTCCACAGCTCCGTCGACCGCCTCGATGACTTCTCGTTGGAGAAGCTCGACAAGTTCATCGACGACCTCAAGGTGTGGATTAGCGGCAGCATCACGTACCAGGAGACGTGCCTCGACGGGTTCGAGGAAGCCGACACTGACGCCGCGGCGTCCATGCGCAAGGCGCTCAACAGGTCCTCCGAGCTCAGCAGCAACGTTCTCGCCATCGTCACCAACTTCGGGGAAACACTCGACAAGCTCAACCTCGGCGGCTTGAGCCGCAAGCTCCTCGAAGTCGATAATGAGTTCCCATCGTGGGTCTCTGACGGCAAGCGAAGGCTCCTTCAGATGAGCCCCGCCGAGCTGAAGCCTGACATCACAGTGGCCCAGGACGGCTCCGGCGATGTCACGACCATCGGCGACGCCTTGCTACGCGCTCCCAAGAACAGCGCCAAGCACGTCGTTATCTACATCAAGGAAGGCGTGTACGATGAGCAGGTCCAGGTCAACCGGAGCCATACCAACATAATGATGGTCGGCGACGGGCAAACTAAGACCAAGATCACCGGCGGCCTCAACTTCATTGATGGCGTGGCCACCTTCAAAACTTCCACCGTCGGTAAGCTTAATTGTACATCATCTACTCAACCCAATCCCATCCAAGCCATGCTTAATTAATTATTTAATATGAATGCAGCTGTGGTCGGAAATGGATTCGTCGCCAAGGACTTATGGATCGAGAACTCAGCAGGGGCAGAGAAGCACCAGGCTGTGGCGCTCCGAGTACAGTCGGACAAGGCGGTGTTCTACAACGTCCGGCTCGACGGGTACCAGGACACGCTGTACGTGCACACCCACCGACAGTTCTACCGCGAATGCACCATCACCGGCACCATTGACTTCATCTTCGGCGACTCTGCCTCCATCTTCCAGAACTGCCTCATCTTGGCCCGGAAGCCTTTGGACAACCAGCAGAACATCGTGACAGCGCAAGGGCGCAAGGACCGGCGATCCACCGGCGCCATCATCCTCCACAACTGCACCATCAGTGCCGACCCCGAATACTACCCCGTACGCTTCCAGCTTCCCACCTTCCTGGGGCGCCCGTGGAAGGAATATTCCAGGACCTTCGTGATTCAATCGCAGTTGGACGACTTGATCAATCCCAAGGGGTGGCTGCCGTGGTTCGAAGACTTCGGCCTCAACACTTGCTTCTACACTGAGATCGACAACCGCGGCCCTGGCGCCGACAAGAGCCAGAGGGTCACGTGGAAGGGAGTGAAGAACCTTGACCTTACCCACGCCGAGAAGTTCACCGTCCAAGGATTCTTCCGAGGCAATGCCTGGCTGCCGCAGACCGGCGTGCCCTTCAACTCCGGTCTGCTCCCTCCCGCCTCAGGATCCACCGATTAATTGATGATGCCCCCGCTCAGAGATTTGTTAGTATCATCGACGACCTTCTCACAAGAAATTCCCTCGTCGATGAAGATCATCGCGTCACTGCACCGATGGGAAATGCTCCCCGTCAGTGAAATTTTACATTTTTGGCGAAACATTCTTATTTAATAAACATTTTTTTGTATACTAGATGATGTTAAATATTTCTTATATTTTAAAAAAAAACACTCGGATTTAAATTGTCACTTGTTTAATGTGATAAATTTATTAATTAACCCTTTTAGTTTAGCAAATTGGAATTTAGGAGAGGTATTTTTGTTAAAAAGGCTACTTTTTTTTTTGGACGAATCGATTGAATTGTTATATTTTATGGCAGTTTGCGGTTCGCCATCTCAACCACAGCCGCGTTGCTGCTGCGCTGGCAGAGCAAGAAAGGGACAAGGCGATCGAGATAGGGAGAGAGGAGCGGCCGGGGAGGAGGATGGAGAATGGACTCGAGGCCGAGCTTCCTTCGATTCCTTGTCGTCGATGAATTCTTCCCCCTCTCTTCTAGGGTTTAGCGAGATTTTCTCCGCTGGCGATTGCTTCGAGACCGAGCTCGAACCCTCGTCGATTGCGATCGGTAACGGAGTCGGCTCCCTTCTTGTCGATTGCGAGCGGTAGCGGAGTCGGCTCTTCTCCGTTTCGCACTGGCGGGAATCAAAGGCGCCGTCGCCTTCCTCCTCGTGTCGGCGCTTGCGCACCTCGCTGATATCTTCGATTTCAAGACTAGGAGTCGGCGTCGGCGGAAGGGTTGGGGAGGCGGAAGCCGCCGGGGTGGAGGAACCCTTCGGTGGGTAGTCCGCCTTTCCGGATTGTGCTCCGCCGCCATGGTGATGGTGCTGTTATCCCCCTCCTTCCAGTCCTCCCCTCCAGCCGAGGCCATTCGGTCCTCCCATTATCTACGGTTTCCTGGCGGCGGGTACAATCACCAGCTAGCCGCCGCCTCTAGCGAGACCAAAGGCTTCGCCTTCCTGCAAGCGCCCCGGTTTTACAATGCCGCCGACTGTGAACCCCCGTCTGCTAATGAAAGCTCCGTCTGCGATTCCTCACTTGTCCATGTCGCAATCACCCTCGACGAGGAGTACCTGCGGGGCTCGATTGCTGCGGTTCACTCTGTGCTGATGCACGCCCAGTGCCCAGAGAACGTCTTTTTCCATTTCTTGGTTTCGGAGCTGGGCATGGAGTCGGTGGTGCGCTCGGCCTTCCCAGGTCTCCGCTTCAAGGCGTATTACTTCGATCCAGACCGTGTCCGATGGCTGATTTCGACGTCGGTGCGGCAGGCCCTGAATCAGCCGCTCAATTACGCACGCAACTATCTGGCGGACATTCTCGAGCTGTGCGTGAGCCGGGTTATCTACCTAGACTCCGACATAGTTGTGATGGATGACATCGCCAAGCTGTGGCGGGAGGGGTTGGGATCGAGGGCCGTTGGCGCGCCGGAGTACTGCCACGCCAACTTCACCAAGTACTTCACCGACCGGTTCTGGTCCAACAGGCGCCTGGCAGCCACATTTGCGGGGCGCCGGCCTTGTTACTTCAACACTGGAGTGATGGTGCTTGACCTTGTCCGATGGCGGCGCGCGGGGTACACGCGGCGGATAGAACTGTGGATGGAGGTACAGAAGAGGGGCGCGGCGCCCGGCGGAGCAGGGCGAATCTATGAGTTGGGGTCTCTTCCGCCCTTCCTTCTTGTATTTGCAGGGCAAGTAGCCCCCATCGAGCACAGGTGGAACCAGCATGGACTCGGCGGGGACAACGTGAACGGCAGCTGTCGGGATCTCCACCCAGGGCCGGTGAGCCTCCTTCACTGGAGCGGCAAGGGCAAGCCTTGGGTGCGGCTCGACTCAAACCAGCCCTGCCCGCTCGACCACATCTGGGCGCCCTACGACCTCTACGGTTTTGCTGCCAAATGACCATTGCACAGCTTCTGGTACTAAACTCTCTCCCTTGCCCGCCCCTCTATTTTTTCACCGTAAATCCTCATCTTTCTCCATTAGTTTTTGTTTCTCTCTTCTACATCGTCTGATTCTTAGTCGCCCTGGGTCTAGTCATGTATAACTTGAAGCTCTTTTTTATTCATTTTTTTCCTTATTTCCTTATTCGTTTCTCTCCACCATTTTGGTGCGAGGCGATCTTTCATTTTGACTACTGCTTTGCTGAATAAAATAGAGACGGATAGTTCATTCTGTTGCATAATGGAGCTTCTAATGCTTACGATTTTGATGCCTAAAAGAAGCAATTTTATGATTCAGGTTCGGATGAACAATAGCTGATTAACATTGTATATTCATTTTTTGATTTTCCGAAGATTGAGGGGGGAAATCCTGGGAAGTGCTAGGCCCTTTTAATAGGATGTAGTGCGCTTGCAAAAGGCAGGCCATAGATCAGTCAATGGGAGAATCACATACTTTCTGTTTTTGTCAGGGCATTTATTTAGCCTTTTTCCCATGTCTTTTTTCCTTCTCCTGTGGGTTGTCGGTGGATTTGGGCGATGATGGTAGTAACTTTCCATACGATTTTCCATTTGCTTTTCGTTTAAGCAGTGCCAACCGCCATCTTTCCATCAATGCGTTCAAAGCAGAAAAGGACGGAGATTCTTCGAAGAAGAGTGGGAGAAGAATACCATACGCTTGGATTAACTTTCCCAAGCTCCCTCCCTTTATATCCTGCTTTGATTGGTTAGGGTTGGTTGGTTTATGTGGATCTTTATTCTCTCATCTCTGTATCTGAGGACAAGATTAGCATCTTTCTTTCTCGGAGATTGGAGCCTCGAGCTGGTCCGGGGAGAAGAAGTCCATAGATTCCCTCACTGTAGGAGATTTGATAGATGAGGTTGCAAGGCTGGCTGTGTCACTCTCGAAGCGGCAAAGCATCTCCTCCATCGACTGGTAGGCCCCCTCCTCTTCTTCTTAATGCCACGGAAGTCACCATCGTTGAGCAGTCTCTGGGAACCCAGAGCCTGTTTGATCACCATCTGAGAATACGATATGAGAATGTTCTTCGATATGCAAATTAAGGTGCCCTTGGTTTTAAGGGTCTTATCCGATAGACATACTTTTTTTTGGTTTCTTGGTACGATAAAAATGGTCTTAATTAATCATTTACTAGAATGCTTATTCACAAATCGTCCTCGATGTTAAATGACTTATTGTTATTATTATGGCATGCCAAACGATGGCAACATGGTTTGCTCGGCAAATAAGTCCTTTTAAGTATCAATCACTGTTCTTTGAAACATAACTTTAATATTTCTTTGACGGTCCCTTTTTTCTCCATCGGCTGTCTCTTTCCAGAGAGTTGGATCTGATCTCTCTCTTTCGAGATCTGATGTTATGAGAGATTAACACAAGTTAGGGCTTGAGCCGGTTATGAGAGATTAACACAAGTTAGAGCTTGAGCCGGCTCATCAGTATGGTTCCTCCAATGTTCATCCAATGTTCAAGTTAGTTATCGATCAAAAGAAAAAAAAGAACACTAAATAAGAAGATGAAGAAGAAAGCTGATGGAAAAAGAGTTGTCTTCGCCGGTAGAAGAAACGGAGAACCAACTTACCTATATCATACCTTCTCGGTGCTTATATAAATCCCCAAAGGGGACTCTTACGTCATTTGCCTTCACCTGCTTCGACCACTTCCCGTCCAAGTGAACGAAGGTGAGTTTGTTGGTTATCCATTGTCGTTCCTCCACTCGCAGGTTGCCACGTAAGAGAAGGAATCAGAGGAATTGCCTCTGACATCCACTTTGTATTTTTCAGTTGCCACTCGCCGCATGGTGAGGAGAAGGAATAAAGGGAATCGCCTCTGACATCCATTTCACATTCTCCAATTGCCGATCGCCACCTAGCGAGGAGAAAATCAAGGGAATCACCTTGGATATCATATTCGTATTCTTCATTCAATGATTGTCACGTATCAATAACCAGAAGTTTGTATCTCTTTAATTGTATTGCTCAGGCGATAGTTTGCAATGCTCGGTGGAAATTTTCTCTACGGATCAATGCGTAAGATCTCTGTTGCGTGACAAATCCCATATGACTTGAAAGAACTTAATTAGATTATCTGGAGGAACTTGCCTAGATTACTCGGAGGATCTTGACATATTGCTCGGAGGACCTTGACATCAGTTGTTTGAAGAGAAGCATTTCTGCTATTGAAGAACATATTCATATCTTGGGACAAATCCGGATACCATTAGATGTTTTGCCTTCAAATTAGGCTGAAGAACGAATCTGAATGAAGTCCAATACGTATACTTTTTCTTATGTTGTGTGTCAGGTTGGCTCATGCTATTGTTTGGCAAATGTCTTTGTGAGCCTGATGAGCACTCAACAGCTTTATCCTTGATTTTAAGATGTATTATTGTAATTCTGAGAGACCATGCAATACCTCTTCGTTTCTATAAAGCCACTTGTTAATGGGATGCTAAGAAGTGTTGACAGGGAATAGTAGCTCGAAGGTTGTCATAAAGAATAGTCCTGGCTTAATAATAATACTTTGTATATTGGTCAATATTAAGGCCCAAAGTCATTACTCATTAGCTATATGATTTTTAAGCCGTTATATTGATGTCCGGAGGTAGTAAGAGTAGTAATATCTGACGTATTAGCCGTTATTATGTTCCGGGTGTACTATTTACTAGACCTTTAAATTGTTATATTGATGTCTGGAGACCGTGAGAATAGTAATACCTGATGCATTGACTATTATTATGACCCTGAGGCACTGGTTACCTGGTACTTAAGTCATTATACTGATGTTTAGAGACTGTTAGAGTAGTAATACATAGCGCATTGGCAGTTATTATGATCCGGAAGAACTAGCTACCTAACTTTTAAGCTGTTACATTGATGCACAGAAGCTATCATAAGAGTAACCCGGAGGCTCTCACATAGAACAGCCCAAAAGTTGTCCTAGAAAGTAGTCCAGAAAGTGTCATAGTTGGCCTGGAAACTATTAGGAAATACTATAGCGTATAGTACTCTTATAGTGCCCTAGAGCTATAGTAAAAATATGACTCAAAGGTTATAGTTTTCTTGGAGCCTATATATAGTATGACAATGCACCAGTGATGTCACAGCGAAATAAGACCAATCAACCTTCGAGAATGCCAGACCAATAGAGCGCCAAAATGTCAGAGTGCCATAAATAACAGAAACCCAATCCTCTCCCAATCGGAAATAGGAATTCGATTCCTCGATCAAGAAGATAATGACAAGAAGTTCAAAGATGTATAAGCACCTGAAAAGTGATATGAAAAACTAGTCACACGATCAGATGTTTAATATTAGCAAATTAAATAATATTATAATATTTCAGAAGAAAGTAAAAGAGAAATCCTGATTATCTAGGGGAGCGACTAGTCCATTTGAGACCAAGAGTTTACTGTCAAAGAGATCATTAAATTTGCATTTAGGATATGCCAGATCCATATTAATAGCCACAAATACTGTAGGTAAAAATTTTGCTCCCCAACATCGGGGGCGCTGGGGGCGAGCGTAATCGCCTTTTGCATCAAACCCATAAACCCAGCCTCCGGGGTTATGGTACAGTGATAGAACGACTAG
Organism: Boesenbergia rotunda; assembly: GCA_024364735.1. Lineage (NCBI taxonomy): Eukaryota > Viridiplantae > Streptophyta > Magnoliopsida > Zingiberales > Zingiberaceae > Boesenbergia > Boesenbergia rotunda. The sequence continues at coordinate 34,954 of JAGFNQ010002947.1, read as the reverse complement.
TCGCTTTTCCAGGCATCCGCGGTTCGATCCCCAGCTACGGCGTATTTGCAAGAATTTTTCTTCCAAATGGGGCGTGAACCCTGGGACGCTAGGCTTCTAGACCGCCCACTGCGAGTGCTTTCCGATTTACCCTAGCGGCCGGTGAAAAACTTTCATGAGGCCGGACCGATCGCCCGAGGTTGGTTAAAAAAATCTCCTTAATTTTTTTTTCAAACCCATAAACCCAGGTATTGCTGCAATTTGCTTTCCTAGAATATTGCCATGTCAACCTTTTTCTTAACAAATCCAAAAATTTAGAAACCACAGGATTCAATATCCAATATTTGACAGTCACTTATCAAATAAAAGACCCTCATAATTTCTATCAAAAGACTAGTGGCATCATTCAGATATATTCACATCTATATTGAGCTAACATAAAAATTTTCACCTGATGGAGTTGAGCATCTCAGGATTAACGTGGTATGGAGAAGCTACGTGTCAGGGTCCACCAAGTCCGACTATCAAGATCTGACTCCTGAGACCATCTCGGGAGGATAGATGCCCGAGGTCAGGCCGGGCCGTAGACTCCCGAGATCACCTCGGGTGGGTAGACCCCCGAGGTCAGGCCGGACCGTAGACTCCCGAAATCATCTCGGGAGGGTAGGCCCCCGAGGTCAGGCCGGGTCGTAGACTCCGGAGACCACCTCGGGAAGACTGACTCCTGAGGTTAGGTCGGGCCATATACTCCCGAAGCCACCTTGGAAGAACAGACCCTTGAGACCACCTCGGGATGACAGACGCCCGAGATCATCCTGGGAGAAGATACCCCAAGACCATCTCAGGAGAGTAGAGCCCGAAGAGTAATACATCCGATAACCCAACTTCAAGTAGTCGTTCCTCTTTCTAGATCAGGAAAGTCGTCGGATAATTATTGTCCGCTACACGTGATAATTAAGGCCTTAATGATCGCAACGGCCGTTGCTTAAAAGTTATCATGTAACCGACGATTGGGGAACATGGAGGATAACGTGGAAACACGTGTGACCAAGCCCTGAGATATATAAAGTGTTTCGGCATCCAAGTAAAGAGGGTAAGCTTTCGGAATTCAACACAAATCTATTTCCTCGTCGTCCTCCTAAGATATTTGTGATTCCTGACTTGAGCGTCGGAGTGGGCTCCGCCGGAAAACCTTCCGGTGTGCTACCATTAATGCTCGTGTTGATCTCACAGGGCACGATCGTCTTCTCTCTGTCACCATCCTCGTGGGCTACACCTCGGTGACTCGCCGTCCGCGTCGACTCTTTTCCGAAACAAGTTTAGCGCCATCTATGGGAAATTACATCAAAACACCAAAAGGAGTACCGTGATGGCGGATCCAAAGGGACAACCCATCGTCTTGACGAGAGAAGAGTTGGATCGCCTCGTTGGCAACACCGTCAAGGGAGCGCTGGAATAACATCAAATTGAGAAGCCGCCTCACGACGAGTGGCTTTGGGGCAAGGCGAGATTCTAAGAATGTTTGTGTATACTAAGACAATAACACCCACACAGGGACTTATCTCACCTACTTTTGGTTCTCATGGTTGGTTCCGTTTTGTCCATGGACACTATCTTGGATTCATGAGTGTTTCATTGAAGCGACCTGTCTTCACACTCACATAGGTGACACTGCTATCTAGAGTAACTTACCATACTCCATCTTATAAAGGTATAGAAGTCATTAAAAGCATAAGCTTAACCTCACTACATACGGTAGGACAGCACATGTTCATCCTAGGATTGAGATACAAATAATATATCTCGTGTGATGTAATACAATTTCTATAACTTCGTTGTCTCATTGAACTAAGATCTTAGGATTTCCAGTCAACAAGGTTGGGTTACCGCTACAGTCGTTTCAGTTGTAGGTTTTTAATCTCATTCCTCTTGATAAGCAGTATACTTGATCTCAACTTAGCCTCTTCGTAAGAGGATCTGCCAAATTATCTTTGAACTTAACATATTCGATTGCAAATACTTCATTTGAGATCAACTGCCTAATGGTATTGTGTCTATGACGTATATGTTGTGACTTACCATTATACATACTACTTTGTGCCCTTCCAATTGCTGATTGACTATCACAATGTATAAGTATGGCGGGCACAGGTTTCGTCCATCTCAGAATATCTTCTAAGAAGTTCCGTAGCCATTCATGGCTTCCTCAGTTGCTTTGTCTAGTGCTATAAACTCGGATTCCATAGTTGACCGAGCAATGCATGTTTGCTTAGTGGACTTCTAAGATACCGCTCCCTCACCGATCGTGAATACATATCCACTAGTGGATTTAGAGTCTTTTGTATCTGATATCCAATTAACATCACAATATCCCTCTAAGACAGCGAGATATCTTCCGTAATGTAATCCGTAGTTCATAGTATATTTCAAATATCTAAGAACTCGTATCAGTGCTTTCTAATGGGTGTCGTTTAGATTACTCGTAAAATGACTCAGCTTATTGACCACACAGGTAATATCCGGGCATGTGCAGTTTGTGAGATACATCAAGTTGTCTATTATCCCAGAATATTCCAATTGCGATATGAGCTCACCATGATTTTTCACTAAGTGTTGACTTAGAACCATAAGTGTTTTCACTATAGAGAGTTCGTACGCATTGAACCTCTTCATTATCGACTCTACATAGTGGGATTATATCATAACTATCACATCAAATGTATTGAGAATTTTAATTCCTAATATAACATCTGCTTAACCCATATCTCTCATATCGAAATTGTTGGTCAGCATTCTCTTTGTACTCATGATTATCTCATGATTAATGTTAAATATCAGAGAATTAAGGGGTTACAATGCTTATAATTGAAATTTAAGGGTGTAATTAGAATTAAACAAACTTGAAGGGCCTTTTTACAAAATGCCAAAACTATTAAATAGCCCTAAATTCATTTTCTCTTCCGTTTTCCTCCCCTGGCGCCGAATCCGCCCCGTGCGCGAGCGGTTAGCTCATCGCAGTGCCGCCCTTGGCTTCTTCTTCTCCACCTCCTCCTCCTCCTCCTCCTCCTCCTTCTTCTTCTTCGTCTTCTTCAGCATGCATGAACGAGACGACGAGAGCCCGTTCCCCTGATCGCGCCGCTGCCATCGCGCGAGCCAGCTGACGTCGGTGACCCGTTCTCTGCATGACTCTTGCCGTGTGTCGGCGATTAGCGTCGCCTAGCTCCGGTGGCATCTCCTCTTCGCAAATCGCAAGCCCAGACCGATGTTGCCCTCTTCGTGCGAAGGAAACCACCGACGCCCTCATCCTCCCATCGTCGCAAACCCTAAGTGCGATCCTCTTCTTCCTCGCGCGTCACCACAGCTTCGACAGGAACTGAGGCCGGCTTATCTCAGGTGAGATTTGGATTTTAGAATTCATCGTATAGGATTTTCTATAATGGATTGATTTTGATTAGCAGGTAGATGAAATTGTGTTAACATCGAATGGTAAACTTTGTTTAGTTTCTGTACAGGAGATAAGAGATGTGGGAGGGTGGTTTTCTTTGATTAGTTGAGGTCATTAGTGGAGTTGTTAACTTATGATAGTTGATACAAGAGGAATGGAAAGAGCTTGGTTAAATTTTGTTCAATGACAGATTTGTAAAGAGCTTAATTATAACTTTGTTAGAAGAAGGTGGTTAGTTAATTTTTCTTACTTGATTTCTTCATCCTGCATGAGTAATCTAATATTATAATTAATATTCGATGTAGCTCTCACTCCTGGAAATATATGTGATACTGTATCCTTGCCATGAGCCACCATTATTCTTGGTGATTGAAATTTATGTTGGGTAGCTTCCAATGTTCCTTATGGATTGGGCTTGGACTAAACCTAAGTTAAGCTAACCTTGGTAATCCGGAGTAAGATGGAATTTGACATTTATTTTAGAATTAATTTAATGAAGGTGATAATTAGTGTTACTCTTTTATGGTTAGTAGCTAATTTAGCTATTTTAATTAATTTTATAAAATGACAAAATTATGTCCTTGGAACAGGGCCCTGATTTGATACGAGATCTTGGACGGGAGATTTAATTAGATACATTTTGCATAAATGACAGGTATTTCTCCATTATATTTTTGTAGATCATTGATCTTAAATGCATGGCTATTTGGTTTCTAAGTAGGTCTGCTTAATTTTATTCTTTGTTTTGTTGATATCCTTCGTTAATACTTTCTTTGCTTTATCTTCGAGCTAATCGTATTTTATATCTGTACAGTTTCCTCGTTGATTTTCTATTATGTAAAGTATCGCTTGTACGCGAGTACTTAAAAATGATCATTAAACATGTCTAGGGTTGGTTGGCATTGGAAATACCCTATCTAGTAGTTTAGTTGCATGTTTGATGATTTTGTTTTTTTTATTTATTGTATTGTTGCATCGTTGGTATTTTGGTTAATTGTGCATTTAGTATCATGCACAATATCTGCACAGTTGCATGCCGACGAGTAGTGACTTCCATATGGTTAAGCCGTCGTCAATCATTTAGTTGCTCTGCTCACTCAACCACTTATCGTGGTAGTTGCTAGAGTGCGAGCAGCTGTTCTGTTATGTCACACTCGACCATTCATGTGCAGTGGATGTTGGAGTTGTAGGTAAGTAGTTGACACCCTCATCGTTGTTTTCGAGGGATACTAGAGTTGTTAGTGACTTCCCCTTTTCCTGGGGTTTTTGGAGTAGTTGGCTCCCTAGTATCCTTTCCACTCAACCACATATACTAGTGGTATTCGTTGGAGTGCGTACAGTTATCACAGCCCTACCCACTCAGCCACACAGATGTGATATGTTGACGGCTTGAGTGGCGTCACGGGTGACACATGTCATTGTATCATATGTATTTATTGCATTATGCATTTTCTTGTGTTTGCTGCATTTATGTGAGCTATGATTGCTGCATTTGGTTGACATGCATGTATGTTTTGATATGATGTTATCACTCCATTTTATACATGTCTAGTTATTCTTCTGTTTCTTAGAGACTGTACACTGTTGTTTCTTTTGCTTGTTATATCTTTTATGATGTCATGCGTTTATCTACTCTTATATACGCAGAGTCCGCCCGGACTCACCGCCCCCACCATCTACTTTTGTTTCAGGTAATAGATAGGTGCATTACCTGGAGCCAGGAGAGGATCTAGTTGCCAGTCCCACCGTGTCGATCGTTTTGGAGTTTGTTTCAGTGCTTAGTTTATTTTTCCGCAGTTACTACATTTCTGCACTTCCGTTATTTCCGCATTTTCATTATTAGAGTGATGTTACCAGTTCAGGGGTCTTATATTTTATTGTTTAGCAATTTTTATTCGTTCGTTCATGCTTATATGGTCTTATTATTAATCTTCATTGATTGTGTTTTATTTATGGATATAGACTCTCTTTTATTTCGATATTAACTATGTGGGTGTGAGTTTATTTTATATTCGGCAATTTACCAAAGGGCGTATCCAACTATTCGTAATTACCGAAAGGAGTACCATGGTTTCTATTATACCAAAGGGCGCATCCCATATAATGAAGTTACTTTTATACCCCTCCCGCCAAAGAATGGCTTTATCAAACACATTTTCGAGACAACCGAACCACTTTATCAATAAAATATTAATTTGTGGTTCGGATGGGTAGCAGTCGAATTTTTCTCCATTCTCTCTCAGCGCAACAACGTAAATGGAAGGTTTGAAGGTGGAGGACATTGTGCGTGCCCTAGCTGTGATATAGTTGCGAGCTCATCCCCCGAATCCCTGCGGACAACCAAAACCTAGGCAATGCTCGAAAGCGTTTCTGTGTGATCCTGAGGTGGGTTTTAGTGTTAACGTTGAAGTCGAGACTGATCGGCATAATACACCAAGGGGTTAGGGTTTCTGCACGTTTGATATATTTGATAATGTCAGGAAAAAGGTCTGTGGGTGGTTCAGCGTCTTCTTCGTTGGCATTATCCACCAAGGTATGTTAGCGATATGCTTAGGTCAAACCAGCATAGTTTGTCAACATGTTTAAAATTATTTTGCTGAATAAATTTGTACTGTATATAAACTGTAGGATTCAGATGAGTTTGGACAAAAATTACGTTGGTGCAGTGTTTTAGGCCACTTTAAATAATTTTTTGAAGCATTTGAAATTTTAAATGATCGACACATTGCGAAGATCAAAGGATCGCCTTTTAGTTTTTTTCCTGGACATACAAGAATTGCAGCATATCCGTGGAATTTTGGTTAATATATTTGAAAGTTGGGATTCAACCTCGCAAGTTTTTAAATTCTCAGGTAATAGTTTTAGTTATGAATTATAGACAATATCTATAGTATCTATAGTAAGATAAGATAGTAATATAGATGATCTGAAATGATTAGTTTTTGATAAAGTTTAATCATTTCATTTCAGGGCTACTGAGGGCCTGAAGTGAAATTGACTTCAGGCCCTCGGTAGGCCTGAAATAAAATCATTTCAGGCCTACCGAGGGCCTGAAGTTAATTTAGTTCAGGCCCTCGGTAGGCCTGAAATGAATACATTTCAGGCCCACCTCGGGCTTGAAATGTATTCATTTCAGGCCCACCTCGGGCCTGAAATGAATTCATTTCAGGCCCACCTCGGGCCTGAATTGAATTCATTTCAGGCCCAACGTGGAATAATTTCAAGTCTATATTCTTGATGATAACTAAATATTGTAATTGTTTCAGGTGTACCGATTGCGTTCTCCAGACGAGATGTTGCTTTGATACTGGGTATAGTGGACCGTGGTGTTTCGGTCCCTATTAATTCAACTAAAGCATCGGGTGACCTCTATCGTACTTACTTCTCAAAAGAAAAACAACCTACAAAAACAAGACTTGAGGAGTTACTTAAATATTTTTCTAAAAGTGTTGAATCAGAGGATGATGTGTTATTAGTGTGTAAATTTTATATTTTGTATATATTTGTTTGTGTTTTATTTTCGTCTAGTACATATAAGGTTCCTCTAGGTCTTGTAGATATAGTAGATGATTATGACAATCTAGGTAGATTCAACTGGGTAGAAGCTATCCATCAATTTTTGTCTCCATAATTACCTAAGATTGGGGACTTATTTTCATCAACTCAGGGAAACCAGAGCACCACCAACCTCCCTTACCTAAAGGGATTTGCAGGGCTTTTGGCAGTGAGTAGAATTATCTTGTTAAATTTTAAAATATTTTGATGTCATTAATGTATTTGGCTGGAAAACTTTGTGTAGGCATGGTTTTTGGAGCATGTACCAATTCAAAAACCATTCAATGTTGAAGGACCCCGAATAAATAAGTGGAGGAATATTCCTTCGCATATTAGTAGGGTGAGGGGCCTTGTCGACCGACTCTCGTCCGAAGAGGTAATTATTCTTAAATGTGATCTATCTGAGTTAGATATAAAGGTAGTAACATTTGTGTACTTCGTAATTGACAGGTTATTGTTGAATTAATCCCTAACCTACATGAAAACACATTATTTGAGAACCTTGATATCGGTGATGACATACCACGGCCAATGGAGACATCAGAAGGAGATGTTAGACTATGTGGTGAATGCATTCTTAAGGACAACCGAATCAAGGAGCTAACAGAGGAGAATATATGTTTGAATGAAAGGGTTAAGGAATTACTTTCAATTATTGAAAAAAAAGGCATGGAGGGTCAAGAAAGCTATCCTGTAGTCGATCCTCTTTCTGATCCAGTATCTTGTACACCTAGGAGAGGACGTGACCGAACTCGGTATGATTACAGGGATACTACAACTGACAGTCCAGTATGGCACCAGCTTTTACCTAAGGGGAAGCGGGACAGGAAACAAATATCAAATGTCATGGACAAGGGAAAAAGGAAACTTAGTGAGGAGGATATGGATGAAACAAGAGAAAACATTAATGTAATGGAAGTCATGTCTGAAGAAGACATAGAGGAGGAAACAAGAAGAACCTCCGAACTATACAAAATGAGGCAACAAGGCATTGATGTAAGTGTGTTAATTTCATTTAAAATACGTCAATTGTATTGAATTTGGTCAATAATTAGTTTGGTCTAAATAAATTTTATCGATGTAGTTTGTGAAGAAACATTTTATGAATACAAAGAAGAAAAATCAAGATAAAGAAGTGACCTACCTGATAAATAGATTGGAGAATCTAAAGTAAGTTACAAAATATTATAGTTTAGTTTAGTTAATATATCTTCTTATGTAATATATAATCTTATCAATTTACATGGCAGGTTGGCAAATGAATTTATCTGGGAGGATGCACCCTTTGCTTTGAATTTGCATTCATTCTTACAAATCCTCAATGGAGAGGTTTTTACAAAAGGCGAGGTCATTGATGCCTTTTGTAAAATTTTATTTAGGGGAGCATCCGCATGTGGTAGGTCATACAACAAGTCAATATATTGTTCAACCTTCTTCACAGTAAGTGATGTATATTAATTAAACAGATATATTGTAGAAGACCTAATATTATGATATGGATATTATTAATTTTGTGAATGCATATTTGTAGGCATCAATCAGATCGTCAAGAAAGATTTCCCTGCAACAAGTGATGAAGACTGATATGCTAGAACAAGGGTTTAGATTTATTTTAATCCCTTTGTGCAGTGATAATACATACTTTCACTTGTTGGCGGTGGATACAGAATCCATGACTTTCAATCATTTTAATTCTCTTGCTAGTGGCCGTAAATATAAGCATGAATTTGACACAGTGGTGAGCTACCTTCCTTTATTCTTATATATGGTCATCATTTTGTCTAAAATGTCATTGATGGTGATTAATAAATTCATGATATGTTTGACAGGTAAAAGAACTTAAACAATATACTCGCGAGGAACTTACGGCTATTCATCCGTATCTACAAAGTCATCATCCCTTGGACAAATGACCCTCCGTCAGACAAAAATGTCCCCAACAAGAACATAGGTAACTAAATAAGGAAGAGGTTAAAAAGTTTTAAAAATAAGAAAGTATTTTATAAACCGACTTAATTAGAATTCTAAAAAAGTGTTTGTTAATTTCAGCGTGGACTGTGCCTTCTTTGTCATGCAATATGTTCGATGCCTCCTATACGATGAGAAGATGAATTTCAAACAAGGAGACATGAGTAAAATCAGATTTGAGCTGACAGTTAATATTATGAGGGACATGTTTTGTAAAACTTGAGATAATGTGAATGTTGTATCGGTGAAGTAAAAATCCATTGCTGTCGATTGACCTCCATTTGTATGGAAAAATCTCATTATGTGGATGTTGTTATGATTATGTAGATGTTGTTATTCTATATAATATATTGTCAACAAAAACAAAACAATTGGGTGATGTTTATTCAAATCCAGTTGCTGCACTGTTGTGTGTCAAGTGATACGGTCAGATATAATAACTGATAATGCACTGTTGTGTGCCAGTTGCTGCCCTGTTGTGTGTCAAATGATCTATTCTGTCACATCTTGTAGGTAAATATAAAATATTCTGTCACATCTTGAATTTATATGCTAACAACACTGACTCATAATGTTTGTTTCAGGTTGGATTGTGCTTTCTTCATCATGTGGTTTGCTGAAAGTATGGTCTTTCAACGATCTACCAATTTTAGCCAAAAACAAATGAAACCTTATCATTTTCAGGTGGGATACAAAATAATGAGAGACAAGTTCTGGAAGCAAAATCTGTAATTTTTTTTTAGTTGTTACAATCCATATATGTAAGTGTAATGACAAAAATTGTATATTTATAGTTATAATATATGTAATTGATAATGAAATCAATGGAGCATTTCTTTCGATCCTTATTTTTTTGTAATCTCTAATCTTTAATCTGTAATTGTTGTCGATAATATCAGTAATTTTTTAGGGACCTATTTTGATTTCAGGCCCACGGTGGGCCTGAAATGACATTATTTCAGGCCCAGAGTGGGCCTGAAATGATTTATTTCAGGCCCACACTGGGCTTGAAATGCTAGTATTTCAGGCCCAAGATGAGCCTGAAATGATTTTATTTCAGGCCCTATCTGGGACTGAAATGACATTATTTCAGGCCCAGCTTGGGCCTGAAATGACATTATTTCAGGCCCAGCTTGGGCCTGAAATGATTTATTTCAGGCCCAACGTGGGCCTGAAATGATTTATTTCAGGCCCACACTGGGCCTGAAATGCTATCATTTCAGGCCCAAGGTGGGCCTGAAACATATTGTTTCAGGCCCACGCCTCTGGTTGCAAAAAAATTATTTACAGTATGATTAAATATTTATACGTCAATCTTTTAAATAAATGAACATGTTGTGCCCACATTTTTAAAAGATAAACAAGAAGGAGAGTACCTAAATACACATTGCATACCACAATTGAATTCCATTCACATCAAGTACTCATATTATCAGAATTTGGCACATCAGGAGGTTTGTATGATGGACCTAGCATATTAGGATTTTTTAAACCTCATTTTCAGTAGTCAGACTTTACCTAATTATTGGTATTTTAGCTAGGATATGCTATTTTTCGTCTCCAAAGATAGTCCTAATTATTATCTAAAACTGTGTTGATACAGTATCAGTTGGCACACAACAATGATTCAACAAAGCAAAAATCAGAGGGGGTTAAACAACAGATATTCAGAAAACATAGGACTTCAGGACTTCAAGTTCCTGAAATAACATTATTTTGGATTTACAAATGATACGACTTCAATTCTGATATATTCTGCTTATAACACAAGGTAAAATGTATCATAATATTGAAATACTTCTATAAGTCACAACATTAACAACTAGTTTTTTTAAAGAATACTATACATTCAGTTATCCTCCTTACAAAATAAACACTTCCATCAGAAAATTTCTGCAATACATAAACCAATTAACTCAAGACCTTGGGGCTGGTGGCATTCTACATGTCCTTTTATTATGGCCAAGTTGTTTGCACCGGCTGCATTTAAGTTTCACCTTGCCATTGTGTCTTGACTCAATCCGTGTCTTCTTTCGTCTACTAGGCTGCACAAGGCTACGGGGACATCGAACTGTAATGTTGTTTACTCCACTAGGCCAAAACTGCTTGCTTCTACAAGGGTAAATACGATCCATGTAAACCCACTTCCAAGTTTCAGAATAAAAATAATGCTCACAATATCGGAGTGTATCGATGTTCCTGTGAATTATTACAGCTATAGCATGTGAGCAAGGGAGTCCTGAAATTTGAAACTCCCCACAATGACAAAATTTTTTTTCCAAATCAACAATGTATGAAGTGCCCCATGTTTCTACCTCCATTTCTGATTGAGAGTAAGGGTGAACCTTATAAGCTCTAGCTTTCTCTCTCCTTGATTCCATTTCTTTTGTAGCATGAGGTGTCAAAGCAACATGCCATTTGGAGACTTCCTCTCTACGGTTATAAAACCATTGAGCTACCTTTCTTCTTGTATTATCAATTAACCTATTTATGGGAAGCTCACGTGTAGACTTAAACAAAGCATTCAAGCTCTCCACACAATTCGTGGTAAGCATTCTGTACCTTCTTCCAGTAAAGTGTGCATTTTCCTACCTTTTAGGGTCAATGTTCTGAAGCCACTTATGAGCATCTGGATGTTTTTCAAGCATTGTCTGTATTATCATATCATATTGGAGTGTTGTGTTGGCTCGTGCTGCTGCCCAAAACAAACCTACACCAGCTCTACTTCCAGTATCAGTTACCATATTACAAGACATGTGGTGACAACAAAAAGCATGATGCACGTTTGTGAATACTTTTCTGACTGCTGATATAATGCCCCGATGTCTATCTGATACTATGGTGAGTGAGTGATCATCAACAGCAAAGAACCTCTTTGTATGCTCCAAAAACCACTCCCAAGCAGACCCACATTCTACTTCAGCTATTGCAAAGGCAACTTGGAGAACATTGTCATTACCATCAATCGCCGTAGCAATCAACAATACTCCTAGATACTTTTCTCTTAGGTGTGTCGCATCAATTCCGATAAGTCTACGCAAATAAGACCTGAACACCCTTCGACAAGCACCAAAAGCCCAAAAACACCTCTGGAACTGATTGTCACCATTCGTGCATAGTGCCACATAAGTTTCAGGATCTCTAGCTCTTAACTCACGCAGATATTGTGGGAGATCTTTGTATGCCTCATCATAATCTCCAACAACCTTTTTCAATGCTTTCTCCCTAGCTATGTATGCTTTTCTGTATGATATCGTCACTCCAAATCTAGCTTTAATATCTGAAATAATCATACTTGGTTTGTATTGTTCATTATGAAGAAATTGCTCTTCAACAAAAGAAGCAACAAATGATAAAGAGCATGCATGATGATCAGCACTTTCCCTAACACTTCGACATTGGTGTTCCTTTATATATTTTGTAACAGTGAACTATACTTCCCCCCTTCCTACTACTCTCCATGTACATGGTTGGTTAAAACACACTGCTTTAACTCTGTTTTTCCGGGTGTCAACTGGGTTATATCTCATATGCTTAACCATCGCATGTTTAACAAGTGCATTCTTGAATTCTTCTCTAGATGGAAATATCTGCCCCACAAAAAATTCATGCTCATCTCTTGCCTCTAGCTCTCGAATTGGCCCAGAAAGCAATCGAGAATTCAAAATATATGGATCTTCAGCTAATGGAAACTCCTCCTCTAAGTCACTGTATTGATCTGGGGGGAATTCATATTGCTCAATCTGCATATTATCAGCTTAGAATTCTAGTACACTTGTACTGGGTACAAATTCTTCTGCATTCCGGATTTTAATTTCTTCCTCCCCACTCTAGGTTGGCTGAAAGATTTCAACTACTCTTGTAGAAGAATTCAAACCCTCATCTTCTATATTATTTGCTTCTTCATTTTGATCAATTGTCAAATTCCTTGTAATGCTATTATCACCATACTGGGAAGATAATGGAATATTATTACTAGCTATTTCTAATCCTTTCCCCGTGACCACATTATCATCAAGAGTATTCCATATCTCAGAGAGAATTTCGTCAACAACATTATCATCCCTGAAAAAAAATTACAATTAACTTTATCAAACTTTGAAATTGATAATAAAGGCCCTAGGAGCCTCTGAGGGCCTGAAATCATTTGATTTCAGGCCCAGGGATTTGATTTCAGGCCCTACCAAGGCCTGAAATCATTTTATTTCAGGCCCAGGTCGGGCCTGAAATCAAATTATTTCAGGCCTAGGCAGGGCCTGAAATCATTTGATTTCAGGCCCACTCCGGGCCTGAATCATTACATTTCAGGCCCAGGGCGGGCCTGAAATCATTTGATTTCAGCCCCTCCCTGGCCCTGAAATAAAAGAAATTCAGGCCAGGCCCTGGGAGGGCCTGAATTCCTTTTATTTCAGTCCCTCCGAGGGCCTGAAACAAATTATTTCCGAGGGCCTGAAACAAAATTTTTTAGCCTCTCCTATTGCCTGAAATCTAATGAGATCATGCACTCCCAGGGCCTGATATCATGTAATGCATATCACCCTGAGCCTCCTCCAAACATAAAAATAGTAGAAAGAGTTTATCTTGATTAAAACTATATCTGATACCATATCAAAGATGACAATCATACGTACATTCCTATTTCTCTTAGTTACCAATCTGTTATTTCCTTTTTCTCCTACGACAACCTATTTTCCTCAGGTGCTTTGGTGATGAATCGAGTTGTGCAAGGAAGCAATATATACGTACCTTCGTGATCATTCGACTTGTGCAAAGTAGTAATATATATATTGGCTGAGAAAAATTTGACTGCTACCCATCCGAACCACAAATTAATATTTTATTAGTAAAGTGGTCCGGTGTCTCGAAAATGTATTTGATAAAGCCATTCATTGGCGGGAGGGGTATAAAAGTAACTTCACTATATGGGATGCGCCCTTTGGTATAATAGAAACCATGGTACTCCTTTCGGTAATTACGAATAGTTGGATACGCCCTTTGGTAAATTGCCGTTTTATATTTGTGATGGCTGAGCCATCTTATGTGTTGAGAGTTATGTATAAAATGTTCCAACTTGTCCGCCGTACAGGAGAGATGCTGCTGATTTTCGAGCAAGCATGGATCTCTGGGGTGTGACAATTTTTGGTATCAGAACGAGGTTTTGCGATGTAATTTGGTGTCTGTGGGTTTACGGAGTTATTTTACAAGGTCTATCTTTATTTTACGGATATTTTATATTTTGCAGAGCCATTTTCTTGATATGGTTATGTTTTGAGACTTGGCAGCGACGAGATCTCTCCCAGCAAATAAGGAGTAAGTTGGTTTTAAATTTTGATAAAATATATCTAAGGAATGTGTGTTGGTTTTGTCAACAGACATGTCTCGTCGTAATTAGTTGTCTCCGCCCCGTGCATGTGGTCGTGGACGACGATCACGGGAGAGGCCAGTGGAATCAGAGAGAGACTCGAGTCAGGAGGTTGAGAGGCCTACTAGGGTGGAGCCGATTGGTCGGGGACCAGCTCACTAAGACCTTTTGGGCAAGCTGAGACCTCCACCACTGAGAGTAGCTCATTCGTATTCGACAGCAGTTCCATTAGTACCACCAGTGGCAGGTCCATCAGTGCCACCAGTGGCAGTCCCTGCAGTGTTATCAATGGTACCCCCGCGGGTTGGATTTTGGATAGAGCTCAGATTCTGTTATTGACAGCGTCTATGAACGGTCGTTTCACACTGTTCCACTGTTCCATGGGGAACCGGATCCGTATGCTGCTCGTTCCTGGTTGGAGACATTGGAGGACACCTTCAGCTATATGACTCTCACAGACATATAAAAGGTGTAGGTAGCTACTTATAACCTTCGAGATCATACCGTCACTTAGTAGAACATGCAGAAGACTATTATTGGTGGACGACCAATTACTTGGGTTTCTTTTCACGAAGCTTTTAAGGGGAAATATTATCCTGCTGCGTTTCGTACGGCCTGACGACACGAGTTTCTTGTTCTTCACTAGGGAGATCGCTCAGTTTTGGAGTATGAGGCTGAATTCATTCGCCTAGCGGAGTTTTATCCTCAGTTGGTGGCTACCAAAGATGAGCGGACGACACAGTTTACACAGGGCCTCGCTGGATATATTCCGTTATGGATGTCTGGATGGGCTCCGACTTCTTATTGAGAGGCTTTGGACTGGGCTCTACATATAGAGATGACCCAGTATCAGTTGTTTGGTGATAAGAAGAAAGGAAAGTAGGTAGCTTAGGATTCAGTAGTGACTTAGAAACAGCAGACCATCAGACAGAAGCGCAGCAGTAGGAGTTAGAGTACGCAGGAGATTTCTGGGCCTCAGCCTCGACCCTAGAAGTCTGGACAATTTTCAACAAGATCGTCACAGGGTTCTCAACATACCCAGAAGTCTACTACAGGTGGGGCTCATATTTTTCAGTGTGGATCAAGGGACCACAGCAGACCAGATTGTCCTCTAGAGCACCCCATCTGTTATTATTGTAAGCATCTTGGTCATGAGAGTCGAGGTTGTCCCTTGAAGGCTCAGCATAAATCATCCGTAGTTACTCCCTTGGGAGGCCGATCAGGACAGCAGAGGCCATAGAGAGGCGGCCGACAGACTCAGACGTCGTCCCAACAGCAGTAGATAGGACGTCAGCAGGGAGTTCCTCCACCATTTCAGATTTATTATATGCCTTGGCATGAGTACCCCTCACCAGCGGCGTCTCAGTATTTGGTGCAAGGTCGTATTATCAGCAGTCATACCCAGCGTACCAGCTTGCAGTTTATCAGCCTCAACAGTCGGCTGGAGCTTCAGGTTATCAGCCTCAGTAGTCGGTTGGGCCTTCTGTATATTAGCCCCAGCAGACGGTCAGACCTTCAGCATCTCAGCTGCAGCAGATTTTGGCGTTGCTACCTCCAGTTCCAGAGACAAGACGAATTTATGCAGTCACCAGAGAGGAGGCACAGCGGGCCGATAGATAGGTCTTCCGTGGTATGATTTCAGTTTATGCATTTTCTGCTGAATTGCTAGTTGATACCAGTAGTTCCAGTTCTTTCATATCATGGTTATTTATGGGAATGATTAGTAGGTTGTCTACCCTTAGATCACAACATCTGTCAGTGTCTCTGCAATCCGGTGAGGTATTGGATATCATGCAAAAAGTTAAGGGATGCCCATTGGATTTTGGTGATTATACTCTCACCGTGGATTTGTCGGTTCTCGAGTTGGTAGAGTTTGATATTATTCTAGGCATGGACTCGTTGGCGGCCTATCATGCCACAGTCGATTACCAGGCGAGGGTGGTCACATTTCAACCTCCAAACCAACCCTCGTGGGAATTCATTAGCACCAGAGATGATGGGATTTCGATTATCTCTGCGCTTCAGGCCCAGAAGCTTATGTTGCACAGATGTCAAGGTTTTCTATTGTCACTGATCAACACAGATGATAGCAATAGCCCTCAACTCTTGGATGTTCCAGTGGTCCAAGAATTTTCGAACGTATTTCTAGAGGAGCTTCCTGGTTTGCCTCCCAGAAGGCAAGTCGAGTTCATGATTGAGTTGATTCCTGGGACAACACCGGCATCAAAGGCTCCGTATCGTATGACGCCTAAGGAGTTGGACGAGCAAAAGGTCCAACTTCAAGAGTTGCTTAACATGGGATTTATCCATCCTAGCGTATCTCCATGAGGTTTGCCAGTTCTGTTCAAAAAGAAGAAGGATAGTTCTATGAGGTTATGCTTCGATTACAGTTATTTGAATGCAGTGACCATCAAGAACAAATATCTCCTGCCTCGTATCGAAGATTTGTTTGATCAGTTAAAGGATACATCAATGTATTCTTAATAAGTCTAAAGCCGACCTTAACAAATGTCGATCCAAAAACTAGGTTCTTCCTGATGTCGGGAACGTGGAGCACATCAATGAGTGTTAACTCCTTCCTAAATGTCATCTTCAGGATAACTTTCCCTAGTCCAACAATCGGTGATGTAGTGGAATTGCCCATGTAGAGCTTTCTTCCACATATCGGATTATACTTGAAGAACATCGTCTTATCCGAACAGATGTGACGTGTTACTCCAGTATTGATCCACCACTGCTTTGGGTTGTCCACCATCGTGTTGGCTTTAAATACAACTGTAGTGAGATCCAGTTTTGAAAAATCAAGGATGTTGTCATCGGAAGTTGCGACATAGTTCGCAACATCCTTCTGACGCATGGTTGGTTTCTTCTAGCGTCTACAATCTTTGGACATGTGCCCTGGCTTTCCACAGTGGTAGCACAAGCCCTTGAATTTCTTGCCTTGAGCCTTCTATTTGAATTGCCTCGGCTTCTTGGCATTCAGCTCAACAAGGTTGGACATCTCGTTGATAGCCCACTTCGTTCCTCTAGAGTCGGATAACTTTCGATTATCCTCCTCTATTAGTAGCCTCAGGATCAGGTCTTCGAGTCTCATCTTCTTTTGCTTGTGCTTGAGGTAATTTTTGAAATCCTTCCTTGACGGAGGGAGTTTCTTAATTACTACAGCTACTTTGAACAACTCGTTTAGCTTCATGCCTTCGGCATCCAGATCATGCAGTATCAATTGTATGTCTTGGACTTGAGACGTTACGCTCTCGGAATCCACCATCTTGAAATCGAAAAATCGGCCAATGATGAAATTTTTTCAATCCATCATTTTCGGTTTTGTATTTATTTTTTAATGATTCCCATAGAGATTTTGCCGTCTCCATCGGACTATACACGTTATACAACGTGTCGTCCAATGCGTTGAGAGTGTAGTTGCGGCACAGGAAATTTCCATGCGACCATGCATCGCATGCAGCCTTGCTGTTGGAATCACCTTCCTTAATGGTTGGAGGGTCTTCACGCAAAAATCATACGAGGTTTAGCGTTGTCAGATAGAACAACATCTTCTGCTGCCATCGTTTGAAGTCGACTCCTATGAATTTTTCCGGCTTCTCTCCGTACGGAATGGTGGTCAGAACGTCGTTGATCCATCATTTGAAGTTGGCTCCGCTTAAATTTTCCAGCTTCTCGACGGACAGAACGTCGTTGATCAAGGTCATATCAGTTTTCATAATATTGTTTTACGCTTGTTGGGTGTCGGTTCCAAGGTTGCTGCCGGAAGGATGTAAACTGATATGATATATTGTCAAGGCTAGTGTTCAACACTATCTCCATAAAACGATATTGCTCCGCTATAGGTGCTCACGGATAACATCAATTCATTTCCCAAGATACAACGATGATGTCTCGAAATAGCAACAGTATAAATTTCGAGACCAGGGATTTTCTCGTAAGCTTTTTGGACTCTAGATGCATAGGATGAGATGAATGCTAATGAACTTTTGATGATTGAATGAATGAATCCAGCATCTATGGGACTCTATTTATATAAGAGAAGATGTGAGGTATCCTTTGGTGAGTAGGTGTGATCTTTGGTTTAGGATTGATCTGGACCGTTCGATCTAGAGGGTTGTAACCCTTTAGATAGCCCTTTGATCTCAGCCATCTGATCTAGATGGTTGTAATCCTTCAGATCCCCTTTTGATCTTAGCCGCCAGATTCGATCTGACGCTTCAGATCAAGTCTCATCACCAATGGTCAGATCGCGTCACTTACAATCTGTTGGTGCAGGAAACACCATATCGAACCTTGTTTTGATATTGGCAAAGGATTCAAAGTTAAGTTTATTGGTGATCTAACAATGTTACTCAAGTGTGCAGGAAAAGTCCTAGCGAAGGGCTGCCAGGAACCAAAGTCCTAGCGAAGGGCTGCTAGGCGAAGGGCTGCCAGGAAACAAAGTCCTAGCAAAGGGCTGCTAGGCACCTGGCGAAGGGCTGCCAGGAAACAAAGCCCTAGCGAAGGACCGCTAGGCACCAGGCGAAGGGCAGCTTGGTACTCAAGACCTGGCGAAGGACCGCTAGGCAAAAGTCCAACCAGAGGAACGGTTGGCATCAGGTAAACTCTCCCGAGAGGAGTAGGTGAGGACGCGTTCCCCGTCGAGGGAACAGTAGGCGTCGGTTCGACCTAGGGTTCCATTTTGGAGACCCAAAGTCAGAACCAAGACAGCTAAGGCTGTATAAAAACTAACAACTTACTGCTTTATGTTGTTTTCGGACTAACCCTGGATGCAGGACCAAAGGAACGTGTGTCTGCAGCTCAGAGAGCCTCGAAGGAGTGAGGCAGCAGCTGAGTAGGGCGCCCTGAGTGTCTAGGGCGCCCCCAAGGTAAACATGAAACAAATGAAGCAAAAAGGAGCTTCGGCTAACTACTGGCCGGGGCGCCCTCAGCAGCCAGGGCGCCCTCAGCAGCCAAGGCACCCCGCGCCTATGCCAGCGAAGACAATCACCCTTATCCAGCCGAGAAGCCAGCGCGGAAGGAGTCAAGCAAGGCGCCCTCAGCGTCCAGGGCGCCCCCAGGGTCAAACCTCATCCCTATTCGGGTGGGATAAAGCTTGACCGAGAGAATCATGGATCGCCTGACACGTGGGGGGGCGCCCCCGACGTCCAGGGCGCCCCGAGGTGCTATAAATAGCACCCAACGCCCAGGCTTCATAGAACATCTCGAACACAAAGCTTCTACGCTCTTCTGCTCTCACGCCTCGCTCCGGTAACTGCCGAACTCAAGCCGATGACGTCCTGCTGCTCCGGAAAAAGTCAATCTACTTCGGACGTCGGTAAAGAAGAGTGAATTTCAATTTACTGCACTTACTTTGTAATCAATTTTTGTAAATTGTTTCTGCGCCTATATAGAATTGCCCAAAGTAAACGGTCAACGACCGTGGGCCTTGGAGTAGGAGTCGACCTAGGCTCCGAACCAAGTAAAACCTCCCGTGTTTGCGTTGTGTGTTTTTAACTTCCGCTGTGCAATTGCTCTTTACGTTAATCCGAAAGTTTTCCGATATTCACCCCCCCCTCTATCGGTTTTCTCGATCCAACACAATCCATCACCCCTCTTCGATTCAACGGTTGTCATTCATTCGCCTAGTCGGCAGTCCAGTCATCTCTCCTCTTACCTGAATGCCACATAGGTGTTATGATGTATACTAAAAGCCTTGCCTTTTTTGTATGGACATCTACATTTTGAAAGAGAATCACATGATCACTCCTACGTGGCATTCAGGTAAGAGGAGAGATGACTGGACTACCGACTAGGCGAACGAATGACAACCGTTGAATCGAAGAGGGGTGACTGGACAAAAAAGGCAAGGCTTTTAGATGTCCATACAAAAATGGTGTTATGATGTATACTAAAAGCCTTGCCTTTTTTGTATGGATATCTACATTTTGAAAGAGAATCACATGATCACTGTTTGCATGTTTATATTAGTATATGGATAAATGTCTTATACTTAACATTGTAGATAACATGGTGTATGGTGTCACACAGAAGATTACGTTATCAGTCCTTTGTAAAGTATAAGTAGAGACTCACAACCGAGATGGAGTTGGACAAACCATCAGGATGGTTGTAGTGTAATTTGGTGTCGGTTTATCTTGATCATAGAATTACACTAGTGCACTTTGTGTGCATTGAGCAGGACCGACATAAAGGTAATCTAATTTATACTGACTTTATAATTGGATCAGACCTCAGGGTTTTGTAGCTCTTGGTCGGGCATATGCAACACCGAGGCCAAGCCTACTTACCGCGGAGGTTGTAGGGTTTTACAGCTCTTGGTCGAGCATGTGCAGCACCGAGGCCAAGCCTACTCACTGAGAGGTAGTAGGTTTTTACAGCTCTTGGCTGGACATGTGCGGCACCGAGGCCAAGCCTACTCACCGAGAGGCAGTAGCGTTTTGCAGCTCTTGGCCGAGCATGTGCGGCACCGAGACCAAGCCTACTCACTGAGAGGCAGTAGGGTTTTGCAGCTCTTGGCCGGACATGTGCAGCACTGAGGCCAAGCCTACTCACCGAGAGGCAGTAGGTTTTTGCAGCACTTGGGCGGGCATGTGCAGCACCGAGGTCAAGCCTACTCACCGCGGAGGTAGTATGGTTTTGCAGCTCTTGGTCAGGCAAGTGCAGCACCGAGGCCAAGCCTACTCACCGAGAGGCAGTAGGGTTTTGCAGCTCTTGACCGGGCATGTGCAGCACCGAGGCCAATCATACTCACTGAGAGGCAGTAGGGTTTTGCAGCTCTTGGCCGGACATGTGCAGCACCGAGGCCAATCATACTCACTGAGAGGCAGTAAGGTTTTGTAGCTCTTGGCCGGGCATGTGCAGCACCGAGGCCAAGCCTACTCACCGAGAGGCAGAAGGTTTTTGCAGCTCTTGGCCGGGCATGTGCAGCACCAAGGCCAAGCCTACTCACCGCGGAGGTAGTAAGGTTTTGCAGTTCTTAGTCGGGCATGTGCAGAACCGAGGACAAGCCTACTCACCGAGAGACAGTAGGGTTTTGCAGCTCTTGACCTGGCATGTGCAGCACCGAAACCAAGCCTACTCACCGAGAGGCAGTAGGGTTTTGTAGCTCTTGGCTAGGCATGTGCAACACCGAGGCCAAGCCTACTCACCGCGAAGGTAGTAGGGTTTTACAGCTCTTGGTCGGGCATGTGCAGCACCAAGGCCAAGCCTACTCACCGAGAGGCAGTAGGGTTTTGCAGGTCTTGGCCGGGCATGTGCAGAACCGAGGCCAAGCCTACTCACCGAGAGGCAGTAGGGTTTTGCAGCTCTTGGCTGAGCATGTGCAGCACCGAGGCCAAGCCTACTCACCGAGAGGCCGTAGGGTTTTGCAACTCTTGGCCGGGCATGTGTAGCACCGAGGCCAAGCCTACTCATCGTGGAGATAGTAGGGTTTTACAGCTCTTGATCGGGCATGTGTAGCACTGAGGCCAAGCCTATTCACCGAGAGGCAGTAGGTTTTTACAGCTCTTGGT
Organism: Boesenbergia rotunda; assembly: GCA_024364735.1. NCBI lineage: Eukaryota > Viridiplantae > Streptophyta > Magnoliopsida > Zingiberales > Zingiberaceae > Boesenbergia > Boesenbergia rotunda. The sequence continues at coordinate 13,128 of JAGFNQ010002947.1, read as the reverse complement.
CGGGCATGTGCGGCACCGAGGCCAAGCCTACTCACCTAGAGGCAGTAGAGTTTTGCAGCTCTTGGTCGGGCATGTGCAGCATCGAGGCCAAGCCTACTCACAGAGAGGCAGTAAGTTTTTGCAACTCTTGGTCGGGCATGTGCAGCACCGAGGCCAAGCCTACTCACCGCGGAGGTAGTAGGGTTTTGCAGCTCCTAGCCGGGCATGTGCAGCATCAAGGCCAAGCCTACTCACCGAGAGGCAGTAGGGTTTTGCAGCTCTTGGTCGGTCATTTGCAGCACCAAGGCCAAGCCTATTTACCGAGAGGCAGTAGGGTTTTGCAGCTCTTGGTCGGGCATGTGCAGCACCGAGGCCAAGCCTCACTACCAGAAAAGTGGTGCTTAGCGGCGATTTTTAGCGGCGGTTTGCTAAACCGCCACTATATTATGTGTTTTCCGGCGGTTTACAATAACCGTCGCAAATTAAATTATTTAGCGGCGGTTAATTTTTGAATCGTGGCGGTTTAATGATTCGCGGCGGTTTCAAGATCAATATCTTCCTTATCACTTAAATCAGATGGCTCAGATCAAAAGTGAACCGATCCAACGGCTCAAATCTTAATCAAAATTCGACAGCTCAGATCTTAATCAAAAGAAAACCCTTACTTCTCCTCTCCTCTCCTAACCCACGCACACGCACGCAGCAACCCTTACTTCTCCTCTCTCCCAGCGCCGCACACAAATCTCTCCAGCGATCCATCTCCACATCGCTCTCCCAGCGCCGGCAACCGAGAGGCTCCATCTCCCAGCGCCGGTCGCCGCCAACCGAGAGGCTCGCCGCCAACCGAGAGGCTCCATCTCCCAGCGCCGGTTGCCGCCAACCGAGAGGCTCATCTCCCAGCGCCGCCCACCGAGAGGCTCCAGCTCCCAGCGCCGCCAACCGTGAGGCTCCATCTCCGAGCGCCGCCAACCGAGAGGCTCGATCTCCACATTTCTTTCCACATCGCTCTCCTCTTTTTCTCCACCTCTAGCCGACAGCCACCAACGTTGCAGTTCCCCCTCTCTCTTCTTCTCCGCATATGCTTGCATATTCACATCCATTTCACCTTTTCATTTTGTGGAATTTTGTTTAAGCAGGATGAGGGGTAGAAGTTACAGCTATAGTCCACCACCAAGAGGCTATGGAAGAAGAGGTCGTAGCCCAAGCCCTAGAGGTCGGTATGGTGGACGTGGTCGAGATCTCCCAACGAGTCTTTTAGTCAGGAATCTGCGTCGGGACTGCAGGTTTGTATTTTGCTTGCAATTGGCTGAATTCTGAAATCATGGCATGGTAGTGTGCTTCTGTAATCTAGATGTTTTAGTAGTCATGTTAGTTCATTATTAGTCATAAGTTGATATAACAATTTTACACCTTTTTATTTAGTTTTTCTTATCTTGACAGTTATTTGGGATGTATTGATGTTGATGGTCTTAGCTATTCAGTTTTGTGATTTCTTCTTCAGTTGTCCTATCATATTATGAGCAATGACATTTTCCCTACCAGTTTGTTTTTCTACAAATGCTGAAGAGCTTGCAAGTTTGCTATGGATGCTATGAGCACTAGGATTTAGCTTCTTGTCTGAGTAGGCTTTCTGCTAAAATCATCAAATGCAAAACAGTAAGCTAGAAAGGTAAATGACTGCATCTACACTGGACGATAACATGTCAATGGTCCCTCTCCTACTCTCATTTCCTTATTTATGGAAGAAAGAGATTGGTCTATACCTTTTGCCCTTTTTTTGCAAGCTGATTGTATTTAGCTGTATGAGTTAATAATTGATTTTCATGTCACGGTGCTGCTCAAATTGAATGCAAAATAGTAGCAGGTTATTTGACTAGCAAGCTTCTACATGGTAGAGGTTCCTAGCAATGCCATTTAAAGTGAATATTTTTAGCTACATGTCTTCTTACTAAGAGTGTGCAAAATCAAGTAAGTATCTTAGTTTTAGGGTGGAAGTAATGTTGATATACTAATGTGAGATGTAAGAAACGCTACTATTTCTGGATAATAGTTAAGTAGCATTATGTTGATGTCGAATTTACATGTCCATGTTAATGTTCTTATCCTTAGAATCATTCTGCAAAATAAATAATTGTTAGGGTGTTAAGCATTGAATTTCTTTAATTTTGTTATCGTTTCTCAAATTGATGATGAACTTACATGCCCATGTTAATGTTCTTGTTCTTCAATTCTTGCTACAAAATGAATAATTGTCAGGATGTTAAGCATTGAACTTCTTTATTTTATTTTATTTAATGCATCTCAAGTTTGTATCAACTTTATTTGACTCTTAGTCTAGTATTCTCTAACATAATCTGCTCTATGGATGCAGAGCAGAGGATCTTCGTAGGCCATTTGGACAGTTTGGTCCACTCAAGGATATTTACTTGCCACGCGACTATTACACAGGGTAAGCGGGAGTTTTTGTTTTATATTACATGTATAAAAAAGTTAAATGAGGCTAAAAGAAAGACTAGGTGAACCTACATACTGATATACTACGGTCCATTTTGAGATGCAACATTAACTATGCTAATTATGTTAATATGACGAAACCATTTGCCGATGCTACCATTTCCAACAACTAAGCAAAACATTAACTCAGCTCATTTTATGGTGGACTTTAATCTTACTCTTTGGCCTTATTCTATGTTGCTATTTCATTAAGATTGCTGAGTTTAACAGTGAAATTAGAGTTTGAAGACACAAGTCAAGTCATGAGAGTTATGTTGAGGAAGATGTAAATAAATGAAGATAGTGGCTAGTGATAAAGGAAGAAATTGGGTTTCAGGTAAGGTGTCTTGAAGATATCAAGTTTCCATACAACTGATCAATTTCCAGTTTGTTTCCATACAATTGATCAGTTTCCATACCTCTCCCACGAACTAGTTTTTATGCATTATCATTTCCTTGTTGATTAATTTTGAAGAGATATAACTTGGTTTTCATTATTCATTCAGGTCAAATTTTTACTGATGTGGTTGGAAGCCAATACTAAGCTACTCCTCAAGTACTTTGCAAGCATTACAGACTAGAAGCTGAAGTTTGAACTGCTGCTGCTTTGTTATATATTTTTGTTGAGTGGTGTACCCCCATTTTGGTTTAGATTTCACTTCAAACATTTTTTGTTGTTAGTACTTTGTTTTTTGAGCATTTACTTTTGTAGACATTCATTTGAATGTATTTAACTACTAGCTATGAAAATTTTCCTTTAAGATTACACAAGTGTTTAACTTGGTTGTCCTTCAAATAAAATATTGAAAAGAAAAATCAAATAAATATTTTCGGTTGAATTTGCCATTTGCGGCGGTTTCAAAATCGCCAGTAATTATTTATGGTGGTGTTGTAGCAGTTTCAAAACAGCCGGTAATTTGATTTGTGGCGGTTTCAAAACAGCCGGTAATTTGATTTGTGGCGGTTTCAAAACCCCCGATAAATCATTTACCGGCGGCTTTGAACCTTTACTAGAAGTTTTTGTGGCGGTTCAAACCGCCACTAAATCAGGTAATTTGGAAACAACCATTAATTTTGCGGCGGTTTTAATATTGCAAAAACTGCCGCAAAAAATTCATCAACCTAAATCGAATGATAGTTTAATCGGCGGTTAAAACCGCCGCTATGGAACCGCCGCAAAATAACCGCCAATAGAACCGCCGGAAAACGTATTATGGCGGCGGTTATTCCAGCGGTTCAGTCAAACCGCCGCTAAATTGTTTAAGGACGCCGTTATCAGCGGCGATTTTGTAAACCGCCGGTAAAAGATTTACTGGCGTTTCCAAACCGCCGTAAATCCCAACTAAAACCGCCGCAAAGTACCTTTTTTTTGGTAGTGCCTACTCACCAATAGGTCGTAGGGTTTTACCCTGGTAATGATTCAACGCTCTCCACGTAACATTCCATTTACTCTTTTTATTTATTGAACTGCAAGGCAGTGTAAATAAAGATTACAGCGGGCAAGCAAACGACTTAGTACCTCACTGAGTACAATAAAGGCGGAGATGGTTGGCGTGTCATGGCCTTTCTAGCTCCTTGCCTTTATTGTCTTCCAGATAATAGCTACCTCCAGTGAGCTTTTTGATGATTACATACGGTCTATCCCACTGCGGCTCCAGCTTCCCAGGGTCACCGACTGGCTTGATCCTCTTCCAGACCTTGTCACCAACCTCAAAGCTACGGGCGATCACCCGGCGATTATAGGCTTGCTGCATCCTTCGTCGATATGCTTCCAGCCAAGCCGCTGCTCTATCCCGCACCTCAGAGATAAGGTCAAGTTCAATCAAACGCTCTTGATCGTTGTCCTCCTTGTGATAGTATTGCCGTCGGGCGGACTCCTCCCCTACCTCCACTGGGACGACGGCCTCAGCCCCGTATACCAGCTGGAATGGGCTCTCGCCTGTTCCTTCTCGTGGGGTAGTGCGGTAGGACCACAGGATGCTAGGGAGTTCATCGACCGAGCTACCCCTGACGTGATCTATCTTTACCTTGAGTCCCCGTAGGATGTCCCGATTAACGACCTCGGCTTGTCCATTGCCCTGCGAGTAGGCTACTGAGGTGAAGGTCTGCCGAATGCCCAACCCCTCGCACCATTCTTTCAACTTGCGTCCCAAAAATTATCTTCCATTGTCCGATACCAGCTTGTGGGGTATGCCGTATTGGCAGACGATGTCCCTCCATAGGACTTTCATCACTGCCACCTCCGTGATGTTCGCCAGAGGTTCCGCTCCTATCCATTTGGAGAAATAGTCGACGAGAACTAGCAGGAACTTCTTCTGCTGCGGCCCAATGGGAAAGGGGCCCACAATGTCCATTCCCCACTGATCGAAAGGGCATCACACTGTAGAGACTCGCAAGGGCTCAATCGGGCGGTGAGTCACATGTTGATGTCTTTGATAGGCTTCGCACCCGACCACGAACTTGAGAGCATCGACCTGTAGAGTAGGCCAAAAGTACCCTGCCAAAATGATCTTCCGGGACAGGGATTTCCCCCCGATGTGACTCCCGTAGATGCCTTCATGTACCTCCCTCATCACGTAGTCGGCCTCCTCCGGCCCGACACATTTAAGGAGAGGTCGCGCAAAGGCCCTCCTATACAGTTGATCGCTGACCAGCGTGAATCTGGCTGTCCGACGGCGGAATAGCGGCTTCCTTGGTCCATGCTTGGGACGGTCCCACTGCGCAGGAACTGTTAGTATTGTGAGAGAAGTGTCCTAAGGCAATCGCCTTATGATTGTAATCATTTATTTTAATAAATGAATATTCACTATTTGTGTATACATGCTTGTGTATTTGATTGAGATCTTGAACTCATTTACTGAATGTCCGCAATACAATTCACAGCATGAGAGAATTTGTGATGAATTCACAACTAGTGATTATCTCTACATGTGCAATTGTGAAGTATTGAAATTGTCCCTAGTCGATGAATTGATAAATACGGACACTATCAATTCTGTTGAGACTAGCATGGGTTATTCTCTAATCAGCTGATTCTCACTGGCTGGAGACATTGGGATGTCAGGAGATAAACATGAATGCTAGTTAAGGGAACTTGTTCATTAGAGTGACTGGCTGTAAAACTTCATATGGTAATCTACATATAGATATGTCAATGAAGTTCTTACTGCAGCTTAAGTGCGATGTTCCTTTGACTTGCGGTGTTCAAGTCATCTTGGTCATGGAGACTTATACTTTGACATCTTAAGCAAGCATCTCTAAGGAGGTGTGAACCCAGGATGGTTGGGTATAAGCCGAAGTGCCCGAAGATGTTTGAACATCCTACAAAGAATTCGCCACTCCTTGCGAGGAGATGTACACCCAAGGCCTATCGTCGGATTGTTACTCGAAGCCTCTGGCCAGAGCATCACATGTTCAGAGTATGAATCTCTCAGAAACATGAGAGTAACTAGAATCCGTAGGACGAGAAAAACATTGCTTGGGCTAGGTGTGACGTAGTCAGCCTAGTGGGGACTGACACACATAGACCGTGTCCTGAACCAAGTAGGTATAAGATGGTGAAGGGAATGGGGCACGATTCATTATAGCTGCTGAAGGGTTTCAGAATAATTTCTGAGGTCAACCGTTGATCTTTCGATTAATTGAGGATCATGATGTACTACTAGGTGCCACTCATGATCGTTCTATAATTGGTTAATTATAGACGGCCAACATAAATCGAAAGCCTATTTAGTCACACGCACTACGAGTAATCCGAGGGATTTAAAACGAGTTGAAAATTGAATTTTCCGATCAAGAGAGATAAGTCGAATCTGAATTTTTCAGAGACGCATCGGAAGCATAAAATGGTTAAGTCTTTCAAAGACTTATTGGACGAATTAAATGAGTTTAATTCATATGGTCTTGGCTTGGGTTTGGCCGGCCAAAGAGGGTCCCCGCCCTCTTTGTTTGGTCGGCCACATCAAAAGGGGAGAACCAAATTATTTGGTTCAATTTATAAAATAAACCATGTGTGGTTTGTTTTATAAAATTATGGATGATATAAATTTTATAATAAACCAAGGTTTGGTTTATTTTTCATGGAAATTAAAATGAACCATGGATTGGTTTATTTTATTTTATAAAATCAATAATGGATTGATTTACCATGATAAAGAAATTTATATAAAGAAATTTATATAAAGAAATTTCTTTCCATAAGAAAAAAAAAGAGAGGCATGGTTGCTTTTATCATAAATTAAATTATGATAAAAACTTGGCATGATGGAATAAATCATAGAAAAATTTATATGATAAATTTCTTATAAAAATTTATTCCTTAAAAAGGAGACTTGGCGATTGAGAGGCTACTATATAAAGGAACCAAGACAAGGCTTGGAAATCAATCTAAGAGATCTAGAAATAAGCCCTCTCTCTCTCTCCTTCTCCCTCTCCCTCCTCTAGTGCCGCCGGCCCTAAAAGGAGGACCCCTTTGTTACCGTGAATTTCATCCACCAAGCAGCTGCCGAAGAAGAAGAAGAAGTGGGCGCAACTCCTTCCTTCCTCCCGGAATCTTGATTCCGTTCTTCGTTTGGTGGTTAGTCTTCCCATCTCTCTCTTGGTATTCTTGTCGTGCCTTTGGAGAATCTAGTAGTTCTTGTCGACACGAAACTCGTGGCTTTGCGAAGTCATCTCGAAGAAAACTCGGCGTGGACGCGAATAGAGGCGGAGCTTCCAAGGGACGCTTACGGTTGGATCTCGTCCCTTCCTTCGAGTTACGCGAAGTATTAAGTAAATTAGTTTACTTTCTGTAAAATTTTAATATATGATCATGTCTACACAATATAAGGTTGCATGCTTAGATGTGTGGTTAAATAATTTAGGAAATTATTTATGCTAAATCTTCCGCTGCACGTAATAAATTTTAAAATTACGAACCCGCATCCATGTCAACATGCACCCGGTCCCAACAGGAACCTCACATATGGCTCCCTCCAATCGGTTCTGGTGTCATCCCCTGCTTCCTCTCCAATCTACGCTATTGTCCCCTCCGTGGTACTAGGTTCATTTAGCCGCCAGGTGGAGATAGAGCTAGCCAATTTGGCTAGCTCATCAGCTCGAACATTGTCAGCCCTGAAGATCTTCTACAAGATAACCTCCATGAAGGAGGCCTTCAGCTGTTTGTAAAGGGCTACATATTTCTATAGACGCTCACACCTGACTCCAAAGTCGCCTTTTATTTGCTGCGCCACAAGCTGAGAGTCTGAATATACAGTAACCCGACTGGCCCCCATGTGCTTAGCTGCCTGCAGGCCTGCCAGAATTACCTCGTACTCAGCTTCATTGTTGGTAGCTTTGAAGTGAAGCTGGATGGACAAATATAATGTGTCTCCCCGAGAGGAAACCATTAACACTCCGACCCCGCTGTGTTGGCTGTTAGAGGACCCATCCACATTGATCTTCCACATTCCTTCGGCCTCGGCCTCGGCCTCCGGGACGGTCTCCAGCATGAAGTCCGAGAGGGCTTGTGCCTTGATAGCGGCGCGAGGCTGATACTCAATACCGTATTCGCTTAACTCCATTGTCCATTTGATCAACCAGCCTGAAGCTTCGGGGTTAGTGAGGACTCGTGCGTGCAGGTTGTTAGTGAGGACCACGATGGGGTGTGCTAAGAAATATGACCTTAACCTCCGGGCCATTAAGACCAGGGCATAAGTCAGTTTTTCCATCGTGATGTATCGCGTTTCGGCATCCTTTAGGAGATGTTCGAAGAAATATATAGGATATTGCACCCTGCCTTGTTCTCGAATGAGCGCCGAGTCTACCGCTTGCTTTGCGGCCACAGGTAGACAAACAAGGTCTCCCCTTCCACCGGCTTGTAGAGGATGGGGAGGGTGGCGAGATAAGTCTTTAAATCTGCAAAGGCTTTCTCACGCTGTTCATCCCACTCGAACATGGCTGCCTTTCTCAGAATCTTGAAGAATGGCAGGGTTTTATCTGCGGATTTGGAGATGAATTTGGACAGCGCCGTGATTCTTCCATTCAGCCGTTGTACCTCCTTAAAGTTGCGAGGGGGCGGCATATCCAAATAGCTTTTACTTTTTCCGAATTGGCCATGATCCCCCTCTCGGTCACCATGTAACCCAGGAACTGACCGCTCTTTACCCCAAACAAACACTTAGCGGGGTTCAATTTCAACCTATTGGACCTTAGGGTGGCAAATGTTTCTTCCAAGTCGGCTATCATGTCGCCTCCCTTGTCAGTCTTGACTAGGATATCGTCCACGTACACCTCGATATTTCTCCCGATCTGGTGCCTGAAGACTTTGTCCATCATCCGCTGGTACGTGGCACCAGCGTTGCGCAAGCCGAAAGACATGACGTTATAACAATACGTGTCGTCGACCGTCACAAAACTAACTTTCTCCTGGTCCTCGGGAGCAAACGGGACTTGGTGGTAGCCTTGGTAGGCATTCAACATTGAGATGAACTCACAACCGGCTGTAGAGTCCACTAACCGGTCTATTCGAGGTAGGGGATAACAATCTTTGGGGCAGGCTTTATTTAAGTCACGAAAGTCGATGCAGACCCGCCATTTAGCTCTCGGTTTCAGGACGAGGAATACATTAGCCAACTAGGCCGGGAATTGAACTTCTCTGATGTGTCCGGCTTTCAACTTCTGAACTTCGTCTCTAATAGCCTTATCTTGCTCGGGTGCAAAGTGTCTCCGCCTCTGCTTCACAGCTCGGGCTCCCGGGGTATCATGCAGATGATGCATGGCTAATGCCAGGGGAACCCCTTTGATTTCTTCGGCAGCCCAGGTGAAGACATCATTGTGGCTCCGCAGACAATCTACGAGACGACTTCTTAGTTCTGGGGCAAGGTCGATGGCGATCCGCGTAACTCCCCCTCCTTGTTGAGGGTGAATCTGCACTTCCTCGCTCTCGACCTACCTCCGTTCTTCCTTGGGTCCTTCATCTTCTCGCGGGTCGGCGAGATCCACCTGCAAGGCTTCTTAGAATTTCGATAAGGCTCTGTAAGAGGGATCTAGGGAGACCATGGGCCCCCCTTGATCCAAAGCCCCTCGACGAACAAGTTCCTCTTTTGTCAGGATCATGGGTCGTCCCACCGGCTCTGACATCGGTGCTCCTTCGGGTGTTTTACTGGTTTCCCACAGACGGTGCCAAACTTGTTCCAGAAGGAATCAACGTCGACGGTCAGTCACCAGGGTTCAGCCCACGTGGATGCTAATGTTAGGAGAGGAACTCCACGCTCTGCGAGATCAACACAAGCATTAGGGGAACACGTCGGAGGTTGTCTGACGGAGCCCACTCCAACGCTCAAGTCAATGCCTCGATGGAGAGGAAAAATATAAGGCAGAAAAATATATGAGTAGCAGAGAATGCATAACCCCTTTTACCAAAGGGGTTGGAATACCTTTTATACCTGCGGCGGTCATCCGCGAGTCCCCACGATCTTCGCCACGTCCCCGTGATTATCGGTTAATGGTTCACCCTGGTAACGGTCGCCGCGATTCCTCAATCCGGGCCGTTGCGATGATTAAGGCCTTTATGGCCGCTGATCGTGGGTAGTAATTACTCCGTCATGATGGATAAGGATGACTCGCTGCTCCGAGGAAAACGGACCTCTGCTTGAGTGTTCATTGGGTCCCACTACCCCGAGGTGATCCCGAGGTTCTTTGGCCCGGGGGTCCCAGGCATTCATTACTCCGAGCTATTCTCGGGGACTGACCCCCGAGGTGAACTCGGGGGTGTGTCTTCCTGAAGCTATCTGCGGGGTTATAACTACTCGAGTTGGTATCCGGGTCCCCTCTCCTGAGAGGGTCTCGGGAGTCATGACAAGGGAGTTGTTCCGCTTGGTGGATTTTGCCATACAGCTTTTTCAGCCCCCGTGTCTGTCACGGGGTATTCAACCCCATCACTACTGTTGCTTTAGCTTTACTCACATCCGTCACATATTTTATGCGGGTCTTAGCAAAAAAGGATTGGGTTCTTTTGAGAAATATATTCAACCAACCCCCATCCTTTTATCAATTAACATCCTAGAAGATTTCACAAAACCTTTATCTTTTAGTTTTCGACTTTTTGGAAATATATTAGTTGATGAATTAGTAGTTGTTGTTCTGGTTTCTTTAGTCCCTTCATTAGTTCCTATACCTATCATGTTTCTTGGATTATTTACAAGTGGTATTCAAGCTCTTATTTTTGCTCTTGGGGGTCTCACGTTTAGTGAGTTAAACCGTCTATGGTATAGCTGAGATGATAAATAAATGAAAATGTTATCATTTGAAATCGAGAAGTTAAATCTCGGTCCCTGATTTATCACTTAGGGTGCGTTTGGTTGAGGGTGTTCGTTGATAACCTTGGTTATTCATCCAAGGTTATCAATAAAAACCTTGTTTGGTTTAGGTAATGAAGAATTCCCAGGTAATCAATTATACCCGTCACATCAGCAAAAGTGGTCATATAACCCGAAATCAGAAAACCAAGGGAAAGCCTAGTTTTTCTCAATTCCGAAGACAATTTTCTTTCCAAAATTAACCTTCAGTATTTCTTATTTATGACACAAATATCTTTAACAATGAATTTAATTACATAATACCCTCATAAATTATTTTCGGCCGACTCACGCCTGACTCCACGCGACAGCAGCGCACACAGTAGAAACCCTAGCGGCCACGCGACTCGAAGGGTGACAACCGCGGCGATTAGAAGGGCGATTCGAAGCCTTCTTCACCGCGGAAACCCTAGCGGCGATTCGAAGGGAGCTTGGAAGCCTTCTTCACTGGCGATTCGAAGCCTTCTTCACAGCGAAAACCCTCGCGGCGATTCGAAGGGCGATTCACAGCGAAAACCCTAGCACGCGAAGAACCCTAGCATTCTTCACAGGTATTTATTTTCGTGTTCTTTCCATCTCGAGATAATATTTTCGTGTTCATAGGCATTCATAGGATTCCCATGCTTGATTTTTTTTTTGATTTTTTCATGAAGATGATCTCCTGATTTTTTTCACAGGATTCCCATGTTTGTTCTTTTGATCTCCTGAAATTGGCATTTGAAGAAACCTCAAAGAAATTCCTGCAGTGTACCAAAAAGGTACATTTAATTAGATAACTAATAAATTACTTTGTTATGTGATTATTCATTTATTTGCAAATTGTTGGATCGAGAGAACCGATAGAGGGGGGGTGAATATCGGAAATCGTTCGGATTTTAGGATTAGAGCAGTTACGCAGCGGAATAAAACAATCAAACGCAAACACAGTAATTTTTACTTGGTTCGGAGCCTAGGTCGACTCCTACTCCAAGGCCCACGGTCGTTGACCGTTTACTTTGGGCAATTCTATATGAGACGCAATAATAGTTTACAAAGATTGATTTACAAATACAACACAGTAAACTTAACAATTAAAAAGAGGCTCTTCTTTTACCGACGTCCGATGTAGGTTGTCTTTTTCGGAGCAGCGGGACGTCGTCGGCTCGAGTTGGGAGGTTTCCGGAGAGAGGCGCGAGAGCAAAAGAGCGTAGAAGCGTTGATTGAAAGTGTTGTTCTGAAGCCTGGGTCGAGGGCCCTTTATATAGGGCCTGGGGGCGCCCGGGACGTCGGGGGCGCCCCCCCCCCCCCCCCCCACGTGTCACACGATCCGCCTCGGTCTCGGTCAGCTTCTATCCCTTCAAATTCGGGATCAGACCTTGACCGGGGCGCTCGGAGCGCTGGGGGCGCCCGGGTTGACCGGGTTAAAACTTTATCCTTTGGCTTCACTTGGTTGAGCTTCGATGCTTTGCTGTTGGGGGCGCCCGGGACAGCGGGGGCGCCCGGGAGCACGAGGGCGCCCGGGAGTTGAACTGTCAAAGCTTGCTTTGCCTTCTTGTTTTTTGTGTTCACCTTGGGGGCGCCCGGGACACTCCGGGCGCCCTGGTCAGCTGTTGCCTCATTCCTTTGAGGCTCTCTGAGCTGCAGACACTCGTTCCTTCGGTCCTACATCTAGGGTTAGTCCAAAACACAATAAAACAATAAAATATTTAGTTTATACAGCCTTGGCTGTCTTGGTTCTGACTTTGGGCCTCCTAAATGGAGCCCTAGGTCGAACCGACGCCTACTGCTCCCTCGACGGGGAACGCGTCCTCACCTACTCCTCTCGGGAGAATGTACCTGATGCCAACCGCTCCTTTGGTTGGACTTTTGCCTGGCGGTCCTTTGCCGGGTCTTAGATACCGAGCTGTCCTTCGCCCGGTGCCTAGCGTTCCTTCGCTAGGGCTTCAGTCCCAAACTATCCTTCGCCTGGCGCCTAGCAGTCCTTCGCTAGGGCTTTGTATCCTAGCAGCCCTTCGCTAGGTGCCCAGCAGCCCTTCGCCAGGTCTTTGATGACTAGCAGCCCTTCGCTAGTTTCCTAGCAGTCCTTCGCTAGGACTTGATGACTAGCAGCCCTTCGCTAGTTGCCTAGCAGTCCTTCGCTAGGACTTGGTGACTAGCAGCCCTTCGCTAGTTGCCTAGCAGTCCTTCGCTAGGGCTTTGTATCCTGGCATTCCTTCGCCAGGTGCCTAGCAGCCCTTCGCTAGGACTTTTCCCTGCACACTCGAGTAATAACATTAGATCACAAATAATACTTAACTTTGAACCCTTTGCCAATATCAAAACAAGGTTCGATATGGTGCTT